>JARHVA010001717.1:1997500-2467500 GCA_037957365.1 Torreya grandis
CTTTAGGTTTTTATTTAAATTGGATACATAAATAATTATTTTTAAAATAATTTCATCATGGCCTCTTTTAATTTTTTTAAACTTAGGTTTCACACTTTATATTTCATGTCAATTGAGACCTTTGTTAAAGTGTGAAATTTTCCATAATCTAAACTAAATTTAATATCCTAAAAAATTCATGAAGTCATCCTTTTATGTCAAATTTAAAAGCTAATATATGACCTTCCATACTATGTGAGTATGTCTAACATGCCATGTGTCTTTCTTCCAGTCATATGATTTAAATGAATGTTTTATGCTTTGTGATTCCTTTGACTATGTGTTAACTCTATTTAAACTTGACATGTGTTTTATATTTTAAAATTAAATTTTTAATCAAAATTAATAATCAATATTTATAATTTTTAATGTCATCACATGCCTATTTAATTATGTTCATAGTGACAACACACCCATTAAAAGATTCATGTGGATTTTAACATTTAACAAGTCCACATAGTTAAAAATGGATAATTTAAAACTAAAATAAGCCTTAGAGACTTCATGATATTAGGGATAGTGGATGGTTTCCATGTATTTTTATACTTTAAAAAATAAATTATGTGCGAAGTTATTTTTAATATGTAATATATTTAGTCGTGACCAATTTATTATGTGCAAAACAAAACATATATGCATAGACGTAAAAAGTGGAATAGAGATAAAGTAAATATGAAAATAAATAATACAAATGTGAAATAAAATTAAATAATATTTTAAATATATACATATCCATTGACTTGACATAAAAATATTTAGAAGGCGGGGCCACTTTGTGACTCGCCAACTTTGCAATTTCAAGTGGCACTCTGGGATTTTTTGTAATTTCTCATTTTATGTAGGTGATAAGTCCACATGGAATTGATAAATAATAATGTTCAATAGTGGTATCTAAAGTTTTAAAATGTTATATGAAAGCTAATAAAATCTTGTCGAGGGTTAGAAGACACATCAACTACAGTTTCTAGGGATAGATTTAGTGATTTGAACTAATAACACTATAACTATGTGATTAATGTAATACTCTAACCTTTTTTAAATTTCTTATTAATGGAATATTATCAAATACAATAAATATATGAAAAATGCACCAGATTATAAATTCAAATATAAAAATAAATTTATCAATAAGATTTTCCTTTTGTTCTTATTTTATATATTATTAATTGTCCCTTAAAACCTTCACATTTTTTTTCCAATTAATGGGATGCACTTATATTAATAATTTTTGAAATTTTTATGTCTCTTTATAAAAAAATTATAGCATATTTTAAATAATTATAATCATATATATCTTAATTTTAATAAAATGACACCAACCTCCATCAATTCATAGTGCAGTTGTGACATTGTTCTATGTGGAACATCATAAGTAGCACTAGTTTGGATAAAGAAACAACACAAAATGAAAAATAAATTCAAATAAAGTGAGAAATCCATATTATATAAATAAACACTTTATTTATTCTTCCACAAAACAAGTTCCATTAAAGGAATGTGCATAGTGTAGCTAAGACATTGTTATGTGTAAAACATCATAAGTAGCACTAGTTTTGATAAAGAAACAAATCAGCATGCAAATGAAATTCATACATATTAAATAAATAAAATATTTATTAATTAATATGGAAATAAAGGTGCATTAAAAGGATGTGCTATATATTTTTAAGTATGTATAATATGTGGAAAAGTAGTTAACACAAAGTTTTAGCATTGCATAGACATTTACATTTTATTTTATTACAAGTCCATAAGATTAGTAGTATTAATTTATTGCAACCATACTATGTCTATCATTATTAAAAAAATTATAATTGATTTAAGAAATATTGAGATACATATATATGTAATAGATAAGGATATACGTACTAAAAGTATGTAAAAATAGGTTTATTAGTAATAAATATAGATATTGTGAAATGCTCAATTAGTGTAAAGTAAATAGAGAAGTGTTTGATAAATGTGAAATATCCATTTACAATTTTTTTTTGTTTGTTTACAAAAGTTGGGTAAAATAAAAAAATTGAAAAAAAAAGCATGGTATAGAAACCCATGATGTACAAGCTAGTGATGCATATTGTGGACCTATGTATTTTCATGTTTATGCAAGTAAGTGAAGTGAAATTGAAACATAGTGACCATTTAAAAATGTATCCAAGACCTACACAAAATTTTTGAGTTAGTAAGTTGGTTTTAAGAAGAAAAATATCATTAATTTTTATGAAATGTATATATAAACTAAAAATGCTCACCATTGTGGAAGGAAGACTCGAGATTTCTTATGGTGGAAATGTTGTTTTCAATCTTGATAGTAAATTTACCATAAATTAGGAATTGTTGTACAATAAATACGGTATTCAAAATATTTATTTTGTGTTTTTCATATGAAATAACAAACATATTTTTGGAAGACTCTGTCAAGTAATTTTTTCTAAGAGTGCAATCGAAGATACCATCTTTCTTGTAGACTACACATTTCAAGGCATACACATAGTAAAAACATTTTTACTCGATACATTTTATACAATAATAATATTTGTCTATTCCAAATACACTTGGATTAGCTAAATGTCCAAAATATATGAAACCTAGTTAAAAGGGAGAGAGGTATATACTCTTTAACTTCAAGGTCTGGTATTTTTTTGGTTTAAAATGATTGTGTATTTAGATGAAAAAAATGAATCCACTATGTAAAAAAATTAATGGAGATAAACAAGAACTTGAATACATGCCTCTTTGTTGGATTTTTTAAGAGACTCTATGTATGATTTAGTGCTAGCATTATTAAGTGAGTTAATAAAAAATTCAAGATTTGTATGGATAGTCCAATAACCTTTATCCTTGTGTCCATAAACATTTTTGAAAAATAAAAGTGGCATGACTCCAAAAGATAAAATTTTCTATTTTTTTGGTAAAGAGATAAATGTTGATTGGTTAATTTCACCTGAAATGGAAAATAATGACTTTTTTTATATTATTGAGGCATAAGACCAAGGAAAAAACATTAAAAGAGGAAAAATAATAATATCATCACTTAAAATTTCAATATCATGATTAATTTAAAAATATTAGAGATAGAGGTTATATTAGTCATTAATTCATGTGTTCTTTTAAAAAATTTCCAAAAGATCCAACTGAATATTCACTATGGATAGTCCAATAACATTTATCCTTGTGTCCATAAACATTTTTTAACAATAAAAATGGCATGATTCCAAAATATAAAAATTCTCATTTTTTTGGTAAAATGATAAATGTTTAACAGTTAATTGTACTTGAAATGCAAAAATAATGAATTTTTTATAGTAGTGAGGCATGAGACCAAGGAAAAAACATTAAAAGAGGAAAAATAACAAAGATGAATCAAATTATCACTTAAGATTTCAATATTATGATCAATTTAAAAATATTTGAGATAGAGGTTATATTAGTCATTAATTCATATGTTCTTGTAAAATTTTTACCAAAAGATCCAATTGAATATGCATTATTTATTAAGGATAGTTGAATCCTTTCCTCTAATAGTATATGATTTCTAATAGATAGGATCTATAAAACTGGTGTCAAGAGAACATCTTGTATGATACCAAATTTATGTGTAATATGCTCAAAATGAAATCAATCATAAACATCATGCCAAGGTTAATGAAAATAAAAAATAACATGTATCTAACACAATTGAAATATATCCTCATCCCACCCTACAATCCCTTGATAAGGTCTCTAGAAAATAGAGTCTATTGATAGCCAATCAAGAATCTGATGAAATTACATGGTCCCACTCTACACAACATGTGTAATACTGACCCATATTTACACAAACATATGTGGATGTTCCTAATTATCACGGGGTATACCCACAAGACATATTACAATAATAACCTCATAGGACTAATAATGCAATAATTTCACTAATCTTAACCCACTACCCAAACCCAGTTAGGTAAATTGATGCATGCCATTGTATATATGAGCTAACATCATCCTTCCCCTGGAATGCATGGTATTGTGCTCCTCAATATTCTAGACAAAGTGATGCATCTTTTATGAGATAAACACACCATCATCATCAACAAAAATAATTGAAGGTATCAATAGAAGATGAACTTATGCACATGCTGAACATTTTATACTGTAATATCAGATAATAATATGGTAGTATAATTTTTCATATACTAGGACCTTATAACATGCCTTTTCATATACTAATGGGCATGTCCTATCATCTATTACACACCCAAACCCAATAGGATCACATGTGTTCCAACCATAGGAAGTCAATAAATATTCATTATATCCTCAAGTGTAATAGTCATCTCCCTCATGGGGAGCTAAGAAGTGCAAGCATTTTTGTCCCACCACTCTATTAGTATCATCATATAAATTTCAACTTGATATAACTTATTTTAAGTTTTGATATAAAGTGGATACATAAATAGTTATTTTCAAAATATAAATTTCATCATGGCCCCTTTTAATTTTTTTAAACCTAAGGTTCACACTTTATATTTTATGTCAGTTGAGACCTTTGTTAAAGTGTGAACTTGGTCATAATCTAAACTAAATTTAATATCATAATAGATTCATGAAGGTTTCATTTTGTGTCAAATTTTAAAGGCAATATATGACCTTTCATACTCTGCGAGTGTGTCTAACAATCCGCGTGTCTTTTTTTCAAGCATAGGATTTAAGTGAATGTTTTATTCTTCATGATTCCTTTGACTATTTGATGAATTCGTGACTTTGTTTAAACTTGCCATATGTTTTATATTTTAAAATTCACTTTTTGATAAAAATTATTAATCATGATTTACAATTTTTAATGTCATCAAATGCCTATTTAATTATGTTCATAGTGATAATAAACCTATTAAAAGATTCAAGTGGATTTTAATATTTAACAAGTCCACATAGTTTAAAATGGCTAATTTAAAATTAAAATAAACTTTACCAACTTCATGATATTAGGGATATTGGATGGTCACCAAATTTTGGTTTTCTCTCATATTATTTATAAATTTATATGTAAATTTGTTGTTTTTAATATGCAATATGTTTAGTTGTGACCACTTTATTATGTGCAAAACAAAGCTCAAATGTGTGGACTTATAAAGTGGAATTAATGTTTTAATTGGTACATTAAGAGATAAAGAAAACATACAAATAAAGGATACAAATTTGAAATAAAATTAAAGCATATTTGAAAGATCTAGATATCCATTGACTTGATATAAATTTTTTTGGAAGATGAGGCCACTTTATGACTCCCTGATTATACAATTTCAAGTGGCACTATGAGATTTTTTATAGTTTCTAATGTTGTGTAGATGATAAGTCCACATGGAATTGATAAAAAATAAAGTTCGTCAGTGGTATCTAAAGTTTGAAAATGTTATATGAAAGCTAATAGAAGCTTGCCGAGGGTTAGAAGACACATTCACTATAGTTTATTGGGATATATTCAGTGATTTGATCTAATAACACTATAACTATGTGATTAATGTAATCTTCCAAACTTTTTCAAAGTTTATTATTAGTAGAATATTATCAAATACAATCAATATAGAAAAAATGTATCAGATTATAAATTTAAATATAAAAATAAATTAATCAATAATCTTTTATTTTTTTTGCTTGTTTTATATATTATTAATTGTCCCTTAAAACCTTCACTATTATTTTTTCCAATCAGTGGGATGCACTTATAGTAATGCTTTTCACATTTTTATGTTTCTTTATAAAATTATTTATAGCATATTTTAAATAATGATAATCATATATATGTTAATGTTTATAAAATGGCACCTGACCTCCATCAAATCATAATGCAGTTGTGACATTGTTTTGTGTGGAACATCATAAGTAACATTAGTTTGGATTAAAAAAATACACAACATAAAAAATCAGTTCAATTAAAGTGAGAAATACATCTTAGTTAAATAAAGTCTTTATTTATTCTTCCACAAAATAATTTGCATTAAAAAAATGTGTATAGTGTATCTAAGACATTATTATGTGTGAAATGTCATAAGTAACACTAGTTTTGATAAAGAAACAAATCAACATGCAAATGCAATTCATCCATGTTAACTAAATAAAATATTTATTGATTCACATGGAAATTAAGGTTCATTAAAAGGGTTGTATATATAGTTTTAAGTATGTATAATCTATGGAAAATTAGTTAATGTAGAATTTTATCATTTCATAGACAATTACATTTTATTTTATTACAAGACCACTAAGATTAGAAGTATTAATTTATTGTAACCATACTAAGTCTATCACTATAAAAAAAATTAATTGGTTAATAAATATTAAGTTACATATATATTTAATAGATAAGGACATACGTATTAAAAGTATGTAACAATTTATTTACTAGTAATAAAGATAGATATTGTGAAATGCCCAATTAGTGTAAAGTAAATAGAGTAGTGTTGGATAAATATGTAATATTCATTAACAATTTCTTTTTTTTTTACAAAATTTAGGGAAAATAGAATGGTTTGAAAAAAAAAAAAAACATGGCAAAGAAACCCATGATTTACAAGCTAGTGATGTATTGTGGACCTATGTATTTTCATGTTTATGCAAACAAGTGAAGTGAAATTGAAACATAGTGACCATTTAAAAATGTATCCAAGACCTACACAAAATTCTTGAGTTAGTAAGTTGGTTTTAAGAAGAAAAATATCACTATTTTCTATGAAATGCATATATAAACTAAAAATGCTCACCGCTATGGAAGGAAGACTCAATATTTGTTGATGGTGCAAATATTGTTTTCAAGCATGATAGTAAATTTCTCATAAATTAGGAATTATTATAGAATAAATACAATATTTAAAATATTTTGTTTGTGTTTTTCATATGAAATAGAAAACATATTTGGAAAGATTCTGTCAAATAATTTAGTCTAAGAGTGCAATCGAAGATACCATCCTTCTTTTGGACTACACATTTCAAGGCATACACATAGAAAAAGTATTTTTATTGGATGTATTTTTCATAAAAATATTTTTTGTCTATTCTAGATGCACTTGGATTAGTTTTATGTCCAAAATCTATGAAAACTATCTAGAAGGGTGAGAGGTATATGCTCTTTGGATTCAAGAGTTTGGTAGATTTTTATGTTTAAAATGATTATGTAATTAGATTAAAAACATGAATCAAATATAAAAATAAATGATATATAAAATTAATGGAGATAAGCAATAACACAAATACATGCCTCTCTATTGGATTTCGTAAGAGACTCTAAGTATGTTTAAATGCTATTATCATTAAGTAGGTTTATAAATAGCAACATATTTATATGGATGGTCTAATAACCTTTAGCCTGTGTCCATAAAAATTTTTGAACAATAAAAGTGACATGATTCCAAATGAATAAATTTCCTATTTTTTTGGCAAAATGATAAATGTTGACTAGTTAATTGCACTTGAAATGGAAAATAATGACTTTTTTTACAGTATTGAGGCATGAGGCCAAGGAAAAAACATTAAAATAGGAAAAATAAGAAATAATGATAAAATCATCACTTAAAATTTCAATATCATGATCAATTTAAAAATATTTGAGATAGAGGTTATATTAGTCATTAATTCATGTGTTCTTCTTAAAAAAATGCCAAAATATCCAACTAAATATGCATTATGGATAGTCCAATAATCTTTATCCTTTTATCCATAAAAAATTTTGAACAATAAAAGTGGCATGATTCCAAAAGATAAAATTTCCTATTTTTCGATAAAGCGATACATGTTGACTAGTTAATTGCACCTAAAGTGGAAAATAATGACTTTTGTATAGTAATGAGACATGAGACCAAGGAAAAAAAATTAAAGAGGAAAAATAACAAAGAATAATAAAATCATCCCTTAAAATTTCAATATCATGATTAGTTTAAAAATATTTGAGATAGAGGTTATATTAGTCATTATTTCATGTGTTTTTGTATTTTTTTTTACAATAGATCCAACTAAATAATATGCATTCTTTGATTCCAAAAGATCATATATTTTCATATGTTATGTGAGCATGCATTCTTTACAAATGCATAAAATATTTTATGTCGTAATTTTTGTAGTAGGCACAATATAATAACTAGCATCACCTCTTTCATATCTTAATTTTCCTTTGAGTGAGAAACTTTTAATGTGCAAAGCCATGCCTAGAACCAAATATTGTGTAAAGATTTTAATGAAGTAATTGTTAATGTTAATTTTAATGTTCATTTGACCATTTTGATAAATAGGATCAGCATGCAAGAACTTTTATTTTGTAGGTGAATTGTTTTTTATATGTTCATGACCATAAACCACCAATACATCACCATCAAACACTTGTACATGTTTTTATGCACATAGTTCAAGTATGGTGAATTGAACATGTGAGGATAAGTTGATTTTGGATATAAACAAGAATTTTTTGTTAAAATAAAAGTAGAAAAGAAAGAAAATATACATAAATGCTTTTTTTGGTTACTAGTTATAAACAATTTGGATCTAGATTTGTAAAAAAAATACCACTTTGATATTTAGTTTGGTCTAAGTTTTTATTTTTGTTCATATTTACAAATTTGAAAGTACATATTATAACATTTTCAAACAAAAAACAAACTATTACAATGACATGTTTTATTTTGTTTTTCTTGAAGAAAAAAAAAATGGAGATATATGTTTAATGGTATGTTTAGTGAGTTCTTACTTGGTTAAAGTGGGTTTTTCTATGAATAATATTTGTGTATAAAATATTAATTAGCATGCATATTTTTATATCAACATTGTCAATATCCATGGGGAATGAGATCACAAACCTTTATAAAAAAATACTCATAAGCAGCCTATATATTTTAACAACCATAACATAATATGAATATATTTATTATTGTCCATTAAAAACCATAACAAGTGTATCAGAATTTAAGAGAAGTAAGTTTCAAATAAAAGGTTTCAAAAAATAAGTATCAAAGGCTAAATATATTCACTATAAAAAATAAAATGAATATGAATATATCTATTATTGTCCATTAATAACTATAACAAGTTTAAGGGACTATAATAAAATTATTTTTCATATAAAAACTTTCAAGAAGGAAACATCAAATATTAAACATATATTCACTATAATAACAATGTCTCATGTTTTTCTAGCATGGCTTATCTAAGTCATGGTATTATCATGAGGCATTGATAGTAATTTACTAGATGCAATGAAGGGGTATTCAGTCCTTCAGTTCACCTTTAACCATAAATCCAAATATTAAAAAAAAAATTATTGAAAACATTACGATAAAAGCCAAAAGTTGTTAAATAAAATCATTTTGACAAAAAGGATGTCATGGCGTGAAAAGAAAACATTGTATAAGTAAGATTAAAATAAGTAGAAATAGGGTATATACACCCATAAAAACATAAAGAATCACATAATAATTACTTTTGTTGTTCTAAAAATCTTGCAGAGATTGAATTATAAACATGTTGAACCCAAATAATTTAGTTTGATATCATAACACTTATAGTTTTATTCAAAAAATGATGCTACATAAATGCATGAAGGATCTATTGAAGTATTCATCACTATTATTTACATCATATATTGTCAACACATCCATATGAGTTCTATGTGGTTTGCCACTATGGTATAATTCCTCACACATTCAGGGCAAACCAGAAAATGCAATGTTGGGGATACACCAAAAAGTTGGTTTAATACATATATTGAAAGGAGATTATATACATTGTTAAAGAAGAAATAGAAGAATAAAAGGGCCATGGCCACATCATATTTAGTGAATGAAGGGAAACAAGAGAGGTAAATATAAGTAGGCAAAGAAATAAAAAATATAATCTCCTAAAACATCATGTATCTATAATGGGTGAAACTACAAGAAAAAAAAGAACATTCTATTTATTATGACCATTAAATAGATTTAGGGACTCTAAACATAAACATGCCCTTGTAAAAAAAATACAACTCTTGGATGTGTCACCATAAATCATTATTTAAGTGAAAGAGATATAAAAAATAGAATAAATAAATTTATAGATTGATTTTTATTGACATACTTGTTTATAATAATGAAAAGTGTAGGATTATTAGTACAATATGCATGTATTTCAAATGTTTGAAATTATAATTATCCATAATTTGACCATACACGGTCAATGTTTTTTTTATGTTCTTTGTTTTTATATAAAATTGGAAATTTTGACTTGTCATGTGTTCGATGGGAAACTTTGCTTGTTTTTTTTATTGATGCATGTCAATATTCAAGTCTCAAAAAATGATGATTTTGTGGAGACACATTTTTAAATCCCTGGTCAAGAACAAACATAATATTTTGTAATTTACATTTGGAGAAGCATACAATTTTTTATTGTCAATTTTTTTCCATGAATGAATACAATTTCTAATACCACCTCAACATTAATAATGTAAATTATTTAAAAAAAAAAGGTATATATTGTTTGGTACATATCATGATCCCTAGTACATGATATGTGAAAATACAATGGAAATTCATGAGTACATCAATTCTCATGAGAATTGACATATGATTTTATTGTAAGAAAAGTATGTTATATTGCATTAAGTCATGATCATGGATAATTTTAGACATTCATATTATTTGGTATTAGACACTTGAAAATGTGTAATTTTACCAACCTTTAACATATTTAATTATGCTCACAACATGAATATTTTTTACATGCTTCCTTATCCATTTATCTATATATGAGCTTGACCTTCCAAAAATGATATTATTGTTACACAATATTTTCCTATTCTCTATTTGAATAATTAAATATCATTATTAGATTGTATTTTTATCTTAAATTGGTGTTCCTATTATCTGAAAAGGTTATCACTTAATCATAAAATTATTCCACCATATATCTATCTATTTAGTATTTATAGATTCTAAAACTAAATATTTATAGTATCTTAGTCATATACATTTGACAAATATCAATTAGGGATCTACCCTCTAGTTCTATACCTCCTTTCCACCAAGAAGCTTGTATTCACATCTCACTATGCCTAAATTCCTATCTCTTAGTCCAATCCATATCATATTGATGACATAGGTCTCATAAATTTCACATAAATCTTAAACCTAATAAACATACTTCACTTAAATTTTCAGATCCATACTTATTTTCTAACCCTCTAAAAACTAATGGACACAAAGGGATACTCCCATCAATGGTAGTGTCTATATCCTTATCTAGTTTCTAGTAGCTAAAATTCATCCAAATAAAAAAATGATCAAAACCCATTGGTCAACTAAATTATCTTATTAAAACATCCCATTAGATATTGTAAAAAGGTGTGGTATAAATACAATTATAAGCCTTCTCATTATTCATCTAGAAAATACCAAGAAAACACTTAACAAAGATAAATCAATCAACTACAAAATAAATATATTATATCATATGAATCCCCATTTCTATATCAAGCATAGGAGAAATTATATTATAGGTTTGAAGAGTTCAAAGAGTATCCCATGAGTGATACTTATCAAATTATAAGCTAGATCATTGTATCCATATTCATATCATATATTTCACCCTTGTGCACAAAATTTCTCACACATAGGGGACAAATGCATAAGTATGAATCCATCCTTTGAGTATTGTCTATGTAGGCAATGCCCATTAATAGAGGTTATTTAGGGTAGTTCAACACCATAATCCCACTAACCCATTTTACCAATAATCATTCAAAGAGTGAAGATCTATGGTTTGATAAAAAAAAAGTGATAGCCTATATCACAGATGTGAATATATCAATAGAAAGGTGATAGAAAATATAGAATAATGAAATTTGTTGAATTCAGATCCAATCATCATTCTATACTAGACACCTATGTGATATTTAGACACTAACATCGATGGTAGTGTCTAAATCTGATGGTAGTGTATGAAAACACATAATTACATTTTATATAATCTAATGATTGATCTAGAATAATTATCTTACATACTTTACACTTGTTTCTATCCTATATCTGCTTATCCAAATCAAACCAACTAAGTAGCATTATTTCTTATTTATTGAAATATATTTTAATAGTTTTAATTTACTATTTTTATAAATATTAGTTGTATAAATTAAAAATATTATTTATCTAAGTTTCTATTAATTAGATTGTAATAGATTAGTTTATCACCCTTGTGTTAAAACTACTTCTATTTCATAACCCTAGATCCACACATGTAAAAATTCAGGGTTAAATATTTGGTGAACCTGACCACCTGGTCTGAAAACCCTAGATTAAAATAGGGTTTTATGTTTTTTTTATGATTTTTTATTTCTATAAATTAATTTTTCAAATTCTAATTTTTTCATTTATAAGCAATGGAAAATGTTAATCACAAAAATGGTTTTTAAATGAAAGATAAAGAAGCACTAGTCAACATTTCAATAACAACATGACCTTAATGGATGGATTTTTGTATGTTACAAGAGATGAGATTAGTAAACATGCTAATAATAAGGCATTATCACTTGGTGATGGTGAATATTTAGAAGGTAACACAATCAATTCCAATCTAGTAATGCTCCCCTTGAGCACATGATCACTTCCTACATCTAATGGGGGAATGAGTTATGTATTTATGTCATTGTTCCCTAAAACAAATGTTATTATTATTATATCTTCCATGTGAAATATTGGATATTCAACCCAATTACTGGTTTCAAAGCCTATATAAACTCAAACCATGGGTACACCTCATTTGGTCACTTCTCAAACTTTTAATTGTAGCAATAAAAACTTGCAAGTTCTTATCCAAAATCTAAAATTTTTGTATGCTAAGGTTATTAATATTGATCAAATTTATATGAACTCACCTTATGATATCGATTAACAAGATGTGTTACATAATCCTCTTGCACCTCAAATATATTTCCACCCTTTTATAACTAGCTTTTTTGCACCCAAGTTCACATTTTATGATGACAAGGGTGATCCTGAGTAAAATCTCTGATATTTCTATGTAGCATGTCTCAATTATGTCTGCAATGATAAAATTTTGACCAAATTATTTCCAATGAGCCTCAAGGATTATGATTTATAGTGTTTTTATGATTTACCACTCCAATCAATGAAATAATTATAATTTAACCTTTTAGGGTTCAGACTGTGTAAATACTAATTTAGATTAAAGGGTTAAGTTGTCTTAATTAGTTAAATAATATGTAATAATTAACCACTAATTTGTTATAGATTTTAAATTTCTTTGACCTATTAAAAATAGTAATAAATATAAGTAAATAGAGACTTATCTAGAAAATTATTGTCATGGAAGATCTAGGTTCTGAAAACTAAGTTTTAAACAAGTCTGAGTGTCATCAACTAGGTCCCTGGGTCTGATTCTTCACTAGACAGTAACACCCCACCTGGATAGTAGTGCTAAATTATTATAGTGTATTGAAAATGGTGCTAGTGTCCTCTTTGTAGAATTGTTTCTATTTTCTAAGAGCACATATGCCTATGTTTTTGGATTTTATTCTTACATGCATGAAATCTAGAACTCTGTATTCTGCCTCAAATATATGATTTAGTGTGCAAACCCTAACCCTCCTAGCAAGTATGTCATGGGCTGAAAATGTGTGTTCATTAGTAGTCTAGTCCAGACATCCTCAACACCCCACTATGAAGAGAGTTACCTACATACCAATACTTTGAGGAGGGATCAAGCCCAATTTAGTTCTCCCACCTAGTGCTTGGTGTAAGTGCAAGTAAATGCTAGAATGAGAGTGGTCTTGAATGCTTTGAGTGTGCTTGAGATTTAAAATATTTTAAATTTAGGCTTAAGGCTATTGTAGATGGTAATATGTAGAAGTAGGGTATAATAGGGATCAATTACCTTGATTTTGCTAATCTTTATTATTTTAATAGGTTTTTTGCATCTATTTTCCATCTAGTCTATAGAGATAAAAAATTCTTGTATTTATAATGATCTATAACTTGTGAAGATATTAAAATGTACTTAGGAAAAACTTAAGAGGTGAACACATTTGAAAATATATCCATTTAAGAGAGTTAGGGCAAGGTACACTAATACCAATTTAGGGACACTAGATCCATGTGGCTCTAGTGTCCTTAATGTGGTGCTAGTGTCTAGCTGGTAGGTTGCAAGGCACACTGAGTTGGGATAAAGGAATGCATGTTTTGGGACTATGTTTGAATTGACAAAATATGTATGTGGTCTACACAATGGAATGAAAAGTGTGATAAAAGCTCTAGGATAGGCCTAGGGCTAAGCTAAGAATAGGTTGTCTCAAGTAACACTCTTAACATCCAAATACCACTTTTAGGTGATTAAATTTGTCTTCCATTTATGCTATAAATGCAACAAATGAAATGACTAGTATAAAGGAAAAAGAATCATACCTAGACTTACCTAGGAAGTGAAGCCTATGTAGCTGAGTATAAGGAAGTAAAGCCTATGCTGTGAACCCTTAGAACCTAATAAAACTAATCTCAACATAAGAGAGTAGAGGAAGGTCCTCTAGAATTTGTGACATATCTCTAATACAAGGGTATCTATAATAATGGTCTCCATATGAGAGTATGCACACATGTCTATAATATAGAAGTAGACTTGGCCTACATTGGTAGGTCTATTAAAATTTATGATGTATGCCTAGGATTTGAACACTTATCTATAACTCATAACCATGCAATATCTATTAATGGTGTTGGAATTGTAAGTGGTGTCTATGATAGAGCTATAGATGGTAATTGTACTAAAACTATCTGTTAGATGGGTAGAGGATACTCATATGGGACACCCTCCATTTTAACCACCTAATTTGCATGCATATACTTTTGGAATTAGTTTACTATAGATGGAATGTCTTATAATTGATGGAACCATGGCCTAACCAATAATATATTGAATACACCTACACTAGGTACTACTAGGAAATGAGTGGTCATGTGTGTTGGTCCAACTTGGAATAGAAGCATAATCTCCATGATGGAGCTTTAAACATGGCCATTAAACCCATTAATGAATATATATATATATATCTTTCTATGTGTAGCCCAAGTTATGCAATAGTGTCATAGTGCGCATAGTTATGCTTGACCCATTGTCAACGATAACACTTTAGATAGGATGGTGGTTTATGTATGCTCATATGAAAAGTGCATGATATGTATCATCATCCATAATATCTTTCTCTAAGAATGTGATAAGTGGTATAGGTGGCACTGTACTATGGTACATGCCAATAATGTTTTGGAATGGATGTGCATCCTCTATAACTATGTGATATGAAGCTAGTTGTGGATGGGCCTAGTATGTATAGTGAACACTTGATGTGACCCCTGATCATTAGTTGTATGCTTTGGGAATGGATCTAAAAATATATTCAGTTCCTTAAACTCTATTTTTTGTGGTTTTTTGCCTCTGTGGGTATGCCCACATCAATAATATTAGCCTTAATTAGATCTTTAATCTTGTGTTTTACGTTTATACATCTATTTGTTGTGTGGCTTGGTGCCCTATGATACTCATAGAATGCATTAGAAACATGGTTATTTGTAAGAGGCCATGTTTTATCAACCTATTTAATGGAATAGAGAGATATGACATTGAATTCCAAGATCTATTATATAACCCATGCTGGTGACTTTGGAAGGTTAGTGACGATTCTATGCTGAAGAGCGGATAAGACCAATCTAGGAGATGGATTGGAAGCTAAGTTAAATATGGAATTTTGATCACATTTTTTCTCTATTTCCCTCACCTTGTATGGAGGTTTGTTTAAACTCTTTATATTTTATTTTGATCTATTTGTATACTTGAGTTTTCCCATTGATAAGAGCTTAACCTGTCTTTCCTTGACTATGTGGCACAAATTGGTAAATGTATGAAACTTATTTAATAAGATAACTTCATGTATTTATAGTAATAGAATTTGTTTAAATATTTCCTAAAGATCTTTGTCTACCATGGGGCTAATAAAGTTGGCCAATATTATCTTGTATTATAAGATATAATTTGTGATAGGCTCACTCAATGTTTGTTTTAATTATGCCACTTGTGCATATGATGTATTATCACTGATGTTGATAGAGAAGTGTGCTAGAAACATGTTAGCTAAAGGATTGAATGCCATGATAGATTGATTAGTAAATCATGAAACCATTGTAGGGAATAATCATTGAGACTGCATGGAAATAAATTTATAAGAAGCCAATTGTTGGACACATAGTCCAAGTGTGTCGCATGAAAAGATCTAAGATGATGCTCTGGGTTACCCTTTCCATCATATAATGTAAGCTTAGGTGCCAAGAAACTAGATGGAAAAGGATTTGACACTATGTGATGTGACAAAGGTGTATGTAAGAGAATGTTAGAATCTAAGTCATGTGATGGCCTTATGGATCCCTTCTTGGTATATAACACCTTAGAATGTAGAGTATGAATCTCATACATAAGTTATTATACATTTGGAGTGGATGAACTAGCCACAACCAATGTAACTATCACTGATGGTTTTTGAATTACAATTTTAGGTGTTATAGCTGAGTTGGCCCCATTGGAGGTGTAATAACATTAATAACTAGGGGAGTTGAAAAACTACCATTGTTTGTTTTATTATTAATTTCCATATGGCTTGTAAGATCTATTCATGATTAAATAATTATTCACAAATTTTATCTTTGAAGCCTTGTAATAGCTCATCTTTGTTCATAATTATGTCATTACTATTAAGTGGAGGGAGAGTGTCCTGATTCTCAATGTGTATCTCATCTTGCTCTTAGTTGTATTGTTCATCTTTAAATGTATTATTATTGAAATCCACATAATTAGGGTGTGAAGGATACATAGATAGAGTTATGATAGGTTCTTTATCCATTTTATAGGCTTGAATATCAAGAATATGAATATGCTCTATAGGACTACCACCTAGTGTAGCACTTCTTCTTAATGAAAGAGAGATTTTCTAGATGGCATATAGTAAATAAATTATAATAAAGCTACTAAAATAAAATATATGAATTCTTAAATTTTTAAAGCATCTAATGAAAATAGAAAAAAAAGGATACAAACCCTAAGAGCATATAGAGTTAGGGTTATTTGAATTTATGAATTCTTTGCAAAAATTTCAATTATATTTAAATAAATTGAAATATTAATATGAAATTGATTTAATTAGGTAGGTTTTCTAAAAAAATTAGAAAATCAAAAGTATACATTCCTAATTTATTGCACAAAAATTTAAAAAATTCAAAGTAGGGTTTGAAGTAACATTCAAAGTAAGTTAGGTCCACCAAATGATTTAACCTTTTAGGGTTTAAACTATGTAAATCCTAAGTTAGATTAAAGGGCTAAGTTATCTAAATTAGTTACACAATATGCAATAATTAACCACTGATTTGTTATAAATTTTTATTTTCTTTGAATTTTTAGAAATATTAATAAATATAATAAAATAGAGATTTATCTAGAAAATGATTATTGTGGAAGATCTGGGTTCTAAAAACTGAGTTTTGGATAGGTTTGAATATTGTCAACAAGGTCCTTAAGTCTGATTATTCACTAGATAATGGCATCACACCTAGACAATAGTGCCCCACCTACAAAATAGCACCATGTTTCTATAGTGTCTTTAAAATGGTGCTAGTGTCCTCTTTGTATAATTGTTCCTATTTTCTAGGAGTACCTACACCTATATTTCTATGTTTTGTTCCTGCACGCACAAATCTAGAACTATGTATCATGCATATCTAATATAGTGTGCAAACCATAACCCTCATTGAAATTATGGAATGAGATAAAAATGTGTGTTCATTAGTAGGATAGGATGGACATCCTCAACACCCTATTTTTAAGAGAGTTGCCTACATACCGATAATCTGAGGGATCAATCTTGATTTAGTTGTCCCACCTAGTGCTTGGTACAAGTACAAGTGAATGCTAGAATGAGAGTGGTCTTAAACACCTTGAGTGTGCTTAAGATTGAAAATATTTAAAATCTAGGCTTAGGGATACTATATATGGTAGTATGCATAACTAGGGTATAATAGGGATCAATTACCTTGATTTTGTTTAACTTGTTTTTTATTTGAATAGGTGTTTTACATCTATTTTCCATCCAGTCTATAAAGGTTAAAAAGTATTGTATTTATAGTGATTTGTATCTTGTGCAGATAATAAAATGTACTTAGGTTAACCTTAGGAGGGGAATACAATTGAAAATATATCTATTTGGGAGAGTTAGGACAAGGGACACTAGCACCATGTGGCTCTAGTGTCCTTAATGTGGGGATAGTGTCTAACTAGTAGGCTATTGGGCACACTAGATTGGGATTTAGGAATGCATGTTCTGGGACTATGTTTGAGCTGACATAAGATGTCCATGGTATGAAAAATGGCTAGAAAAGTGTTATAAAGGCTCTAGAATAGGCCTATGACTTATATATGAATTTTTATTTCAAGCAACACTCTTAGCATCCAAATACCACTTTTAGGTGATTATAAATTTAAACCTCTCACCTATTAATTCCTAACACATTTATATATCAACATCACTAAAAATATGTCATATCCTCAAATTTTTAATATCAAACAAGGAACCAATGAACCTATCAATGAATATGTTTTGATATATAAAATAATGTTAGCTAAAATAACAAATCCAATTGTAGATAAAGAACTCCAAGACATCTTCAAGTAAAGTTTTTTTTCCCCATAACATGAGCCTATTATTTTCAAAAAAATAAAATATTTTTATGACTTATACCATATTATTTGAGACCATGAAATGAAACTTATTTCCTTGGACAAGTTTAAATATGTAACAAACATATTGACTATATAAAATACCAAGTTTGATATCAAACCAAACTACACGATGAAACCTACTTAACCTAAAAGGAAATAACCACAATGGTTAATGCAATGTCAAAATAACCTAATCATCTCATCTTATCTAATGCACCTAAAATTAAATTTACATGATTACTTGAGTCTTTAGATTCTTTACTTTAGAATATTGTGGTGTGTCATATCATATCTCTCCCTCCTCCCAAAGAGGTTGATATGAGTTTATCTCTACCTAAAATATATGATGTTAATGCATATTATGAATATCACCAAGGTCTTAAGCATTATAAAATATTGTTGTATAACTTGAAGCATAAAATTCAAGACTTTATCAATGATCAAAAGATTAACTATGATGATCTTCCAAGGGATTCAGGTTCACAACATAATGATCACCAAAATCAAAAAATATTTAATAATCCTTTGAAAGATAATTCTAAGAAAGATACATAAGTAAAAATGACATATAATGCACATCCTCATCCATCACATTATGGGAACCCATTGGACTAGGTTATTGGTACTTATACTCACACAATACTTCCTATGGTCTAGTGACTTTTTATTACATTTGATGGTAGTGAAATAGTAGATGATGACTCATATCTTCATTCATTATTTATTAAATAATACATTGGAAATAAACATATACATGATATCATGATTATAAATGGTTCTATTTGTAACATATGTACCATGAAACTACTTACACATTTGGGTTATACATGATGATTTACATCCTTTGAACAAAATGGTCAAAGAATTTGATGGAACACCACAACATGTTATTGGTGATATTTATTTACCTTTACATGTTGGTATAACACATGTGGATACTACCTTATCAATTATACCATATACAAGAGTCTTTGATTTGTTATTAGGATGACCTTTGATACATAAACTTCATGTAGTACCTTCCATAGTATGTGGGTGTATTAAATAAATTCATACCATTAGGGTAGTCATAATTTTTGGATTTATATATCAATATCCACTTGAAAAATATAATTTTATTCCAATATAGATAATTATCAAACCTAATAAGGTTAACCCTTAATGAAATAACTAAACAACTAAACATGTTCTAATTAACTAAAATAACTAAACATGATCCAATTACATCTACTCCAAAGAAATAAAAATTCAATTAATGATGGGTTCCACAAACCCATAATACTCTAGTGTTTCTTCACAACCATAAATTTATATTTCACAAATGTATGATAACACAAATTCTACAAATCTTGATATTACACCTATAAATGCTCTTTAGCAGTACCACTAGTTTCATACACCATACTCTAAGTTTGGAACTACCTATGAGAATCCATTGGATGTGATATTAGGATAGGATTTTCATTTAAAACATTTCAAAAATAAAAAATAGTATAAAATCAAATATTCCAAAAAAATATAAAAACATTCAAATAATTCAAAAACACAAAAAAAATTGTGTTCCCAGATCTTAATTTCCCCTTGGCATCTATGTTGTTTTATTTATGTTAGTAGATAACATATAATACCATTCCTACATACATGAATATTTTGAGTGTTATATAGGCATACACCATACAGATGATCTATGCACATGTAGATATTGGACCTTTCCTCTTCTCACGTCATAAGGATGTTAGAGGCATCTGATTCTTTAATCATCATTGTTAACCTAGGTTTTATTCGATTTGATCATTTTAATTTATCATGTTTGATCTCATAGGATAATGTTGACACGTCTATATCCATGCTCATATATTTCATAGTGTACTTGATATGTTACTCTATCCATCCTTTTTTTCTAACACTTATTTATAAGGACTAATATGTTGGGTTTATGTTGGTTACTTTTCCTATGTTTTCCATTTTATCACTTCCTTGAGTGTGTTTCCTTGATTTATATTGTGTTTCATGGTATATAATTATATATAATTTTGATATGCTCCATTACTTATGGCCCATGTTCCTTTTTTTCTATTTGAACATTTGAACATGTCACTCTATGTTGTATGTGGAAATTTGAATATGTCATTTATATGCTATTTGTACATTTGACTAAGTCATGTCCATTAAATTATAAGGAATTGAATATAAACCTTGTATAAAGTCTTATTTTACCATTCTATTATTTTTATTACTTTTTAGTGCTCGTGTGTGTGTTTGATTATTTATTGATCTTGTATTGTTACTCTCTAGACATTTCCATGATCCATATAATGTATTTTAGGGTTTTATGTGATCACATACTATGATCCTAATTGATATATCTAATTCAACATGCTATCTTTATATGATACATGATTCATATATAAATTACATAGTTACCTTATCCTTTTGAGGTAAGGTATTAACTAGTTTCTATCTCTTTCACTTCAAAAGGTGGGGCATATCAGTGGGGGCATGTCATAGAAGCATGACCTCCACAGTTTTCAAAAGTTTATAGATTATATTGGGGTCATGTTATATAAAAATGTTCTCCACATTTACAGCAATTCTCAAATTTTATATATTCAATTAGGGGCATGTCATAAAAACATGACCTCCACACTTGCACCAGTTTTATAATTCACTAGATTTCATAGTTATATGATTTAGATACATATTTATGGTAGAATTATATACATTGGTACTATTATCATACCCTAATTTCATCTTGAGACATATATGAGGTGCATATTGCATGCAAAGGGCACCTATACTATTTACAATTTACAATTTTACTACTCACTAGGATGCAATGATTACACTAGGATGTACTGTTATCAAGTCATTTTTTGATACAAAAAGGATTAATTTTATTGGTTCAAGTGATTAAATTATTTAACCTCACTTTATTTAGAGAGTGGAGTGACTAAATAAGCCAATATCACTATATTAAATCACTCACCCTCACTAGGTTATGTATATCCACACTTGAGTTATGCGATTGAGATATACTTATCTCAATTGTCATGTCAAAAATCATAATTAAACTATATTTGGGGAATAATAACTTCAAATATCCCTATTAAAATATCTAAGGTTTAGGTTTGAACCTTATCCAACTCTAATGCTTCATAAGGAAACATCATTACCAAGTCAAAGCATCAAGAGGCAACAAGGTTGTATTAACACAGAGGTGTAATCCTTCCTTACTCTCTTTATTTTCAATAATTTTAATTATTTAAAATTTCAAATTATATGCATTGATTTATATTGTAACATGATTTTGGTTATAGGTATTACACTAGTTAATCACTCAAAGTGGGCTCAAGAAAATTTAAGGTGTGTTATACACACTGAGGTACATATTTATTTCCTTTAACATAGTAATTTCATCCTTATACATTAATAAATTAAAGGGGAGAAATATAGATACTAAAACTAAATATTTATAGCATATTAGTCTTTTAAATTTAAAAAATCTTAGTTAGGGTTATATCCTTTAGTTCTAGACCTCCCTGTTATAGAAAGGCTTGTATTTTCCATCTCACTATGAATAAATTATTATCTCTTAGTTTGATCCATATCATTCTAAATATATAGGTCTCTTGCATTTCACAAAAAAATAAAACTCGTTAAACATCCTTCACTATCAATTTAAGATCCATATCTATTTTTTATCCCTCTAGACATTACAAGCCATCGAAGAACACTACTGATGATGGTAGCATCCATATCCTTATCTAGTGTCTAGTAGCCAAAAGTAATCCAAATGAAAAAATTATAGAAACCCATGGGTTAGCTAAATTGTCTTATTGAACCCTACCCTGAGATATTTTCAAAAGGTGTGGGATAAATACAAGTCTAATCCTTCTCATTATTCATTTAGAAAATAATAATCAAACACTTAATAAATCTAAATAAATAAACTACACAAGAATTATATCCTATCCTATTCATACATATTTTCATATCAAGCATATGAATAATCATATTATAGGTCTAAATAATTCAAAGAGTATCCATGAGTGATACTTGTTAAATTATAAGATAGATAATTGCACACATCTTCATATAATTTATTGCAACCTTATGCACACACTTTTCTATGGATAGGGGAGAATTACATAAGTATGAGGCACTCTTTAGATTATTGGATATGTAGGTAGTAATCATTAAAAGAGGGGTATTTTGGGTATCTTGACACCATGATCCCACTAACACATTTTTCCTAACGATCATTTGAAGGGTGAAGAGTTAGGGTTTGATCAATCAACAAAGAGTGACAACATGTATCATAGATCTAAACATACTAATAGAAAGGTGATAGAAAACTCATAATAGTGAAGTTATTCACATCCATATACAATCATTATTCCTTACTAGACACTTGCATCATAGTCAGACACTAGCATAGATGGTAGTGTCCACAACCACAAAATTAAATTTTCCAAAATTTGATGATTGATCCAAAATACTTATCTTACATACTATACACCTATTTCTAGTCCAGATCTACTTGAACATATTAAAAAAACTAAGTACCATTATTTGTTATTTATTTTAATATATTTTAATATTTGTGCTTTACTATTTTTAGCAATATTAGTTACATAAAATCATAATATTATTTATCTAAGTTTTTTATTAATTGACATGTTATATATTACTTTTTCACCTTTATGTTTGGAGTACTTATATATTATGGTAGACACTAAATCTAAATTATATATCACCTTAATATTTCACACTTAAAAAATACATATCATGGATGTACCTTTAGCTTTTATACCTTCCTACTATCAAAAGGCTTGCATACACTATCTCTCTATCCCAAATTGCTTATCTCTTAGTTTGATTAATTTTATTATAATGCCCAAGCCTTGTAATAATAAAAATTCTTGTTGGTAATTTGGCTTATAAAGGCCAAATTCTAACCCCTACTATCCAAAATGTTTCCTGGCATCGTCAATAGCCTCTTCAATTGGTCTAAAATGGTGTATTTTGGCATTAAAAGTCAATTTTATTCTTTAAAATTTCAAAATTGGGATCAAATGGTCATAAAATTATCCTAAAAATATTTTGACTATATCAAATATATGACTATATTTAAGTGCAAAGTTTTATTTTTTGAAAAGGTGTTTAAATGTAAATATAAACCCAAAAAAGATCCCAAATGACCTCCCATGTGCCAATTTCACTTATTAAAATATGTAAAAAGATAAATTGATTGTTTTAACATGAAAAATACTCATGGATATACTTATCATGCATCATATTGGTGGTGTAAAGCTTAACTTGTCTTTAAAAGGCCAAAATAAGTCTTTTTTCATCTATTTTCAAAGGTAAAGTATGAAATTGTACAAAATTTTGTACATATGAGCTCAATAATAGGGATAATATGGTGTGAAAAATATTCATGAATAATTATAGGGAAGTTGGAGGCCATACAGGTTGAAAAACATTCATCTATAGGCAATTTCCAACTTTGCACATAGAGACCTACTTGCAAGTTTGCTGATGGTATGGTTTGGAGAGTATAGGTACAGGTCTAAATTTTGGGGCCAAGAAACTAGACTCATAGGGATTACTCATGGATGAAGTTTTTATGGAATTGGATTATCCACCCTCATGAACCATAAATTTTAATATAGGCTAGTTTATGCAGTTTTGCAACCAGGAAGGCAACTGGTTTTTCTCAAGTTCTCCTCACTTGGGAAGTATTTTAAGAAAATTAAAGTATTATTAGAATCTTGGGGACCTAATATTCATTTCCACAACATAATTAATTTATTATTCACACATTTCAAGGTAAAACATAGTAAGCAAAGACATCCAATCCAATCTATAGTTTGGCATGCCTATGAGGAGAAGTTGTACTGTTTTGAAGAGAGAGTATATTTTCAAGTTTTCTTGTTTTGATTCTTGGAATCATTTTCCTTCATTATTTCATGATTTATAGAAATTTTTAACAATAAATTATCCAAAATATCCATGTCTTATCCCATCTTGGTGCTCTCAAGTTTCTCAAATGGGCTAGTTTAGCATATTTTAAGGAAAGTTTGCATATTTTAAGGTTTTTGTAAAAACCTATGTTTCATGTTTAGCCTATTGCCCTCCTCCAATGGTTTATAAATTCATCAGGTGTTATGATATTGTGTTCATGTTTGTATTTGACTTCTCACCATGGTCTTAACATGCTTCTAGGTTCTCCTTTCCCACCTCCACCTAATTCACCCCATACTACTGTCATTCTATGCCATTTTCCATTATGTTTTGTGTCTTTTCACCATCTTTTCATGAGTTTTAAACATATTTCATCATATTAAACCCTCAAAACATCTCAATTACATGTATTATCATCAATAGAGATAAATGTTGAAAAGATACAACATTAAAATCATGGTGAAAATGGTGTAGGCCAATCAATCATTATGAACAGTCAAGAACATAGTGCTACAACAAGGTCACACAGTCGGGGTGATATCATGAAGGTATAATAGATATTCAAGGTGAGAAAGACCTTAATAAAAGTAATAATGAGAAAAAACATATATGATCATGAGGTGGTACTAGGATAAATCCATAATGGAGGTAATAAGAGGCAAATTTAGACCTTGAATCTTGGCATCATTCCAACATGGTAACCTACAACAAAAGAAAACACAATCAAGTACATGTATGTGTATAAAGGACATCAATAAAATATTGAGAATGAATAAAATTATGAATACAAAGGACCTTATTGAGCATATGAAGAGAGGTAATCAAGGGTAAAAGCATGATTTTGAGCCTTCCTTAAGGCTAAACTCAGACAATTCTGTACACAGGCCACATAGACACAGTCATGATTTAAGGAAAGATGTGATTATTTTCAATGAAGTGTTTGATCAAGGTTTTTTTTGAAAAGTATTGATCATGTTTGGTCATAAAATACAAACCTAAAATGGTTTGAACCCATGAAATTCACGTGTCTCAAGATGCAAACATCAAGTATAGTCAAAATGTAGACCTATAGTAGGCCTAAAGAACAATCCACAGTTGGTAAGGGTTATGGTGGTCAAGAGGCTTGTAAAAATGTTTTAAGAAACTAAAAGAATTGCCAAGTAGCCTTAAAGAGGTTTTAAATACACATAGTTCTAATGCATTTCTATTTTAGAGAGACACTAAAGTAACCTATAGTGCCTACAAGGATGACCTACAGGCTTGTACGGACCAGAGCCTACAATGCATAAGGTCTAGGTGGTCAAAATATTGTTTAAGTTTCAAGAAGGTGCTTATAAATATTAATTGATTCCATAGACCTTAAGTTGAGAATATTCAAAACCTAAAGCCTTAGGTGAGTCTAAAGCTTCAAAAAAGTGACCTAAACTCAATTCAGGCATGGGAATAAGTCACAACCATGGTAGCATGAGTGAGTCAAAATGCAACCTTGGGTCAACTATTTCAAAAGAAAAAAAGTTTTAAAGTTGATGGATAATATCAATAAGGATTAAGTATGATATCAGGCCTTGGAGGTTTATAATTTTAAAACCAATGCTCTCCAAGTCTTAACCCTATTTGTACAAGAGGTACAATCAAGTGCACTTACAATAGATAGATGGTTTTGAATATTCTTAAATCCCTTTAGGAATGAAAAGAGACATGCATAGTTATATGAATTTAAAATGGTAAATAATAAAATACTTTAAGAAGGTTTTGGGATCATTAATAGTAACCTATAGACCTTAAGAAGAAAGGACACCTACAACAACATATAAGCAGACTGAGGTCTTTAGGTGCTTATTTATTTTTTGAAACAATCAGGTGAATAGATAATGTGAAGTTTGTTATAACATCAAATAAAGAGATAAATATTACTTTCAAACCCTTCACATGGTTCAAGAAGCTACATTGGAACCTTACATCCATCAGATGAGGACCTACAGTCAATCATAATGCTTACCTAAAGGTCTAGAATGTGAAGTTGGCATTTGGAGACCTTATGGTGAGTATATAACATTTAAAGAGGATGTGAGTCATATGGAATCAATTTAACATCATGGATAAAATATCAATAACCTTATGTGGTATTACCTCCCAAGGTATCACCACTTACAACTACTATTTGTACACTTAGGTAAGGCACAGTCAATGTAAGAATTTCAAGTAAATAGTCTATGAAGGATTTCTTGACAATAATAGTGACTCATGAAACTTTATAAAAATTTAAGTTTAAAATAATAAAGTTCAAAAGGACTTAAAGAAATGAAAAGATAGTTTCAAGCAGTGAAATATAGTCATCAATAACATAGGCTTGTCTTCATTTTTGTACTCTTTTGAAAGCAAAGCGATAGTTTGAGGGAGTTTTAATTAAGGATATATTTAAAGGGGTAATGATGATATGGATTAATTGAATCATCATGATGGATCACTAAAGTACATAAATACACAGTTAAATCCATCTCATAAAAGCCACACCTACAACAAGAAGCATAGTTAAGTACTTTGCTCATTGAAAGGGTCTATTTTCATAGAGATGGTGTTCCATAAAGGAATGATTGTGAAGGTTTCATGAAAAAATCATCAAGAGGAAACTAAGTTAACCTAAAACTAACCAAAAGTAACCCTACAACCATAAAGACAAGCAAGTCATTTCTCAAGCATGAAGAAGATAGGTCTATAGTAGTGCAAGGAGATTGTTGAAGTTGTAGAGATAATTGTTTTTTAATGAGGGAATTATGTTCATATTATTTCTTGTTTAAATCTCTCTTATATTTCCCAAATATCACACTTTGTTCATACAAGGACAATATAGTAATCAAACTCTTCAATAAGGTGAATGATATTTTAGATATGCATCTAAGGTTTTAAACCTTTCAAGGAGGGTTTTATGTTCAGAGGCCATCATGATAGAGGGAGATTATAAAGAGGAGACCATGTGTGTTTTTCAAACATTTAAAGCATTTTCAAACCTAAGCACAATCTATACACACCCTATAGGCATCTCATGACGTCAGCAAGTTAGAGGTAATCAAAGGAACACAGTCAAGTTAAGGGCAGTAAGAGAGGTTCAATCTCATGGATAGAGTGTTGGTTGAAAGATTATAATATCTATGCTAATTAATATAAAAAATGATAAAAATATGGTGCTTTATATATTAAAAAAACCAAGCAAGACTATGTTCAAAATAACCTACAACCATACAAGGGTTAGGTTTCTTTTCATAGTCACATGTTCAAATGCAACGTAATACCTTTTTTCAAAACAAGTGAACCATGTTGTGAATTGATTATGTTAAGTGATAAAGGATATACCTTCAAAGCCTTGATAAAATACTTGGGTAATGCTAGTAACATTAAGGTACTTGCTACATGACATGGGTGTATGGAAAATATCAATTAGGAGGCCTAAAACCTTGTAATGAGGAGTCAAATGACTTGAAAGAGTTGGGTAAAATATATCAAGTGGCATAGAAATTTACATAATCACCAAGTCATATTTAAATGAACATCAAGAACTTATATAGCTCAGAAATACCACCTAAAATGTTGTATCACATACAGTCATATGACTGATTTGAAGAAATATGGTCTTGAGAGAGGTGACATAAGGGTCAAAGTTGAAAAATAAAGAGTAAGACAAATGAGAGGGATACTTATAGGAAATTTACAAGGTTATTTAATGATCAAGATCTCAATAAAGATGAGAAAAACATCAAACCCAATCATAAAGGATTACACAGGCCATGTTTACAAGAAACCCCACATGCAGACTTAGTAGGCATGAAGACAAGTAGAGCTTGGGAATAAAAGAGAAGAAATAAATGGTTAAAATGGATGGGTATTTGTTATTTTT
The DNA here is from genome assembly GCA_037957365.1 of Torreya grandis. NCBI lineage: Eukaryota > Viridiplantae > Streptophyta > Pinopsida > Cupressales > Taxaceae > Torreya > Torreya grandis. The sequence continues at coordinate 2,026,161 of JARHVA010001717.1, forward strand.
CATCCCTCACACTCCCTCATAGGTGTTCTAAGCATAAAAACTCAATTCAAGCACAAAACTCACTTTCAAGCCTAAAAGGCCTATAACATAAAAAAACACTTTTAGACCTTTCAAGAAAATATGAACACTTGAGATTGATATAATAATATGAGGAGAATTTCAAATTCTACAATTCTAAACACCCTTCTAGGCCACCTGATCAGATGCTCGTATAATTCACCACATGAATATCTTGGAAAAAATCTATTATAATGATTTGAGGACCCATATTAAATTAAAATTAATAAAAAAAATTGACTTTGGTTGAGGGGTTATGATTTATGAATAATTTCTAAGAACGTAGGCAGTCCAGGATGCAAGCAAAACCCTACAAGCAGATTTCCTTCACGTAATATATTCTCATATATTTTGAATGGGAAACCAATATTTTATAGGATTTTTAGGGGGTCAGTGTAATAAAAATTCATTTAAACAATTTTTGATTTGGAGGTCTGTGCTTCATGAATCGTCACTAAGAAGATTCAGCTCTAAAATCCTCTAAAACTCTCATAGTGGCCATTTTGAGAAAGTGGTTTTTATTAGCATCAAAACCTCATGGATCAACTTGAAACCTATTTAAACATCAATCAAACTTATAGAGGATTCCATAAATACAAAGTTTTTATATGAAGCTATATGGATCAAGGTAGAAATCATGTTTTTATAGAAAAAACATGAAAAATGAGGTACAAGGCAGTGTACATGAAATACAACTCATGGATGTTGAATCTTAAGACTTGTTATTCATCATAAAATATTTATATGGTCAAAAATATGCTTATAAGTGCCCCCACTAGCTCAATAAAAACAACTAGTCTGTAGGAAAATAAACCAAAATGAACCTAGTCATCCCTGGTGACTGAGTGGTAAGAGTTTCTTCATAAAAATCACCTATATCATGATGGAAGGATTTGATTCAGGTCTAATTTAATATTATTTTTAGGTTTTTAAGGTTTTGTTGTAAGCTCTATGGAGTCTGAATGCAATAAAATAGGCTATTAGGCCTAATTGATCAATCAAACAAGAGAAAATTGGCATTAAAAAACTATCTAAGAGTTCATATTGAGTTCCCACATTGAATAAATACTATTCACATGGAGATTATCATGCATATTCATCATTCAAAGTTTAATTTCATGCAAAGAGGTACTAGATATGTAGTTAACTAGTCTTAAGGAACAATGACTCTAAGTTGACTAAACATGACTTGACTAAGCAATAAATGCATATTCCTTGGTTTTAATGCAAGAGAATGACATTAAAGCACTTAAAATCACTTTTAAGTGAGAGTTACCAACTAAATAATGGTGTCACAAATATGCAAAAAGGATTTTGACAAGTCAATGGGTCCACCTATTATTCCAATGCCAAAGAAGAGTTTCATGCAAGACAAAGAGATAAAGGAGATATCTTGAAGGCTATTGTATCAAATTAAACTCAAATTTGACTTGAGTTGACATCAAATTCACTTCATTTTCTCTTTTCAATGCCACATTGGCTAGAGCTACTACTATTTTTTATATATGTAGGCTTTCAGGCCATTTTCATCGATCCATCCCTCTTTTGGCATGACCAGACTCTACCAATATTTAGTTTTGTAACCTTTTGAGATGAATAAAATACTATTTTCAGATTTAATTATGCTTGTATAGTGTGTTTATGTTAGTTTATTTGAACATGTGGTAGTATTTTCTCCCTTGTAAAGTCTTAATCTGACTTAGCTACTAGTATGTTAACTTATGTGGGTCATGTTTTAGTGTTTGATGTCATTTGACTAAGATAAAAATGGATATAAGTGGTTGTTTAAATCCTTGAATCAAGAATATTCTATCATTTTCATCAAGATTTGATCAACTAATATAACCTCTACATGAAATACTAATGCATAAGAGTCATATGAAGTTGTATATTCAGTCTTTGCTTATCTTATTAGTGTTTTAGGAACTCAAATAGAATAGATGAACCAAAAATATAGGTGTATCACCAATAATAGAATATGATTTCCCTTTAAATATCTCTCTTACCCTTTTCATCCAAAAAATCAGTAGTTTAGTAAGCAATGCAAAGTGATACATTAGAGGAGCTAGCCTCACCAAAATCTAGAGGCTTGGTCTGAGTTCAGGTGTCCCACACCTCAAATCATTCCAATGTTAGTCTAGGTGTGAAGGATTTTTAGAGCCAAATCTATCAAGCCTTCAATCAAGATGTTATCTAGGTTGTTAATAACTCTATAAACCTATTTATTATCATCCCTATAATTTTAGGACATGTACCTATTTTTTAGCTTCCTAGACACTCGCATCCCAATTGGATGCCTATGTTGATGCTAGTGTCCTATGCCAAACTAAGTGTCTAATACCTTCAAGTCATCAAATTTATAATTTTAATGTATCACTATGGTTAACTTAGGTGCTTTAACATGAGATATTTCCAAAAGGGATTTGATATATATATAAAATATCAACACCCATTCATTCCTCACCTAGAAAATTCTTAGCTCTGACAAAGAAATTTACCAAAAGCATTCAAGTGAAAAAAACTTCCCTATTTTCTCCTATTTTCATATTAGTCATAGGTAAAACACATATATAGGTCTTAATTACTGAAGTATAAACCCATAAGTCTTATTTTCCATGGTATAGCTTAGGTCACTATTGTAATTTATTTCCACATATTTGACCCTTGTGCACACACAATCCAACACATTAGAGGAGAAATATATCATTATAAGGCCCTCTTCAGAGTAGTGTCTATGTAGGCATCACCCATTGATAAAGGGGTCTTTGGGGTTAGATCAACATTGTGAGCCCATTGACCCATTTTTTCAAGGTCATTATGAAGATGAAGAGTTAGGGTTTTAATGATTTGATAAGAGTGACAGCCAATGACCCAAATATAAATGATCCATAGTAAAGGTGACACAAAACTCAAAATATTATATGTGGTCACATCCATATCAAATAGGTATTACATATTAGATACCTATATCCTACTCAAATACAAGCATCAATGTAACTGTCTAAGGTTGACACAAGTGTCTGATGCCATAGAGGTTTAATTCACAAAATTTTATGATTAATTTAGAATCTACATCTAGTCTCATTAAACCTACATGCGTATAGTAAACTAGCTAAGTAATCTTATATTCCATTTATTTCAATATCAATCACTAGTTGTACTTACTATTTTTACCATATATTAGTATTTAAATTCATAATGTTATTTATCTAAGTTTAAAAATTAATTGGACTACTATAGATTTGTTTATAACCCTTGTGCTTATTCATTTATATATTCTTAAACCTATACTATATTTATCCCAACTCAATTTAGGGTGAAACATTTGGTGAACCCAACCTATGATTCTTCCTTTTTAAACCTAGCATGATGTATGGTTCCAATATTCTAGGGTTTCAACTTCCTATGATTTATTTTTCAGATCTAAAACTTGACCCTAAGATTTTACCCTCCTCTTGTTACCAAGATTTGTGTTTATATGATTATATATTTTATCTTCTTTTATTGGCATATTTTGGCCTCAAAATGGCTTAATTTTAAAATTCCTCATAGGTATTTTCTAATCAGGTGGCTATACTCAAAAAATTCTTTCTATTTGCAAAAATTTAGTACGATTTTTTCAATTATTTCATTTTACTATTTTTATTATATATTAACATACAAGGAAAATAGTGTACTTATTTTGTAATAATTTTTTGGGTTCATAAAAAATAATATTTTATTCAAAAACCTCTCTTAAATCACTAACATGAATTAATGTTTTATCAAAATTGTTGACTCTTTATTTGGAATATTCTTGGGTTTTACTTGTGAAGCATTCCACATTGTTTGGCCAATTTCTTATTCATAATAGATCAAATTTCAAATTACTTAAAGGATTTTCATATTTATGTTGATATAGATAAAAACCTCTTTTTTCTAAAATATTATATCAATTTCTTGAATTTAGCATTTTATTATTTTTGGTAAATTAAGACCTATAAGTACTACATTGTACTTTTGTTTCCCTTATTTTATGGGTTCATCTCATTTCCTATTTTTTATGAAAACTCTATTTTAAATTCCAAAATTATTTAGCAATCAATTTATATTGATTTCTCTTCATTTGGCATATTGTGGTCAACCTGACCTTTAGTCTTCAAACCCTAATTAACCTAGGGTTTTCTAATTTCCTATTTTCATGAATTCTTATTTGTTAGAGCAAGGTTTTTCCCCCATATTTATTTATTATGGGGTTTTTTCCCTCACTTGTATTTTTCTTAATTTCACGAATAACCTTGTTTAGGTGTACTTGGAGTTACATTTTTACTAGATGAATAGAAAGTAAATCCCTTGATTGACTATCCCAGGTATTGGAGTTACTCTTCTATTATTGAATCTTTGACCAATTTTCTCAGAGGAGTTACTCATGCACTCCTATTTTTACATCTCTCTTGGTGAGATATTATTCATTGGAATATTGGTTTTAGATCTTATCTTGTTTATACAATATTCTCATATATGTGATTCCATTTACTTGTATCTATTATATTGTGTACTTTCTTGACTCGTGCCTATCATAAACCTATACATTTGGTTAATATAGAGATCCTAGGATCCACTCTGATATGGTGTTAGAGCCATTCTATTATTCAATTATCTAGTTTTTATTATTGAAATTAGTTTTATTTGAATTTGTGATATTTATTATTTAAAAATAGAAACTATTTTTCATAATCCATTGTTGGTTTAGTGCTCATCTTTGGTGGAGGTTTTTTTGTAGACTTGGTTCATTGGCAACCATTACCATAGTTTTTTTGGTTTCTTTATGACTACATGTTTTTTGTGTCTTGATGTATTTTTTTGAAAAATACATGTGTACCTCCATGCAACCTTGGGTATTATGTGTTTTTACATGCTCGATATCTACTCTATTGGCACTACTTAACTCAACCCTGTTGGCTCCTATGTGTTATCTACTAATGTGTCCATGCCTCAAATTTGGTCTCATATGTTTGGTATTGGCCTATGTATTTGACCTCAGCTTGACCTCAACTAATTTTTCATGTTTGGGAGACTGATTATATGGTTTTACATGTTTGACCTTGGTTTTGTGTGATTCCAAATAGTCCTTAGCTATAGTATTTTCACCTACTAATTTAAATCTCATACGCATGCAAGATATTCAATCAACATCACATAAGACACACATTTTCAAAAGGCTTGAAAATTTCTTCCAAAATAAGCTAAGTCTATTCAAATTTTTCCCTAGAGTGTTTGTTTAAATCTAGCATATTGAATCACCTTGTTTTAATAGATTGGTTTAAAACAAGGTCAAATAGGCTACTTTTATTTGAATGCATAAGTAATGTAAAAGAGTATAGGTATAATTTAACATTTTTAGTGGAGATTTTTTTTTTTTAATAATATAAAAATAATATATTATGGGCAATATTTAAAGAGAAATTATTGTTATTTATAATTTTTTCATATTTTCACTAGATGACAACCAGAGGGTGAGGTCTAGTTTCGTAGGTGGCCAAACCCCCTCACATTCAAAAAAACATTCTCTATTTTTATTGATCACTTTGTGTACTCATCTTGGATGCATTTTAAATTGAGCCTACTATCCTCTCCTTATCTTGAAAATAATGTATTTATGACATTTGCACCTGTTTCTCTAGATGCATTCTTGTTATTCCTAATATCTTTTGAGTATGCATTATTTTCAAAATTCATGGGGGTTAACCATTTCATATTTTAGGGGGTGTATTGTATTTGTGTCACTCTTTTCATTCTACTAGAATTTTCATTTATGTAACAAAAAATACAAACATTACACTTAATTTATAAAAAAAATGGATATAAGTTCAATTAACCCTCTAATGCCATTTAATTATCATGAATGGAAAATTAAAATGCAAATTATTCTTAGAAATAAAGTTTTGCATCATATAACAATGGGGTTAGAAACTCAACTAATTATAGATACATAAAAAGTTAAGTGGAAATAATCATATTGATGAAGCCTATGGGTTGTGTCTTTATACGTCTCCTAATCTCCTCTTTCATATAGAAACTACCAAATAATGTAATTAAGTGTGGACCATTTTGGAAAATCTCTTTGGGAAGAAAGATGTGATTAGAGATCATAAATTAGAAAATGAACTTATTAGCCTAACTCCTACCAACTTTGAAACCCTTCAGGATTTATTTATCAAGTTCAAGTCTTTTATATTGCATATGAAAGAATGTGGAATAGAGAAGAAATACAACCAACTTATTTTTTTCTATACTCTCTAAGATAGGTCCCGATTACTCAATATTTGTCTCTAATTTCCATGCCACTAAATGTGCTTTAGGCACTACATGGAAAATGCACTCTTTAGATTATTTCGTTATTGACTTGTATAGGGAGCAAGACAAGTTGATACTAATGGGAACATTGAGAATGGGAAAGCAAAGACTTAAAATAAATATAATAAAAAAAAGAACAAGGATCAAGAGAAGAATAAAGAATCAACCTCTACCAAAAGAAATGACTAAAACTTCCTCTTCTAATGATAAACCTAAGAAATAGAAGGTTATGTGTACCTATTATAAAAAAATGGGCATGATGAACACAAGTGCATGAAGAAACAAATTGATCACCTAACTCATCTTCTAGAGAAAAATAACATATGTGTTCCTAAGTCTATCAAGAAATTTATCAACTCAAGATTCTTATAAGGCAAAAGGAAAAGGTAAAGAGAAATAAAAGGGAAAGTATATTATATTAGTTGTAGCTCCAACATGTTCATGGGTTATTAACTTAGGTGCTTCCAACCACATGGGCTCTTCACAAGTTGAGTTTTCTTTATTAGATCCTTGTAGCATGATTTCTATCAATTTAGGTGATGAAAATTCAATAGAATTTGTAGGGAGAGGGTCTATAGAAATGGATAGAGGAGAATTAAATAATTTTATAATTTTTCCATCACTTTCAATAATGTCCTATTAGTATACCAAATCACTCACATTAGTAAGGGAATGAAGTTATAGTTTTCACTAGTTTCAATCATAATTAGAGAGTTTCACAATGATTCTACAGTGGCAGTGGGTAGGGTATATCACCAAGATATTTTATATACCTTCTCATCTTTTTAACCTAATTCTTATTTGATTGTATTTTTGAATCATTCAAATGGGGTTATAAATCTTTGGCATGAGTGGTTTGGCAACCTCAACTACCGCTACCTAAAATAACTAAATATGAATGATATGGTCATAGGCTTAACTCATGTCCATTTCTCTAAGGGTCTATATGTTTGGAAACATCATAAAGATAAATTAAAAAAAAGGTAAAGCTTTTAAGGATTCATAGGTATTGGAGTTAGTACATAATGATGTATCTGGGCCTTTTCTCAATCTTTATTTTATAAGGGCTAAGTATGTCCTTACCCTCATTGATTATTTATGAAGATACACATGGGTTTACTTCATTAGGTATAAATGTAAATTTTTTAACAAGATTAGAGACTTAGAATTTATTTTAGAGAAAAAAATATGAAAAATGCATCAAGGTTATTTGAACAGATAATGGGGTGAGTATGCCAATAACAATTTTGCATAGTAGAGGGGATTGATTTGTAGTGGACAATTCCTTAAATTTATTAATAGACCAAAGATTTAGAACATAAGATCATGGCCTTGAAAGAGATATATAATTGTATGATTCACTCTAAGTCACTTGCACCATCTTATAGGGTTGAATAAATTAATTGTTCTTGTTACATTCAGAATTGGGTTCCTCACAAATATTTAAAATGAATAACTCCCTTTGAAGTTTTACACAATAGGAAACCTATCATTGAGCACTTTAGGGTTTTTAGATATCCAAATATGGCACACATACCAAAAAAGAAATGCAAGGATATGGAAACTCATATTAAGCCTTTCATCTTCATAACTTATTTAGATGGTTTCAAAGGGTATCACCTTCTTCATCTGAACACACATGAGCTATTCATCAAAAGAAGTGTTCACTTTTAGGAGATACCCATAATCTTAACACTTGAAACTTATTCCACTTCAATAGAATCATTTGGATTCAATTTATATTATTCATATTATCTTGAGCACATTCCAGATGTTGAGAACATTTATTCTAGTTATTATAGTGAAAGTAGTGATGGGGACTCATCTTCATCCACATTTTGACACACTTTGGAGGATGATCTTTCTCTGCTTGACTCATCTAATTTTGGTCCTATTTGGGATAGAAAAACACTATAGAGCATAAGTACATGGGTTTGGGATCCTTTATATGACAAGGATACATGTTTAATGTTTTAGAGTGGTCCACATGCTTTTTATACATTTGCCTCAGATCCACATTTTCAGGAGGCATCAAGTATTCTTGAGTGGGATTATACCATGGATGAGGAGTATAACTCCTTAATAAAAAATAATTATTAATATTTGACACTTATTCTAAAGGTAATAAATATCACTTGATGAAGATGGATATATCTAAGTAAGTATGTAGTATATGGGTCTATTTACAAGTTCAAGCTATGATTGGTCACCAAGGTTTTCTCATAGGTGTCTAGCATTGATTACAAAAAGACCTTTGCACCAGTCACCAAAATGAACTTCATCATAATCACACTTGATATTTTCATAAACAATTGTTCATTAGATGGACATGAAGAGTGCCTTTCTTCATGGTGATCTTGAGGAAGAGATTTACATGGAATAACCTCCAAGATTTATTAAGGATTATTCCTTTGTATGCAAACTTTGGAATCCATCTATGGCCTCAAATAGGTTGCTCAATATTTGTATGAAAATATGGATTCATTTCTTCTTTTATTAGGATTCACTAGATGCCATTTAGATCCAAACATCTATATCTTATATTAGGAAGATTCACTCTTGATTCTAGTTATTTATGTTGACAATCTTTTGATCACTAGTATCTCTTATTCATCCATTAAAGTGGTGACATTTGCTCTCCAAGATAGGTTTTCCATTACAAACTTGGGTTTAATGGATTACTTCATTTGAATTCAAATTTATTAATCAGACTTAGGGATCACTCTTGAATAGCCTAAGTATGCTTTGGATCTACTTACTCAATTTCACATGGCTGATTGTAAGCCAAATCTGACTCCCTTTCTATCTAGAGTCAAGAATGATGTAGATTTTACTTCACCTTTGGTTGATGCTACCTTGTATTGATAAATTTTGGGAAACCTTATCTACATGACACATACTAGACTTGGCATATCATATGCAATGGGCTTAGTCTCTAAAATCATTTAGGAACCCCATGAGATACACTAGAAGGTAGCTAAGAGGATCTTGCACTACATTTAGGGAAAAAATAGATTAAGGATTCATTATAGAGATAACATTAATGCTGAATTGATTGTCTATATTGACTTAGACTGGGCTGACAATATTCATTAATATATGTTCTATAGTTATTATTTCATTGGCTCAGGTCTGAGTAGTTGTTCAAGGAAGAAGTAGAATGATATTATTTTATCATCAAATAAGGAAAAGATATAGGGGGGTTTTTAATTCTACCAATGAGGCCATATAGCTTTAGGGGATTCTCATAGAGTTTAGTAACTAATTCAGATGACCTACCAACATTTATTCTAATAACCAAAATACTATTTAGATTTGTAAGAATCCAGTTCAACATCAATGGACCAAACACATAAATATTCACATGTACTTCATCATATATCTCATTCATAAGGACATCATTGATATCAGATATTGAAATATTATGGATCAAATAATAGATATCTTCACCAGACCTTTCACAAAGGGTAAGTATTTTCACTTGTGGCTCTTCTTGAGGTTCAAGATACTACAACATCATCCTCTGGGGGGTATTCTAGACTCTTCTCTTTGTCTCTCTTTTGGGGTGGAGTTTTTACTCTAAGTTTGATCCTTTTATCTAATTTATGATAAATTTATTTTTACATGGGTACCTCATTAGGCCTAGTTATCGGGAACTATTTTTTTTACACTGCCTACCTAAGTTGTGCTTATTGGGGGTGTTAGAATAGGGGTTTTTGTTTTCTAACATATTTATTTATTATGGGATTTTTTTGCTCACTTAGAGTTTTCCTAATTTCATGGATAAGCTTTTTATGGTGTATTTGGAGTTAAATTTTAATCATATGAATAGGAAGTAACTCATTTGATCAACTATTCTATGTATGGGAGTTACTCTTCTATTATTGGATCTTTGACCACATTTATTTGAGGAGTTACTCATGTACTCTTATTTGTACATCTCTTTTGGTGAGTTATTTCTCAATAGAAGATTGGTTTTATCTCTTATATTATTTATGAAATATTCTCATGTATGTGATTTCATTTTATTTTAGCTATTGTGTTATGTACTTGCTTGACTTGTGCCTATCACAAACTTATGCATTCAATTGATCTAGAGATCTTGGCATCCACTCTAATATGATTTATGTTTTTACATTATTCAAACTTTTAAAATTAGACATTATTTTTTCCTAAAAATCATTCTAAATATGGATATGTATGTTGATAAATTTATCTCCTAATATCTCACTATAGTTATTGCTTGTTATCTTTTCTCTATTTTAAAAATATATAAAAACCATAAAACTAGAGAATGATCCTAATAAAGATAAAACTAAAACTTATCTTTACCAATATTTTTTCAATAATATTGAACCTCTTCCTCTTAAACCTAAGGAGGGTGATCACTACCATCCCTCTAACCAGTACCATGATATAACTCCTTCAAGGGGTAAGGTAGATGGTATATGTATGCATATTCAATTTGAGGTACCTAAAGTTTATACTTATGAATCCATAAAATATCAAAAAATCACTATGAGCAAGTTAATATAAGTATTACAAAATAAGAATCAAATTTTTAGTTCAAGGCTCACATCATTGGAAAATCAAATTACATACATGTAAAATCCAAAATATGTTAGTGTTAATCATGTATTTTCATCTTCATTTATCAATGTTGTGAAAAACAATGTTTCTTAAAAATAAAGTGATTCAAAAAGTGACCAAAAAGGCTACTAAGATTCCAAGTGAAATCCTAAGGGATATGCTTAAAAGTAAAGTGATCCAACTACCACCTCTACATCCTTTTAAGTAGATACAAATACTATTGTGCATATCAAAGAATCCATAGGCATCATACAAATTGTTCTTTTGCATTAAAGAATAAAATACAAAGTCACAAATGTGGTGGTGATCATATTATTGATACATAAACCAAAACCACCACTCCATTATGAGTACCTCTCCTAAACCACAAGTACCAAAACAACAAATATGGTTACCAAATAAAAAATTAGAATGAAAACAATTGTAAATATCAAATTTAGAGAAATAAAAGGTTCAAAAATAAAAATTGGATCAAGAAAAGGATATAAATTTACCTCTCAATAATGATATTCACTTTTCCAAATAGTATGGTTTTGGAAATAAATATTTATAGAACTTTGTTTATAATGGTCAAGGGTTGGGAAAACATTCCCAAGGAATCACTCATCCTATCTCCACATATGATCATAATGACCATCAAGGCTTGGGATATATTGGAAATACTAATGAAAATAATTCAAAGATGCATATCCATTTAATTAATGTAAAAGATCAAGAACCTTAAAATGAAAATGAGGCATAAAAAAAAACAAATCCATAAAGAACAAGAAATGCATCCAAAGGATAATGTAAAATGTGTGCCTTCATATGAATAAATTATCAATCATTACTCAAAGTATAAAATCATTGAACCTTGCATAGATGTCAAGAAACATCAAAATATCATAGTTGACCCAACTTATAAATTTTAATATATGTAATTAAAAATTCTTTACACCTCTAGGATATAACATGGAACATGTGAATAAAGATACTACATCCAACATGTGTGTTGGATCTATCCAATTTAATGTCACACTTGGATCATAATCATGCTCCATTATACTAAATATCAGTCTATTTTTTACCAAATATAATTTTAGACATAGATAACCATTACTCTAAGCAACATCAAAAAATATCTCTTAAACAAAGATAAGCACAAACTTACCAAAATACCATGATACACTTTATGATTCTACTATGCACACGTATGACACATTTAGTTGAGGAAATGTTAATTTAGTATTCCTCAAAAATTCCTGTCCTCCTATTGAGATCATTGGATATATTGTACAATCTCCAAATATTCTAAAAATACCCAAAAAATTCAAAAATATAAAACTATATTTAACTTTTACATGTTTAATTATCTCCTTAGAAACTATGTTATTAGTTTCATGTTGGTATATGGCATATCAATAATTTCTATATACACATGTTTCACACATCATTTGAGTGTGATATAAACATGCATAGATACATGATATATTCCTATATGGATATTGGGACTTTTTATACTCATGTAATATACATATTAGGGCATTTGATTCTTTGATCTTGATATACACATAGGTTATATGGTTCTATGAGCACTTTCCATTATCATGATTGAGATTATATACTTAGACATGCCTTTATTCATGCTTATATCTTTCATAATGTATTTGATATGATATGTACTTGATATTTTTTTCTAACACATATATTCATGGTCTAGTATGCTTTGTTTATGTTAGTTTCTTACACTTTTACTTTATGCACTTCCTTGAGTGTCTTGTATTTCTTGTTGAGAATTTGAATATGATCCATTTTTTATAGCCCCCATTCCTTTATTTGCTTATTTTTACATTTGAATATGTCATTTCTTGTTGTATGAACATTTTAATATGTCATCCTTGATTTGTGGACATTTGACTAAGTCACATCCCTTCGATTGTGTGACATTTATACATGCCCCTTATTTGAGGTATCCTTGGACCATTATCTTTTGATTTGATTTTGAGTGCTCTTGTGAGTGTGATTAATTATTTTTTGATATTTTACTATTACCATCTAGAAGTTTCCATGATCCATACCATGCATCTTAGGAATTCATGTGATCACATTCTATGTGTTTTAATGAATATCTACCTATACATGTTTCTCCTATATGTTACATGGTTCATACATATATTATATGAGGTAAGGTACTTGTTAGTTTATACTTCCCCTCACCTTAAAATAGGGGGCATATTAGTGGGGTAATGTCATAGAGACATGGCTTCCATAATTTTCACACTTCACAAATTCAAATATATAGTGGGGGCATGTTATGGAAACATGCTCTCCACATTTGTCATAGTTCACATATTCATATATACAATGGGGGAATGTTATTGAAACATGTTTTTACCAATTATACCAGATCTTAGTTTCATATTTTAGTGGGGAAATGTTTTGAAAACATGTTCTCCACACTTACATAGTTGCAAATTGGCAAAATTACATAGTTATATGATTTAGATACACATTTGTGGAAAAATTTTATATATTTGTACCATTTGTATACACAATTTTCAGCATGAGATATATATAATGTGCATATGTGATGAAAAGAGAACTAAAATTACAAAATAAAAATTAGTTTAATATTTTAAAATACATCTATAGACTTTAGCTCACCAACTTAGAATTTTATAGACTGTTATTGATCCAATATACTACAAAAGTTGGTTCACTTTTGGTATGGTTGATGTAATTAAATTATTCAATATTTCCAATTTTATAGTTTGGAATTGATTATATCATCTAACCTCACCATATTTATAGTGTGGGTTAACTTGGATCAACTCACACTCACTAGGTTATAAGTATGATTGGGTTTAACGATTGAGCTTTTCTCAACTTTTAGGTGACAAATCATCTTTTATCCAATTTTGGGGACAAGTTTGTCCTTTAAAATATATATATGCACTCATAATGATACATATTTTTAATAAATTTTCCAAAAGTAAGATGGTTGTATCAATACACATGTGTACTCCTAAACCTTACTCTTTCTATTTCAATCATTCAATGTTTTTGATTTTAAATTATATGCAATGATTATATATTGTAACATGCACTTGGTTGATGGTAAGTCACTAGTAAATCACTCACCTTGGACTCATGTAAAGGCAAGATACATTATACACACCTAGGTATGCATTTATTTTTATTACTAGATTAAAGGGGGAAAAATGTAGACACTAAATAGTAATTATCTAACACCTCAATCTTGTACACTTGTAAAATACATATCATGGATATATCTTCAACTTATAGACTTTATTGACGCTAAAAGGATTGCATACACTATTTATTTGTGAAAAATTACTTGTCTTAATCTAACTAGTGTTATTCTAATGACCCAAGCCTTTTGTACTAATCAAAATGCTATAAACCTATTTATTAGCATCCTCTATAAGTTTTGTAAGTGTACCTATACTCCATCTTCCTAGACACTTACGTCTCAGTCAGATGCTTATGTTGTCACTAGTTTCATATGCCAAACTAAATGTATAGTGCCCTAAAGTGATAAAATTTTCAATTGTAATGTATCTTTATGGTAGACCTAAGTGATTTAATATGAGATATTTTTAGAATGGATTTGATATATATACAAAATCAACCCCCATTCATTCCTCACCTAGTAAATTCATACCTCTCACAATGCAACTTACCAAAAGCATTTAGTTAAACATTCAAGTGAGAAAAGCTTCCCTATTTTCTCTTATTTCCATATCAGTCATAGGTACAACACATTTATAAATCAAAAATACTAAAGGATTATCCCATGATTCCTATTTTCCAAGTTATAAGCTAGGTCATTGTTTTACTTGTACACATATTTCACCCTTGTGCACACACAAGATGACACATTAGGGGATAAATACATTAGCCTGAGGCCCTCCTTAGAGTAGTGGCTATTTAGTTATCACCCACTAGTAAAGTTGTCTTTGAGGTTAGCTCGACACCATGAACCTAGTAACCCATTTTTTCCAAGGTCACTATGAAGATGAAGAGTTAGGTTTTTGATGAATTCACAAGAGTGAAAACTAATGCTCTAGATATAAATGCTATGGGGTGAAGGTAACCCAAAATTAGGAATAATTTAGGTAGTCACATCCAAATCCATTAGGTATTCCATAATTGACACCTATATCTAAGTCAAACATAAGTGTCGATATAACCATCCACAATTGATGCAAGTGTCTAAGGTTACAAAGGTTAAATTTTCAAAATTTGAGGATTGATCTAGAATTTAGATCTAATCTATTTATATCTTGCTTCACATTAGATCTACATGCACATAGTAAACCATTTAAGTACTCTTATTTTCCATTTATTATAATATCAATCACTATTTGTACTTACTATTTTTAACATATCTCATTATTTAAATTTAGAATATTGTTTATCTAAGTTTAAAAATTAATTTTCCTACTATAGATCTCTTTATCACCATTTTTAGTATTCATTTATATATTCTTAACTCTATCCTATGTTGACCCATCTAAAATATTTTTAGCTAGGATCATTAGATCAATGAATGCACATGATGGAGTGATCTCATGAGTCAATAAAGTGCACATCACAATGAAGCTACTAGTAAATGGAATCATGCATAGAAGAATATTTCAAAGGAATGAGATCAAATAGAATACTCCATATCATCCTAAATTACTTATATAGAGGGATGAAGTTCACAACTCTCAAAGCTCTCAAAGTTGTCATAGCTCACAACTAAGTAACTCAAATAATCCACAAATTACTATGTTAGAACCATGTTGCATTGAAATATGAAGGGAGAGAGGTGAATATATATGTTGGAGAGGGAAAGATACCACACATTCTAGTGAATGTGGGACTAATCTTCCCAAGTAACCCAAATGACCTCTAGAGCCCTAAGCAAGCTAATACAACCATGTAAGCAAAACTCAATAGGAAAAATGCCTACACTAATTCCCTCCCATAAGTGCATCTTAGGTGGGAGATGATGAAAAAAATGGGTCATAAAAACAAGGCCTGATGAAGTATCCAAGTACATAACAATCCCTCATACATTGAGAAGAGAAAACCTAGTGGGCAAAACTCCCCCCAAAAGAGAAAAATAAAGTGAAGAGGCTAGAAGCTCCCTAAAGATGATGCTGAAACAATCCACACTCCAAGTACATAGAGATGATCTTAGTATCCTAAAAAATATGAAGGATCTTTGAATCCATAAAAAATAGAGATAATGTAGTATATTGTAGATTTTTTGATCTATTGAGTTGTGATTTGTGAGAGATATGAACTTCATCCCTTTGTATAAACAATTTATAATTCATGATGATATAGAGTATTTCATTATTTTCTCTCATTCCTTTGTAATATTCTATGCATGATTTCATTTAGCATATTCATTGTTATGTGCATTTGCTTGACTCGTGAGATCACTCCATCATATGAATTCATTGATATAGTGATCATGGTTGTGGTTATGATACCATAACAGAGTTGCATCTAGGATCACTAAATCAATTAATAAACATGATGGAGTGATCTTATGAGTCAAGAAAGTATACATCACATTGAAGTTTCTAGTAAATGAAATCATGCATAGAAGAATACTATAAAGGAATGAGAGAAAATAGAATATTTTGTAACATCCTAAATTAATTATATAAAGGGATGTGTAAACACCTAAATCTGGCCACCGATAACCTCCAACTAAGCTTTTGAACAATTTATACTCAAAATGCATAATTTGGCCTAAAAACACTAAAACATGCTAACTAATATGAAATTGACATATTCAAATACTGATTTTGGCTAGGGTATCCCTGAATGCAGAATGCAATTTATGGGCTAGCTAACTTTGATCAGATCATTTTAAGTCAAAATGCTAATTTTTTACCTAGGTTCTCTTGATTACTCTTTCCTATCAAATCTTTTGCACAAGACATGTGCCTTTGTTATTTTTTGTTGGTAACATCTTAAATGGGATAACAGTTCTAATGCATCTGACATTGACTTCTAATTCTAATCCAATCAAAATTTGGACCAATAACAAGGCATTCTAATCAATTTGAGTGATTTGTGCATAAAGTGCTTAATCATGCTTAGTAAATAATTAACCCAAATCAAGGCCTAATTAATACTTCTATGGAAACTTGTTGAATACTTGTTTTTAAAAATTAATATTGAATATCTGCATTATCAGGTGACCTCATTTCTTGAGAAGACATCCCTAGGCCATAAATGCCACAAATATCAGGATTCATGCCCTCCAAGCCTCATTAATGACTTCCATGATTCCCTCCATGCATCTTATTTTCCCCTTCTTCTAATTTCATGATGAGGATAATTAAAAAAATTGAATTAATCCTCAACCACACATCTCAATTTTGAGATGGACAGTTCAGGTTGATTGTAGACATTCTAAAAAATCTATAAATAGAGAGGCCATAAACATCATTTCCAAGACTTGAGAATGCAATGTTATAATGTAGGATTATTTATATAAGCTTCATAAAACTAGTGTTACCATGCCAAATTGATTCCAAGCCAAGCTAAGCCATAAACCAAAGGTGCCAAGGAGAGATAGAGGTAGCCAATCTTCCATTGTCAAGGACTTCACGAGCACAAACCAAGCAAGCCACCACTACAAAAGCATTTAGAGCATCCAAAGAAGGTGAAGGAATTCTTATGTTTTATTCCTTACTTTTTAGTGTTAGGTTGTGGAGCTAAAAGCTTCACCAGGATGCAAATAGGAGAAGTTATGGAGGATGCAGAGTTGCGGGGAGTTGTAGAATTAGTTGCAGGGAAACTGACATCGGTCTGATCAATGACGTCAGTCAGATGGCAGTGAGGAAGCAACCAATGTTGGTTACCAGTCGGCTGACATCGGTGATGGAGGAGCCGACGTCGGCAGCCTGTGCGTGAACAGGCAGTTCGCATATTGATCTAAGAGAGTCTATTTTTGGACTGTTTGTTTGCATGTTGAAGGCTAGTCTTAGTCTTGAGTTGCATGTCTAATTATTGTAATTAGGTTAGTCTAATTATTGTAAGCATGAGATCTATATATGGACTCATGGGCTGTATTGTAAAAGTGTGCTAGAAAGCCATAGAGCTTTTAGAGAGAGCTAGATTAGCTCCTCCTAGTTCCAAAGGGGTGCTGAGAGTGTATGATCAGGGAGAGTTGCAAGGTTTGCAAGGTCTAGGAGCTAATCCATCAGGGTACTGGTTGAAAAATCATAAGGACTTGGTGAGGTAAGGACAAGGGTTCTTCAGGGGTGTAGAGATATTTACATGGTGAGTAAGGTCTAGTGATTTGCAAGTAGCAGCAGAGAGCAGGAGATCTACTTGGAGTACGGTTGTGTACTTGGTGTACTGGCAGCGTGTTACTGACTGGTTGGAGAGGTGAACATCAATTCTATATTAAAGTTGATTGTTGTGACTGAGAGAGAGACGGAAGAAGGTCTTGAGGTGTGGTGAACCTTTGAGGTGGAGGAAGAAGTGGCATCTTCCTTATTGTATATTCTTCTAAGTGATTATTAATACAATTGTGTATTGTCTCTCAATTCCTGTGTTGTTTCATATTTCTAGTTACTTATTGATTCTGGTTAAATTCTATGTTTAGTTGCTAATACAAGAAGTAATCATATGTGCTCTATTTGAGGAGCAAGATCCTGACAAGTTGGTATTAGAGCTTTTGGTTGGGTTACTAACAAGTGGTTTCAGATCTGGTAGTGTTTGTTGATTATAAGTTATTCACAGGGGTTTCTGATTGAGTGGGAGTATAGCAATGGCAGAAGGAAGTAAGCTATGAATGGAGAAATTGAATAGCACAAATGGTCTGATTGATGGAAATAAAGAGTAGAAAAAAGATATTATTGGTTGGTAGCAGATCAGTATGAAGGAACTGAAGATGCAGATGTTGCAGGTGTTGTTGCACAGGATGCTTTGGGAGATTTCTTGGATGAAGTTGAATCTTGGATAACAGATTATGTTGCCTCTTTCCATGCAGCCCCAGGGAGAGGAACTGGTGAGCCTTGCCAAAGAATTGGCAAAGGAGAAGTGAAGCTAAAATTGCAGACGGATGACACACAGTGGTTGAAGCAAGTCATGCAGGTACCAGTCTTGGAGATGAGTCTAATTTCTTTAAGAAATTTGGGTGATGAGAGATGCACTGTAACTCTCATAGTGGATACACTTGAATTAGATGGTGGTAAGAAAGTAGGTATCCTTTATCTATCTACTTATATTGCTGATTCACCTTCGGTTGTAGAGATGTGGCTTCATAGGCTTAGTCACATATGTAGAAGGAGAATGCAGGTTTTGAAGTGGAAGTCAGATGTTTTTGACAAGCTAAAGAACTGGAAAGCCTTGGTGTTCATGGAGGAGATGACAGACAGAGATCAGGTGAGGGAACTAAATTATTCTGAGCAGGGCTATGTTGATTTGAATAGAGTTTTGATCCATGGAGAGCTCGCGAGTAAAAATTTATCACTCATAGATGAACATAGGTACCGACATCGATCAGACAGTAACCGACGTCAGCAACAAGACCGACATCAGTCATGAAGAAACTGACATTGGCAAAAAGGATACCGGTGTCAGCCAGGGAAATGACGTCGGCAGTCAGGGTCAGTGCAGGAAACTGACATCAGTCGGGAGTAGACTGGGAGATGGCTGAGATCGGTCACTGGAACGGATATTGGGCGGATAACAAGTTATCAACAAGTCTCAAATGCTCATGTCGAGGTCAGAAAGGGTAAGTGAACCTCATATTCATTGTTCACCTTCTTTATATTGCTTATTGATGGTCAAGAACCAGGAAGATGCGAAGAGGCAATGCAGGTAGAATCCAGATACAGTGGGAGCTTGGCATGGATGAGGAGTGTGAGTCCTTGGAGAAGAACCAAACAGGTATTTGTTGGTAGAGTTGTCAGCTGGAAGAAAGCACTGAGAGATGGAATGGATTCCCAAGTTAAAAAAGAGAGTGGATGGATACGTGAGACAAAAGGCCAAGGTATATGGTCTTGAGGAAGCTGCAGGATAGTGGTACAGGTTTGACAGGTGGATGACTAAGCATGGCTTCAGTCAATGTCAGTGTAACTATTGTGTTTATCTTACCAGGTGGATAATGATTGCAACATTACTCTGTTACTGTATGTGGGTGATTTGCTAGCAGGTTTGTACATACAAGGTTTTGCTGAGCTAAAGGTAAGGTTAGTTCAGAGATGTGTCATGAATAATTTGGAGCAGCAAAATTCTTTGGCATAAGAGACATGGAGATTTTATCTCTAGTGGGAGCTGATGTGAAGATGGTGTTGGTGAGGTTCATTATGCAGGATGTAGAATCAGAAAGCACACCAAGGGCTGGATAGTTTAAGCTTAACTTGAAATAGGGTTCAAAATCACATGAGGTCTAGTGTAGACCTGAGTTTTCCCAATCAGTGGAGGTTGTCAAAAAGTATGGAGCCAATTCGGGGAAGGAGTACTGGAGGGTAGTTCAGTGGGACTAGCAGCAGGGATTCTTGTTATGAAGGTTCAAGTTCTTCACTACACGGATATGTAGGTTCGGATGTGGCAGGTTACTTGAATGACAGGTATAACATCACAGGTTGTGTGGTGGTTGGTCTTCAGGATGGATCTTGAAGAGGGATACAAGCCAGGGAATAATTTAGATGGTGTATAGGTACAAGTACAGGTGCAGTTATTTATCTCTAAGTGGGATATTGTTAGGTTGTGGAGCTAAAAGCTTCACTAGGATGCAAATAGGAGAAGTTATGGAGGATGCAGAGTTGCGGGGAGTTGCAAAATCAGTTGCAGGGAAACTGGCGTTGGTCTGATCAACCGACGTCGGTCAAATGGCAGTGAGGAAGCAATTGGCATCGATTACCAGTCAGCTAACATCGGTCATGGAGGAGCTGACGTCAGCAGCCTATGCATGAACAGGCAATTTACATGTTGATCTGAGAGAGTCTATTTTTGGACTGTTTGTTTGCATGTTGAAGGCTAGTCTTAGTCTTGAGTTCCGTGTCTAATTATTGTAATTAGGTTAGTCTAATTATTGTAAGTATGAGATCTATATATGGACTCATGGGATGTATTGTAAAAGTGTGTTAGAAAGCCATAGAGCTTTTAGAGAGAGCTAGATTAGCTCCTCCTAGTTCCAAAGGGGTGCTGAGAGTGTATGATTAGGGAGAGTTGCAAGGTCTGCAAGGTTTAGGAGCTGATCCACTGGGGTACTGGTTGAAGAATAATAAGGACTTGGTGAGGCAAGTACAAGGGTTCTTCAGGGGTGTAGAGATATCTACATAGTGAGTAAGGTCTAGTGATTTGCAGGTAGCAGTAGAGAGCATGAGATTTACTTGGAGTATGGTTGTGTACTTGGTGTACTGGCAGCATGTTACTGACTGGTTGGAGAGGTGAACATCAATTCTGTATTGGAGTTGATTGTTGTGACTGAGAGAGAGAGGAAAGAAGGTCTTGAGGTGTGGCAAACTTTTGAGGTGGAGGAAGAAGTGGCATCTTCCTTATTGTATATTCTTCTGAGTGATTATTAATACAATTATGTATTGTCTCTCAATTCCTGTGTTGTTTCATATTTCTAGTTACTTATTGATTCTGGTTAAATTCAGTGTTTAGTTGCTAATACAAGAAGTAATCATATGTGCTCTATTTGAGGAGCAAGATCCTGACATTTAGTTGTGTTTGTCCTATGATTTTGCTAACTAAGCTCTCCCTAGTGTCTAAGCCTAGAGATGTTATGTTATTAGTGTGTTTCTTTCATTTTGTTTTCATTTTGGAACTAACACCATACTAACCATCATATTTTGAGTCAAATTCTTAGATCACATTATGACACACCTGGTGGGACTAGATGCATCTCACACCTAAAAAAAATCATTTTGTAACTCTAAAATATTTATTTAGACCATTAAAATTCATGCAAATTGATTTTTTATCTTTATTTTGCCATTTTTGTTTGTTACATTTTTACACAATAACTGACATTGATAAGGAAGACCAATATCAGTTACATAGCTTAACCAACATCAGTTATCAAAATTGATATTGATTAGATTTTGATTAGCCAAGGTAACGGTCATTGATTTTATATAACCGATCTCAGTCACCGTGTTTTTCTAAAAACACAAACTCGAGAGCTATTTTTCCAAATTTCATTATTTCAAACTAAAAAGAGCTTCAAAGCTAAAGGATGTGATAACATTTTTGCTATAGGACCAAGCTTGATATTTTCTCAAAATGTGTTTAAATCACCTTTGCATGCTTAAAAATCAATTAGGAACCTTCTTTTGGGTGTTTAACAAAGAATTTAAATGTTTTTGTTGAATGTTTTCAAAGTTTGCAACTAAGACCAAGGGGTTAAATGAACACAACCAAATCTTTAATTTTGGGCTGAAAATTGAACACACTTGTCAATTCTTGTTTACAATAGTTATTTAATCAAATTTTTGTTTGGTAAAAAGAGGGATGTTGCGTTTATGCTCTTTTATTTGTCCCCTATAAGGAACCCTTGGAATCAAAAGCACCATTCCTATTACAATTAGCCTAGTCCAAGGCTTAGAAAGAAAGTCATTTAAAACACTCCCCAAAAACTCATCAAAGTTTGGGTGACCTTGAAAATGACCCTAAAGTCTATCTAATTTCATGTTTTCTTTATTTTTATGCAAAACTTGGCTTATGAGGGGGACTTCATCACCTCCTACAAGTTCTTTAGGGAAGTTTTGATCCAAGGTTTCATCTCCCAGCATTGACTTTATTTGGATCCTTTAGAGTAGCACATTGGATGTAGTGACACTTTAGACATCACACTACACTAAATGAATAGCAGGATGTAGTGATTGCAAAAAGGACTAGACCTTTTTGTAACAAGCCAAGTGATACGGACCCAAAATCCATGCATTTATTTTGCATTGTTTGGCATCAAAGTCATTGTGCAATTGATTCCCCTAGATCATTCAGAAACTTGTTAGATCTTAGAAAAATCCCCACTTACCATGGAAGTATTATTCATGCAAGGTGTGCCTCAAGGTCCATGTCATAGTAGTGTCATTTTAGATAAGGGGGGTGTAAAAACCCTATTATATAATGTGCATTTACTTTTGGATGAACACTTCAAATCCTCTCAAATGATGTATATTGATGGATTCCAATAATACCAAGAAAATTTTTTTATTTAGGATCTAAGAGTAATTAATTAGGGGGGCTTATCCTAGATTAAGGTCTTGTTTGGAGTCAAAACTTGGTGTAAAAAAACAATCCAAACCAAACACATAGTCCAAATTTTCCTTTAAACAAAGAGGTATTATGCTGCCCATGTGAGATCATCAATTTGCCTTTTTCAAAAGTTCATCAAAATCTTGAGAGTCATATCATCCATTTTGGTGTAGTTATGCTACCCAATTGAGTCTAGACCTTTACCAAAATTGTTTAAGTCCTTCACTTATAATCTAAATTCAGAATTGCACTTTTACATGTTCATAGGGTTGATGTGTTAAGTGGGTTCACCATATGTACTAAACTCGAGGGAACTTAGGTTCAATTTCCAATTTGGGTTGAAGTCCATTTAAGACTCATAATAATTATCATCACTTGATAGACTTAAGACATTTTGTGCTAAACACTTACACTTTGAGTCTATGCCCCACAACATTTTGAATCAAGAAAAGTAGTGTTATGCTATTAAAATTATAGGAAAACATTTTTGCCTTAGAGAGTTTTTGAAACAAACCTTTTGTTACACCTTTTGGGTAGTATAGTGTCATTATGCTACCCAAAGCATTTCAAATATTGTTTCATAGACCCTCTTGCATAGAGTTCCAAATTTGTTCCTACATTTTTAGACCAATTTGAGTGTAGTTTTGTAATCTTTTGTCTAAAATAGATATACTGGTCATTTTTGTCTAGCTTGTTTGTCAAAAGAACCTAGTTTTATACCATTTTTTGTGAGAAAATAAACTATTTCTAAAGTGTCTTTTGTTTCATACCTTATACCCAGTTGATCAAGTTCATGTCCAAGAATCAAATACCTAGTGTTTTTTAGAAGTGTTTCAAATCCATTAGATTAAAACTTTCATTTATTTCAAAGTCTAGATTTTGACGCCATTTGGCCAAGTGTCCTAACACATGCCTTGTTTGAGCCTAGTTTTTGACTCCATGTTTGGCCAAAAGACCTAAAAACTTTTAAATTTCTAGATTTGATTGATTTGAAACACTTCAACCTTAGAGTTTGGTATTTTGATTTTTGGTCCATTTAATTACTTATCTTTATGTGAACAGTGAAATGTTAGATACTTCATACTATCTTGTTTCCTCATAAAACTTTGTATAAACCTTTGGATACTTTTTATGAATCTAGACCAAGTTGGAACATCATCTATTTTAGACATTGTCCTTTTTAGAGTTTGCATAAATCTTTGACCTTTTATCATAAAAACATTGACTATGGATCCCAACATGTATTCCTACACTTGTAGGGGACTCATGTACAATCCAAGGATTAGTAATGTGGTGTCACAAGAAGAAATAGTGCAAGACCCCTATGCAGATAATATTGCTTATGAGATGGATTCATATCCCTCTTATAATAATCAATTAGGGGCAAAAATCCAATATCTATTGGCTAACTATTTGGTTAACACACCATCTTATTCAGAACAAGACCAAAAGCAAACTACATAATACCTAGAATACCTACAGTGGATGAGCGAGTACTTCAATAGTCATATTCTACTAATATGACTTCCACGTATGATCCATTTTTGTTTGAGTGACATTTGTTAGATAACAAAGATGAGATTTTGGTTAGATCCATAGAGGTAGGGGCCAAATTTCTAGTAGACTTCCCCCATAAAAATTTACCAAGTCTAGTAATAGTCCCCCATAATATCATTTATAATCAATAGGATTATTCTTTAAATCCTATGGCTCTAGTCCAAACAATGTATAAAGACCCTAATATGTCTAAATGAGGAAAAAACATCATGGAAAATCACTTTAACCAAATGCAGACAATGTATCAAACCTACCTGAATCTAGCATGTGATTTCAATTAGATGAACATGGTAGGTAAGCCTCTTATTGACCTAGTTCCTTCAATAGGAGTGTTGATATATTTAATTAGAAAAGATAATATGAGTTCTGACCCATTCATACAAACTACTTCAATAGATAACTTGATTCATATACTCGTTATTTAAGAAGTGTCTTCAACATATATATATATATATATATATATATATATATATATATATATATATATATATTATAATAATGAGCCAAATGTAGTAGATAATGTACAAATAACATCCAATCCTGATCAAAGTGGTACTAATGCACAAATAATTATCCAAAAAAATTTGCCTATAGTTAATCCTATGAATAGGTCATCATACTAGGGAGTAAGATTTTCTACACGCTAACCTCAATCAACTACTTCCTCAAGTGTACAACCTATGGGATTATGTAATCAAACAATAGCTAATGTTATGCCTCAATGATATAATGTTATGAACCCTACTCCTCTTTAATAGGTAATGAGTAGTATTACATAACAATAGGTAAAATATAGTGTATCAATGTAATAAAGGAAAAATACATTACCACCTCAATTAGGGGTGACTAATGTTCTACCTCGCCAGGTAATAATCAACGTACCTCTTCAATCATAGACTAATATGCCAATCTAAAACCAACTAGTGACTAGTCAATAATGTGCAAATATTGGTCAATAATAGATGCTAAATCTACAACCTACTTTCACTTCCTCATAGGGATTCATTTAACAAGGAGGTCCCCATGTTTCTCAGGTACCTACTAGACAACCATTGGTTCAAAATGTGCCACAAATCCAAAGATAGGGTCTTGGTCTACAAGTTACCACTCAACAACAAGGTTTGATTAGTTGGTAGCATGTCCCTTTTCAACCATAGTAGGCACAATATAGTTATATCCCTCTGTCCCAACTAAAAAATCCTCTAATTCAAACCTTTATCACCAACCCAAACTAGAATATTGCACAACCAAGTCTACAATTTCAAATACATCCTAATCCACATATACGTATTCCTAGTCTATTTTCCAACCAAACCAATGTACCCCAATAGGTATCCCCATCATACCCTAGTCAAAGTGTCCCACTTGTGACCTCCCAAACATCTATCCAAACCAATATTCTCCCTCAAACTAACATTCCTTCCAGTTTTCTATCCCAAGAATTGCAATAGATGAAGGATGAAATTGCTACCATTCAAGCTGGTAAACAAACTAAAAATTTCAAATTTGATGATGTATGTTCCTATCCATTCAACATGGAGTATTTATAGATACCATTTTCTGTAGGATATGAACCACTAAAATTTGATAAATACAAAGGGAAAGGTGACCCTAACGCTCATTTGACTAAATTCTTTGTCACATGTCAACCAGTGGCATATAATGACATACTTTTTTTTGTTGTTTCCACAGAGCTTGGTTTGAAAAGCCTTGGATTGGTTTTTGAATTTGCCCAAAAATTTAGTAATAGATTTTGATGATCTTTCCGATAAGTTTGTGCAACACTTTTCTTATTATCTCGAGTGTGAGATTTCATTAGTGGACTTAGCACAAACAAAGAAAAAAGTTGGTGAGAGATTTGAAAGTTATTTATATCAATAGAGATCCCTTGAAATCTATTTCTGACATAGTTTACCAAATAAATAATTAGTTGCTATGTTTGCTAAAAATTTGCACAGTGAGATAGATTATCATTTGGAACTACATTATGTGCATAAATTTAAAGAGATCATTGATAAAGGTTTATTGATCGATCAAGTGCTCATCAATAAAGGATTCATCAAGCTTAATTCAACTAATCAAAATCAAGGTACTAATTAGGGAAATGATCAACATCCCATTCAAGTGCCAACATCACAACCAACATAAACCAATAACCAAGAAAGACTAAAGCAATTCAATCACAATAAGAATGTTGTGGAAAATGGAGGAACTAAATCCTATCATGTCCAAATAGTGTAAACATCATCTATACCACCTTTTTATCTTACTACTACTCAACCAATGTTGTAATCACAACAACTAAAACCTATACAACAAATACAATAGTCATTAACATTACAAACCCCTCCTCCTAGAAGAGCCATGCTTGCATGTCATGTCTTTAGTGACCTAAGATAACCTATTGAGTTTGTATTTCACAAGATTGTTATCACTAATCTGATTATTTGTCATATACCAAAGCATTATCCAAAAGACATTCCTTATCCTGATTGGTACTGTGAAAATGAATTTTGTGAATAGCATTGAGTCAATGGGCATAATCTATGAAGATGTATCCAAATTAAACATTTAATTGAGAATATGTTAGATAATGGGGACATAACCTTGGATAATTATGCTTCCACTTCCAATAAAACTCTTGGGATTTATCAAAACCCTTTTCCCTGACATAATAATTAGTAAAAACACTAAAAACAACTAAGGCAACAACAAAATCAAAATCAAAGGCTAAACTAGCAAAATCAAGAAAATTAATAGAAAAACCCACAATGATAGAAAAATGAACAAAAACAAGGTTAGAATGGTAAAAACCAACAAACCTACCATGCATTTGCACATGACTATAATAAGGTTGTAGGTCATATTATAGGGGGTAGTGTTAATACCATCTCCATTAATCCAAGACCAAGCACTAATCAGACTAGACCATTGTTAAACAATAACATTCAGTCAAATTACATGGATAATACTTCTTTGAAATGGGAATGCATATAGGCAAACTAGAAAACTAAGACTTCCCCCTTGATACCTTATATCGATAACCTATCCTTGCCATGTGACCACATACAAGTGCACTAACAATCGAGACTTATCCTATCTACTCCCACACTAGTACCAACATTTGTTAGCAATAATGGTCTAGTATTTAATCTTGATTATGCAATCACAACTTAGAGGTCAAATATTAATATCCAAATCCCATAACCATCTACCACTTTTCTTGTCATCCAACCAACTGTTTAACCTCAGAATAAACCATTCACTACTGACCAAGATAAGAAATTTGATATTGTGTAACAATTGAAGAAGACACCAGCACACATTTTTTAGATTTACTGCAAATTTCAATAATCCATAAGAACATCTTGAATGAGTTTTTGACCTAATCCACGATTGCTAATGACATATCCCCTGATCAATTTCAAGCTTTGGTTGGACACCTAGCTCCATCCCAACAAGTCGCATTCAACCAAAGTGATATGTCTTCCCTTGGCCCATTCCATAATAATCCATTATACATAGAAGTTTATATAAAGTTACATAAAGTTAAATGTGTCCTTATAGACAATGGAACGGGGCTCAACATAGTGTCTCTAAACCTCATCAAGCTTCTTGTGTATACAATGACAAATATCCAACTAGAAACAATAACTATCAAAGCCTATGATAATTAGGAAAGAGAATCCACCATTAGTTTGTCAATTATCATTGGGTCTTTGACCCATGATACATTTCCATGTGCTTGATCTTGAGTTATCATATAATATGCTTCTAGGTAGGCCTTGGTTACATGAGATTCATGTAGTCCCATCAACGCTACACCAATGTATCAAATTTTCCCACTCAGGGATGGTAGTAAATATTTTAGGAGCTTTACACCCATATGAACACTGCAAACATCTTGATGCTAAATTTCAAAGCTACAATTATCAATATGGCATTAATCCAAGTTCCAAGCAGGATAAAGGAAAGGCTATACTTATTGATCCTTCACTAGATAATTGCATTGATCCTAATACCTTAGATTCCCTTTCCCACATGTCACCTCCTGAAGCTTCTAATCATTTCACCATTTTAGATAATGGAATGGGAGAGTATGTGACCCATGATACATTTCATATTGTCAATCTTATTCAAAATCAAAAAACCTTTGGGTGACCTAAAGTCATCCCACATATGCATTGGCAACAAAAGAACAAATATAAGGGACCTATCACATTTGTTCCAGCATCTGGCCTAGGACCTAAACCTCTTGAAGGGGATGAATCATTGTTATACAATGACAACTAAGATATTTTTTATAAAAATGTAAAGTATCCTATTCCCAATAGGATCATGAAGCATCACAATTATGAAGGAAGAGGCCTTAGACCAAATTAGCAAGGAACCATCGAGCCAATTTCCATGAATAAGTATGAAAGACCTTATGGACTTGGATTTGAACTGCCCAGGGGTGACCCCACATATCTTAATCAAACTCCATCACCAATGACTAGTGATGATGATACCAACAACAAATTAGAGTCTAATCATAGCCTTACCTTTGATAACCTAGCTAAAACCAACTTGTTTCATAATAATGTCATTTGTACCCTTACCCTAGCCATTCATCATAACCATTTTCCATTATATTATTCCTAACTGATAGATTGGGACCAACAAGAATCCAGTCTACTAATTGATGAGTTCTAGAATGATGAGGTATTTTATGATTTTTTAGGCCTTAGAGACAATGTTTCATTGGGAGATCACAAATCAAGATTCTCAATCACATTAGATCCTGTAGCCTATTTTGGAGAGCTAGTGAATACCCTTAGCTAAAAACAAATAAGTAAAACATTGAGGTCCCAAAGTGAAAACCTCTTTGAAGTGATTTATAACTAGGGAAAAATTAAATATAAAGGCTAGTCTAGTGGGGAAAACCTATATCAGGTGCCATTAAATGGGGGTGTTCATTCTTCTTCAAATTTAGACTAGGGGACCACCAATGATGAACTTGCCTATGGATCTAAGTTTAGCTTTGAGAAAAAATAGGTATTTGATTCAATTCTTCAAGAATTCCAAACTATTTTTGTTACATGGCTAGATCTCCCATTAGGGGACTTAGATTCATCATGCCTAGGAGAACTTAGAGAGCAAGTCTTGATGGAGGACCCTGACATAATCTAATAGTTCAAGTCATTGTATACTTTCCTAGAAGATGGTTCAACCCTTCTAGTTGAATATATAATAGAGTTAATTATTGGGACTTCCTTAGACTTGAAATGGATAAAATTAGGACATCCCTCATTGAAGAAGAATGTGACATATTTACAACCGTATTGAGAGAATTTGTAGATATCTTTGCATGGGCCTATTCTGACATGCTAGGTTTAGATGCCACCTTGGTTCTACACCACCTTGTGGTTAATCCTGATGATAAACTAGTAAAAAAAAAAAACATAAGATGCATCCTCGCATTACTATATTGGTAAAGAAAGAGTTGGAAAGAATATTATAAGTAGGATGTATATGATCCATTGATTACTTAGAATGGATCTCTAATGTGGCACCTATTAGTAAAAAGCCTAAAGGGATTAGAATTTGTACTAATTTTTGAGACATCAACAAAGCATTTCCTAAAGATTATTTTCCCTTGTCTAACATTGACATGATCATTGACTCTATGAAAATTTATGAAATTCTTTCACTCATGGATGGCTTTTCAGGATACAATCAGATCATAATAACACTAGAAGACCAACATAAAACAACATTCACCACTCCATGGGGAACATTTTTTTATTAGGTAATGCCATTTGGCATTAAGAATTATGGAGCTACATATCAAAGGGCCATAGCTATCATATTCCATGATATGATGCATAATATTTTTGAAGACTATGTTGATGATATATTAGGAAAATCTAAAACTAGGGCCGACCATCCAATAGTGCTACATAACATATTTGAAAGATTATGGGAGTACAAAGTTAGAATCAATCCAAATAAATGTGTATGTGGTATAACTTCAATAAAATTACTTAGATTCATCATATCTCATAGAGGTATTGAAGTCAATCTGGCTAAAGTCCATGCTATAACCAAGATTGGACCACCAACCAATTTGAAGCAACTTCGTAGTTTACAAGGTAAGATCTAGTCAATCTGATGCTTCATCTCTCAGTTAGTAGAAAAGTGTCATCCATTTACATACCTTTTGAAGAAGGGATTTGCATTTCAATAGGATAATCATTTCTAAATAGCTTTTCAACAACTCAAAGACTATCTTGTCAATCTGCCTATTTTATTACCTCCTATGCCAAGAAAGCCATTCTTGTTATACCTATCAGCTACCAACCATACTCTAGGAGCACTCTTGGCTCAACATGATGCTAATAGAAAAGAGCATGCTATGTACAATGAAAGCCATACCTTGGTTATATATGAACATCATTATGCACCTATTGAAAAAGCTTATCTAGCCATGGTCTTTATAGCTCAAAAACTACACCATTACATGTTGAATAATAATATCATGGTCATTTCAAAAGTATATCCACTCAAGTATCTACTATCTAAAATAGTTTTGCAAGGTAGAATGGCTAAATGGATCATGATTCTCAGTGAGTTTGACATAGATTATGTCAATAAAAAGGCAATCAAGGGACAAGTTCTTGCAGATCAACTTGCTAAAGCACCTCTCATAGACACACAACCACTCACGTTTCAATTTCTTGATAAATCCATAATGACCATCATTGACACACCTCTTGAGGACCAGCCCTAGAAACTATATTTTGATGGTTCATTTACTACACATGGATTAAGAGTAGGTCTATTGTTTATTACACCACATGGGGATATAATCCCTAAATCATTTAGAATCAACTTTCTTTGTATAAAAATGGTTGAGTATGAAGCACTTGTTGCAAGAATTTGACAAGTAGTGCATTGGAACATATATCATCTCTAAGTTTATGGTGATTCTCAGTTAATCATCAATCATGTTATAGATCATTTTTAGACCAAATATGATAAGTTGGTTCCATATAAAGCCATGGTCAACACTCTTAAACAACAAATTGGCAACATTCAGTTTGAGCACATACCAAGGGCTAGTAACAAAACTACAGATGCCATGGCTACTATTGGCTCTCTGATTCAATAAATAGATAAATCTAGAGAGTATCAGTTCCTCATCAATAATTTGTCAACACCAACTCATGAACCTTTAACCATTGCCATGATTTGTGATATTTTTGGTCCTAATTCTATCTAGTACTCAGACCTTTACAACTACCTTCATGACCAAGTTCTACCACCTAACCTATCTCAAAAAAATACCAAAGACTTCATTCATCATTCCACTCATTATAATTTACTTGGATCCACTCTTTACCATCATAGTTTTGATGGAACTCTACTTCATTGTTTAACTTCAGTAGAATCTATGCTTGTGTTAAGAGAAGTTCATGAAGGATTATGTGGTGCTCATTATAGTAGGGTAGTCCTATCCAAAAATATTTTGCATACTGGTTATTATTGGTCTATAATGGATGTAGATGACATTGCATATGTAAAAATGTGTGACAAATGTCAATGACATGCTAATTTGATTTATGCCTAGTAAAAAACTTTGAAATTGATGTTGATACCATGGCCATTTTTTACATGGGTACTTGAACTCATTAGGAAGATCAACCCCACTTCATTTGATAGACATAAACATATCCTTATTGCTACCAAGTATTTCACTAAGTTGGTTGAAGCTATACCCCTCACTTACGTGATTAGAAAGCAAATTTACAAATTCATTTTCAACCATCTAATCTACCATTATGGTATTCCTTCTGACATTATTTGATAATGGAGGATCACTTAAGAATAGGGATGTAGACCATCTATGTACCAAATATAACATCACACAACATTTATCTACAACATAATACCCTCAAGATAATGGCAAGCTGAGCCATCTAACAAAAGCATTATCAATATTCTCAAAAATATTGTCAATGATGTCGGTCATGATTGACACTTACAAATATTCCCTACCCTTTGGGAATACCATACCAATCATCACACCCCTATAGGAACCACTCCATACTCACTTGTTTATGGTACTGAAGCCATCCTTCCTAGTGAGGTTGAATTGCCTTCACTATGCATCTCTTTCAGGCATGTCTTGGATCATCATGACTATCGAGTAGCTTGCCTGCAAGAACTAGACCTACTTCATGAAAAATACATGAATGTGCTCAACAATATTCAATCATATCATAACTGACTCAAAAGCCACTATCATTAGTGTGTTAAGTATAGAATATTTGAACTTGGTGATCTTATTCTTAATGAAAACCAAAATAATACCATGGTTGAGAAGAAGCATAAAGATAAACGTAAACCAAATTGGATAGGGCCTTTCATGATCACTATAATTATGGATCAAGAGCATACATGCTTGCCACACTATATAGAGATGAACTTCCTAAGTTGATGAATATTATTCATCTCAAACAGTATTATGCTTTAGCGCTAAGGTGTATTATCTATAAGGACCATTTTAGTTATTCCATTTTATCACTATTCTGCTTTGAACAAATACCATCCTTATTCATCCTCTTCACTATATCTACTTTCCATTTTTTTTCTATCGACCCAATGTGTTCTAAAGCCTAACTCATTTGATCTTGGTTTTTTCCATTCATTAAGAAGTTTCAACATCGAGGTATCTGATCAATTTCATCAGTTGGTTCAAGTCTTTTAGATAGAGATCATATTTTGGGATAATGTGATATAAGTTTTGGAAATTGCATATTTCATTTATTATTTCTTTCTTACCACTGATCTTGCTACTAATTATAACCTCCTTTAGGCAAATTAGTACCATTGATCTATGTCATTGTGTCCTAGCTATAACCACCTATGGGCAAACTAGGGGCAACATTAAGCCTTGATGTACCAACTTGCCACTTATAATGTCATACTATGCCTTTTTACCAACTGTGCCTATTTTGTTTGAATTGACTACTACACTGGTTGAATTCTTCTATTGTAAGGGCAAAACCATAATGACTTGAGGTCCTACTTTGGGACTATTTAGGTAGAACTCAATACTTATTGAGGTCAGCTCAGTCACCCTTTCTATATGCTCTCACCATTTTTTGAGTAACCTAAGCCATGCTCTCACCATTTTGCGAGTAACCTAGGCCATGCTCTCACCATTTTGTGAGTAACGTAAGCCAGGCTATCACCATTTTATGAGTAACCTAAGCCACACTCTCACTATTTTGTGACTAACCTTAGACACACTCTCACCATTTTGATGAGCAACCTAAGCCATGATCTTACCATTTTTTGAGAAACCTAAGCCATACTCTATCTATTTTATGAGTAACCTAAGTTTGAACCCTCTCACCATTTTGTGA
Source organism: Torreya grandis (assembly GCA_037957365.1). Taxonomy (NCBI): domain Eukaryota; kingdom Viridiplantae; phylum Streptophyta; class Pinopsida; order Cupressales; family Taxaceae; genus Torreya; species Torreya grandis. The sequence continues at coordinate 2,060,348 of JARHVA010001717.1, forward strand.
GCAACCTAAGTTTGAATGCTCTCATTATTTTGTGAGCTTGAACCATTTAGTGTCTCATCATTCTTGATTGAGTTGAGATTCTCCAAAACAAATTCCAAAAACATTTCAAAAATAATTAGAAAAGAACAAAAACATTAACCACTTCTTTGCCTTAAGGATTGTGGGAACCCTTACTAAGTTACAATAAAAACACTTGTCATTTAGTTTCCCCATCTTTTTTGGCATTTTTTCTCACACACTTGCCAGTTTGAAATACCATTCCTCTTCTTCTATCACATCCATTCTATTTATTTTCATCAGTTATCACATTCTTCCCATTCCCTAGGATAACTACATTTGGCCTAAAGTTTTTTATTAGATATTACATCCATGGAACTATGTTGGCAACATCCACTTACCTAGTGTATATGTTGAAAACTCAACCACCCCCTTCCTTTTCTTCTATTCCCCCATTTTTTTCATTTATTAAGTTGTCACCTATTTTCTAGGGGTAATGTTCATAGGGTTTTTATTATGTTATTTGTTTGTTTATTTCTAGTTATTTTATTTGTTTGTCTACATATCTATTTTCTTTATCACTATTTACTTGTTTCAATTTATGTGTGTTCATTGGGTGATTCTTTGCCCACACTTATACTTGAATCCATATATATTCATATGTTTACATTGTCATCATGGTTTCTATCATTGGTGTATTTTTTTATATTGAGTATTGGATTGTGGGAGTTAGTACTTATGCATATTTATACTTATATAGGGGCATGTTATTTTTTTTTCTATCCTAACTGGGGTAGTTCTATCTTCTCAATGATTATAACTACCTTTGGGCAAATCATTGTGTTATCATACCACACTTCCAATATCAAGGTACAATACTTATAATTGCCTTTGGGCAAACCATTGTACACTATCCCACTTGCATTCTTAGTGACTTTGACTATTTTTTCAATATCATTATGTTTTCACCCAATCATCTTTCCTTTCTTTGGTCCCCTTATTTCCCTTCTTTCTTTTCAAGGGACCATTTACCAACATACTTGTGCCAAATATTCCCTCGAGGGGGCATCATACAATTAGTTTATCATCATTGTAGTTGTAGGCATACAAGGCCTTTTCATTCTTTGAGAAGATGTTACTATGCTTATAGCTTGCAATGCCTTCCCAAATAGGGGAAAACTATAGACACCTAAGTTTGGCCACTGATAACTTCCAACTAGGATTTTGACCAATTTCTACTCAAAATGGACAATTTGGCCTAAAAACACTAAAACATGCTAAATGATATGAAATTGACATATTCAAGTGCTAATTTTGGCTAGGGTATCCCTAAATGAGGCAATGCAATTTATGGGCTAGCTAACTTTGATCAGATCATTTCGAGTCGAAATTCTAATTTTGCACCTAGGTGCTCTAGATTGCTCTTTCCTATCAAATATTCTACAGAAGACACATGCCTTTGTTATTTGTTTTTGGTAACATCCTAAATGAGATAACAATTCCAATGTATCTAAAATTGACTTTCAATTCTAATCCAATAAAATTTTGGACCAATAACAAGGCATTATAATCAATTTGAGTGACTTGTACATCAAGTGCTTAATCATGTTTAAGAGCTAATTAACCCAAATCAAGGCCTAATTAATAATTCCATTAAAACTTATTGAATAATTGTTTTTAGAAATGAATACTGAATATCTACATCTTCAAGTGACCTCATTTCTTGGGAAGACATCCTAGGCAATAAATGCCACAAATATTAGGATTCATGCCCTCCATGCCTCATCAATGACTTCCATGATGCCCTCCATATCTCTAAATTTCCCCTTCTTCTAATTCCATGATGAGGATAATTACAAGCTTAATTCCAAAAATTTAATTAATTCTCAACCACATATCTCAATCCTGAGATGGATAGTTTAGGTTGATTCTAGACATTCTCAAAAATATATAAATAGAGATGCCATGAACATCATTTCTAAGACTTAAGAATGCAAAGTTATAATGCAATATTATTTCTAAAAGCTTCATGAAACTAGTGTTACCATGTCAAATTGATTCCAAGCTAAGCCAAGCCATAAACCAAAGGTGCCAAGGGGAGATGGAGGTAGCCAAGCTTCCATTGCCAAGGACTTCATGAGCACAAGCCAAGCAAGCCACCACTACAAAGGCATTTGGAACATCCAAGGAAGGTGAAAGAATTCTTGTGTTTTATTCCTTACTTTTTAGTTGTGTTTGTCATTTTTTTTTAAACTGAGCTCTACCTAGTGTCTAGGCCTAGAGATGTTATGTTATTATTATGTTTTTTTCATTTTGTTTTCATTTTAGAACTAACACCATACTAACCATCCTCTCTTGAGTCAAATTATTAGATCATAGGATGAAGTTCACATCTCTCACATATCTCAAAGCTATCATAGATCACAACTAAGTATCTCAAATAATCCATGATATACTACATTAGAACCACATTACATTAAAATATGAAGGGAGAGAGGTGCATCTATAGGTTAGAGAGGGAAAGATACCACACATTCCAATGAATGTGGGACTAATTTTCCCAAGTAACCCAAATGACCTCTAGATCCCTAAGCAATAAAATGCAACCATGTAGGCAAAACCCAGTGGAAAAATGCGTACACCAACACCATCTCAATTTAGGGTTAAAAATTTCTTAACCTTAGATCCTTGTATCTAAAAATTTAAGGTTAGACAATATGACCTATATACGTGCCCTTTAACAACTATTTTTCCAAAATTAAAATTGTTCATATGGGTCAACCCATATGTTTCACATGTCACTTAGGAGGAAATTACCTAAAGATTCAGTTATATAAACCTATCAAGTCAAATCCTATAAATCATCTATCAATCACTTACCTATCAGTTTAAATGCATTTTAACATTAAGAGGAACTTTCTTAAACTCCAAAATTTTTATCTCCTCAAAGGATAAATTCTTGATCTAAGTTTACATACCATTATCAAAGTTAAATTAAAGGTTATCAAGTGTTAAAATCCATAGGCAAGATTGCATTGGATGATAGTATTTCACAATATTAAACACACTCAACTATGTGGAAGAACTACATTTAATTTTACTTCCCTATTCATATTATTGGATACATAAGTATCATTTATCTATAGGGAGTGGTTGGGGATAGCTCAACCCTTTCTTTTCACTCTTTTTTTGATCACTTTGGTCTCATTGTGAAAACTTAGGATTTGAAGAGAAGATGTGGAAAATATGGTTGTTAATTTAGGATTTATATACAATATAACATACATGAATCCTTATTATACAAATCACAGTAGACAACACTATCATAAATTTTTAAAAATACACAGGACATGTCTACACTTTAGTAGGTAAGGTCACACTATGTAGGGGTATAGGAAGCCAAAAACTTGTCCCAATAAATGTAGCCACTTTATTTCTAAATCTAAGGATCCAAATTCCCATTCTATACTATTGTTGATGAATATACCTTGTCACAAACTTGCACATAATATAAACAAGATATTTACTTCATTCCTCTTGTGTTTATATAAATAGTAATTTTTATTATATTATTGGGTTTCCCTCAAATTTGTTTAGCTATTGTATATCTTAAGATTTTTTAATTTTCCATAACTTTATCCTATTATGGTTGCATTAATTAAAAAATAGATAAATCATATTGGTGAACCCATTCCTTGTCTTGATATAACAAAACCCTAGATTCAGTTGGGTTTCCTTATATTTTATTAGGGTTTCATATTTTTATATTTATCCTTGATTTTAAAAAATAATTTATTATTTTCATCCTTCATCAATACTTAATCATAATGGAATGCACAATTAATTTTAATGGTAGAGTTGACGAGTTTGATAGAAAAAATCAATGAAATATATTCATATGAATATGCACTTGCATGATGCATTATTACATGTAACTAGAGATGAAATAAAAAATAATTATAGGTTTTTCACATTTTAGGAACAACAACATGAAATATTTCCTATCACTAATACACCTTTTTAGAGGTACCCATTCCATCATTGGTGTTGTAAATACTATTATTGCTACCATTCCTGCATCTACACCTTTGGATACACATTATCTACCTAAGGTATGGGGGAAACACAAATTTTTCCTTGGATTAATATTATTTTCCCTACACAACATACTATTATACCTTATACATTTACTACTCATGTCACACCATCCCCTAATACATAATCTTCTATTCTAGATGCTCAAACCATTGTACAAACAATTAGTGATCTAAAAAATGAGGTTTTACAATTACAACATAATTATCTAAAATATGCCATATGACTTATTCTCATGTATTATTACATAATATATTGGATCTTGGTATCTCAACTTATCCCTTACCATTAGGTTTCATGTCACCTAATCTTACATTATATATTGGTAAGGGTGATCTAGAACAACATCTTCAAGCCTTTCATGCAATATGTTTGGACTATGTGTCTAATGATAAGTTATTGACTAAGTTATTTACACATAGTATTAGGTATTATGAATTTCATTGGTTTTATGAACTTCATTTTCAATTAGTTCATGCTTTCAATCCCTTAACCAATCAATTTATAACACACTTTTCAATCAACATCAGTGAGAAGATGTCATATGTTAATATTATAAAACTTAAACAAGGTTCCAAGGAGCCTATTAGTGATTATGTGATCCATTAAGATATTGTGATTTTTAAATTCAAAAATACAATGGATGATATTTAATTACAAGATATATTCAATAAAATTTTACTTGCTCATCTACATGATCTATTTTATTAAAGTGATGACTTATGTCACATTGTTATGGAAATATATGTTAAAAGTATTTAAATGAGTAAGATATAGTATGGGTCCAACCTTAAAATACATTAACATTCAAATTTTCCAAGAATAAAAAATTTCAAATCAATTGCAACTAATAATTAAAATTTATTCAAAAGCAATAGTTATGTAGTTTCACAACCAAGTAATCGACTTATTTTCTCACCTCCTGTAAGGATGATATTTTCATAATTTATAGAAAATTATTAAAATGTATTACATAATTTAATTGAATGTAACCTTATATCTCTCCCTCCCTATTTTTTTTGATATTAGTAATCCTCAATCTAAGGAATTATATAGAATGCAGTTTATGATTTTCATAGATGCACAAGAAAATGAACTAATAGATGCATTGATTTACAACATAATATATAAGATTTGATGGATGAAAAAAAATTGATCTTAAAAAATATATATATGATTTAAATACATATCCAAATTTTAATTCCAAGTTAAAAATATTTTATGATCCATTTCCCAATCATGCAACATAAGGGACTATTGCTAATCCTAAAGTGAATTTGACTTATACTACATATCCTCCTCTAACTTCTTATCTTTATATATATTAGGAAAAAATTACTTATGTGTTTTTATTGGCACACTATATAATTCATAGACACATATACCCACTATCACTTTTAATGATCATGACATTATTTTTGATGAGTATTATGATGAGGCATTGTTTTTATGCACATACATCAATTCATAGCCCATGTGAAGTGTCATGATATATAATGGTTCAAGTGAAAATATTTTCACGATGATACTCATTAATAGTATTTTACATACATAATAAATTTTTATAGATATAATGAATATGGTTAGAATATTTGATAGATGGAAATAAAACTTTCTTGGGAGGATTATACTGCCACTTCAAGTGGGATCTACCATCGTTTCTATTTAATTGTTAATTTTACCAAGTCCAAGGCATTCAACATGTTTTTAGTATTTCCTTTGATATATAATATGTGTGAAGTACCATATTTAGTACACATATGTGTGAATTATATACATGGAAATAAGGTGTCCATAGTTTCAGGTATTTCATATGAATATCCTCTTTAGCAGGAGATCATTCCTCCTCCACCCCCACCACTACTACAATTAGAAAAATAGCCTACTAAGGTTCATGATATGTAGAAAAATAGGAGGAAAATAGTAGAATCTCCCAGATAACCAATACTATAATGTACATTACATCATAGGTCTATTCATAACTCACAAGAGTCATTATCTACGCCATCATGTCATATAATTGAGTTACAAAATACTTCACTTATTCTACAATGAACACAAACACACTATTATATTATGCATCATAACCCATGCAATACTATTATTCATAGAGTGATCCAAGAGGATCTAGTTCACTAGATCTTAACATAGTTTACCACTATTACATATATAGTCTCGCACTAACATAAAATACATAATCATTATGTTACACATTTGCATGCCAATCCACAAGATCAAATTACACTTTTTAACTATTACATAGCTCTTGAAATGTCAATATTGTAGACCAAAACTCATTAATAATGGAAGCCAATGATTTCAAAACATCCATTTGTTATGAAGTAATTGTTACTTACTCTTGTAATGGTTCAACCGATTCTTTATTTCCAACCATTGTATCTTAATGTACACTTGCATTCTTTAAATTTAGTTATGTGTAAAATAATGATGTTAAGGAACACATAAACACCACATATCTGATATATAAGATATTATATAGAACATATATTAATAAAAAAATTCTATTATAATTCTACATTAGTTGTCATCATATTATTTACTTTCCTTGTTATTTAACGAATTTCAATCTTAATATCTGATGAGCTTAGAATATGGCTCATTATTGACATGTTATTTATCTCAATTCATCTCTCTAAGGATATTGTCTTATGCAAATCTTAGATTGCTAGATATCTATTACATGGAAAATAGATATTTGTCTTGTTTATATTGAACCAAATACTCAGCCTTTACTTTGTCATTAATGTCTAATACATAACATGTTTTAATGATTTTTGTTGTGAAGAATGCTAAAAAAAAAGACATAGGCAATGTAAAGTGAACGTGAAATTTTGATCTTTATCCAGTGGTTCTATGGACTCTATAGGATTGGTTCTATGGACTCTATAGGCATGGTTCTATAGACTCCGTAGGCTTGGTTCTATAGACTCTATAGGCTTGGTTCTATGGACTCTGCAGGCTTGTTTCTACAAACTCCATAGGCTTGTTTCTATGGACTTTGCAGGCTTGTTTCTATGGACTCCACATGGTTGCTTCCATGGACTCCACAGGTTCATTCCTATTGACTCTACAAGGTCAATCTCAAGAATTCTATAAGGACAAAGCTACAAATGGGGAAGCCGGTACCTAGATAGGATAAGTGAGAATCATTCCAGCTGGAATAAAATAAGGAAAATAACCACTTGCTATTTTATAGGATTTGATTTTGATAAAGTTGTAAATATATTTGATCTTAAGACTATTTTAGGATAGGATATCTATTTTATTAGAATAATTGGATCTCTTATAAATCCAATCTCCTATCTTTGGATGAGTGGATTGACCAAGGAATCCTATTCCTTTGCATCCTATTTTGAGTTGATTATATTAGTATAAAATGCAATATTTTTATATATTAGATATCAAATGATAGAGAGCAGATAATAGAGTAAAAGATTTATACAAGCATATTAAAGGTTTAAGAAAGATTGTAATCATTTCAATTTTATGAATTAATACTTTAGTTTCTAGCACTAATTAATCTTTATTCTTGAGTCTGAGAGGAGCAAGGGTCCACTCTCCTTGGAACCATGAATTGTGTACGGTATTTATGTTATGCTTTACTAATTCATTGTTATAATTAATTAGAATCTTGTTACTCATAAAAACATCAAAATAAATTCATAGTTTAAAAAAAGCATTTTCTTATTTCAAAGTTATTTCCTTATAATCAATGTGTGTTTTCCTTTACATCAAACTTGTGAAATAAATTTCCTTTTGTTAGTGAAGAAGTGTGATTTTACTTTCCACGCAAGTGTAAATAGGAGTATGATCTTTTAATTTCAGTAAAAGAGTGGATTTATTTGATTTATTCCTTTTTAGTAAAAGAGTGAATCACATAGTTTAGGACACATTTATTTCTTTAGTCAAAGTTAGAATAGGACAATCAAACACCCCCACAAGCTACCTTCTAGATATGCCATCCCATACCTTACTACAAACAACTTTGGACACCAGCCTTGGTTGATAAGACATCAATTGAATATTGATTAAATGAGGAGTTAAATGACACTCATCATTTTTGGCACCATTGTCAGGGAATATAAGGTGTTAGTAAGGTAATAATTATTGGTCTAGAGTGAAAAATAGAAAACATTGTAAAAACCCATAGAATTCTATAAAAATTCAATAAATTGATGTACCATCCTAGAGATTCTAAAGGATTATTTATCCCAAAGTTTCCACCAAAAACATAAGTAGACACTCCTTCAACATCTTTGAGTAGTGAACTAGAAGATACGAATGAAACCTATGTGCAAGAATCTTTGGAAACTTGGATAGAAACTCGGCCATTACCACAAGCAAGCCCCATAGGACAAATTCCTTAGGATCAATCTCTTGTATGAAGACACTATTTAGAAGTTTCCAAGGATTTAGAAGAAGCATTTCAAAAATCTGTAACTTAATAAAATTTTGATAATTTTGAACAACCCATAACTAATACCATAAATATTCAGTGGGAAGATCATCCCAGGTTTGAAACATCATCATCAGAAGAAATGGCTCTCCAATAAAATCAACAAATTACAAAACCAAGAAGGACTTTCTCCTTTCCTATTGTTTTAGATCCTAATGATCAAACCCCCATGAAAAATATTTCACCAACTAATTTTCCAAATTTTTGGGGAAGATCTATAGAAGATCCTGATCAATTTTTGTTTGAGTTTAAAGTGCTATGTCAAACCTATGATTTCAAAATAGATGGATAGAAATTAAAATGATTTCCCTCTACACTTAAAGATGTATCTATGAGATCATTCATGGGTTTACCTAGTGATTCTATTAGAACATGGGATGACATGGAAATAAAATTCTTGAACAAATACCAAGATTATTGTTTGGTGCGAGAAAGAAAAGAGGATTCTTCAAAATCAAACATAATGAGGATGAATCTTTAGAGGATTATTTGGATAGATTCATGCTCACTCATAAAATAAGCAATTATCCACTCACTGAAGATGTTCAAAAATTGGTTTTCTTGAAAGGGTTGGACAAAGACATTAGAGATGAATTAAATCTAATGGGCGAAGGAGATATAAATAAGTTGGCTTTCAATCAAATTTTTGAGCTTTATACCAACTACTCTCGAATGAAACTTGGAATTAGGAAGGGAATATTTGGGAAATCTAACTAAGTGGGTAAGTTAATGGAATAATTTGCTAATCTAAAGACAGATATCCTAGTTACACTAAATAGTACCTTGGATGGCCTTCTAGCTAAGGCAAATGCAATATAACCTTTAACAATTTACTCTACCTAAGTGTAGACAGAAACATGCCCTTAAATACTGTCCACTAGATAAAACCAATGTTTCATCATGTGGAATCCATGATGCAATAGATCATGATACCAAACATTGCACCCTTTTGCCTATTTTAAAGAATCAAATGAAAACACAAGTCTAGTCTACTAAAAAAGTAAATTATATTTAGAGCTAGAACTTTGTCCCACAAAACCAGGCTCAAGGATAGTTTAATGCAAGAAATATAGTTAATCCATGGATGACATCATGGAATTTTTTAATTCCTTCACCATTTTGGAATCAACCCCAAATTCCATCAATTCAAAATCCATGGGCAGGACAAGATTGGATGCCAACACCCCCATGGATGGTGCCACAACCACAACAAAAATGGGTACCATATCAATAATGTAATTAGTAGTGGAACCCATTGTCACAATATAGCCAACCAACAAGACCACTTCAACAACAAACTATTATGCCAACCCTAGTTATTCAGCAACAAGGACAAATCAATCAACACTCAATGCCTGCACAACCAATAGCAAATCAAAAAAATAAACAACCAACACTTGTTTATGTTAATGAACAGGAAGATACAATCAATGTTGGAGCTATTGAGTGTTTAGACATACATTTGAGATCAGGAAAAACTATACAAAAACCTCTAGTTCTCATTTCTGAGATACTTGATGAAAATGAAAAGACAAAATCATCTCAATTAAACACTGGAGAGGCTGAAATCAAAATAATCCCTGAAGTAAACAAAGAAAAAACTACTACCCCAGTAGTTCCTTTTCCAGAAATATCAAGATAAATTGGTATTAAACCAGAATCAAACTTGGTCTAGGAGTTGTAAAAGATCAATATTGAGGTACCGCTTCTACAAGCTATTAGGGATATACCTAAATTAAATAAGATCATAAAAAACCTTTGTATCAAGACACCTGAGAGGAAAGTAAAATATCTTGGAACCATTTATGTTGATATAAAAATTATTGATTTATTAGCTAGAAATCTATTAGTTCCAAAATATGCAGACCCAAGAAGCCTAGTGATCACAGTTACAATCGGAGGTAAAGAAATTCCTAACGTCTTGGTAGATTTGGAAGTAGGAATAAATGTTATGATAACTGATACTCTCCATGCATTATCTCTTATGAGAATTCAATCTACAACTACCATTCTTCAAATAGAAAACCAATCTATAATGAAACCAGAAGGGACTATAGAAAATGTTGAAGTACTAATAGAATCTTGGGAGTATCCAATAGATTTCATGGTTTTGAAACCCAAAACAAAGAATCTAGGATATCCCATAATCCTAGGTAGACCATGGTTGACTACTATAGCAGCATTGATTGATTGCAGGTCAGGAGACATGACCATTTCTAATGGGATAAAATCTAAATGCATCTCTTTGTATCCTCTTGCAAAACCATCAACAAATTGCATACAATAAATTTAGGTGGATGAATCAGATAACACATTAAAAAAAATTTCCTCATTAGCTATGATCATATGTAAAAAACACTTGGAAGAATTGAATGGAGACATATACCCAAAATCTATGGACTCTGCCAGTCCAAAATCTATGAACTCTACCAATCTGAAAGCTATAAACTCTGCCAGTCCAGAAACTACGAACTACGTTAGTTTAGGATTCTTGGGTCAAATAGAATATTCTAAAACCTCCACTTCTATTCTATTGTTTCTTTACCATACGATCATGGATTGATTTATAAAAGTGTGTGGAAATTAGTATAACAATAGCAAACTCATTTCTTAGATGCATTTCATTATTCTTTAGTAAGATTGATTCCTCTTGGAAAAGAGTTTGTTGATAATATAACTATGTTTCATGAGCTACTTCCTCATCCATGTCCTATGAACTCATTGATTAGTGAGTTTAAGAAAATAGAATCCAACTACCTAGATACAAAACCAATCATGGTATTACCTAGAAATATTTTGAACATCAATAGTTGGTTAACAAATGAAGAGGAAGATAAACTCTTTAAAGTAATGGAAAGACATACCAAGTATTTTTCTTGGGATTATACCAACATAAAGGGAATTCACCCCAACATATGCACTCATCACATTTACATAGAATTTGTCAATCCAGTTAGACAACCACAAAGAAGAATAAATCCAGCATTAAAGGAAATTGTCAAAATAGAAATCCAAAAGTTGTTGGAAGCTTGGTTTATTTACCCCATCTCAAACAGCCAGTGGGTTTCACCTCTGGTGATTGTGCCCAATAAAAATGGAAAATTAAGGGTATGTGTAGATTATAGAGAATTGAACAAAGGAACACTCAGAGATTACTTTCGTTTACCTTTCATTGATCAAGTTCTTGACAACTTGGTAGTGAAGAGATTTTTTTCTTTCTTAAATGGGTTTAGTGGGTATAACCAGATAACGGTAGTAGTTGAAGATCAAGATAAAATCATGTTTACCTAGCCTTGGAGAACTTTTTCTTATCGAGTAATTCTATTTGGATTATATAATGCTCCAATAACCTTCCAAAGAATAGTTCTATCAATATTCTCTGACCTTACAAATGATTGTGTTGAAGTATATATGGATGACTTCATCGTTTATGGTGAAACTTATGAAGAGTCTCTTACCAATTTGGAAAGGGTATTGATCAGATGTGAAGAACACCAATTATTTTTGAGCCATGAGAAATTTTTATTAATGATGGATGAAAGAATAGTCCTAAGACACCATATTTCTACAAAAGACATTCAAGTAGATCCAAATAAAGTCAAAATAATCTCCAATTTATCCATTCCACAAACACAAACTAAAATTAAGAGTTTTTTGGGACATGATGGTTACTACAGATGCTTCATAGATAAGTTTAGCCAAATAGCTACCCCTATGCTTGCCTTGCTTACAAAAGACAATACATTCGAATGGAGTGATAGTTGCCAGTAGGCCTTTAAGACCATCAAAGCTAGACTTGTTACTACTCTAGTATTGAGAGGACCAGATTGGACTAAGCCATTCCATATATACATAGATACTTCTAATATAGCACTAGGAGTAGTATTTGGATAAAAGGATGAAGAGGGAAACATGTATGCTATATATTATATTAGCAAAAATATGACACCTACTGAGAGAAATTACACCACAATTGAGAGGGAATTCCTAGCTGTAATCTATGAAATTAACAAATTTAGACACTACATAATAGGCTACAAGGTATTTGTCTATATAAACCATTCAACTATTAGATATCTTACCAACAAACCAATTGTGGGAGGTAATATTATTAGATGGTTGTTGCTCTTACAAGAATTTAATGTTACAATTATAGACAAACCAAGGAAGTCTAATGTGGTGGCTAATTTATTGTCAAGAATAAACACTACAGGTGAAGAAGGACCAGTGGAAGATGATTTTCTAGATGAACAACTATTTACTATTTCACCAAAATCTTTGTGGTTTACTGATATAGCCAATTACCTCACCATGGGGAAGTTTCCTCTGCACTTTTCACAAAAAGAAAAGAAACGTTTAATCAAAGAAAGATCTTATTTCAAATGGATTAATGGAATGTTTTTTAAACTTGGACCTGACCATGTGTTTCGTAGGTGTGTGACAAATGATGAAGCTTATGATATCATCAGAGATTGTCATGATAAACCAGGAGGAGGTCATTACTCAGCTCAAAGAACTATACATAAAATCAAGGGAGTAGGATACTATTGGCCTCACCTTCATCAACAAGTAAAAAGATATGTCAGACATTGTGATGCTTGTCAGAGAATTGGACAACTTACTCTTTCAATAGAAATACCTCTGCACTCTCATCCTCAATTTATTTTAAAACCATTTGAGAAATGGGGAATTGATTTTATAACTCTAGTGGATCCTCCTTCCAGAGGAAGAGAATATCTCCTAGTATATACAAACTATGTGACCAAGTGGGTAGAAATGGAAGCATTAACTCATGCAAGAGAAGAGATGGTAGCTGATTTCTTATATTTCAAAATCATGTAAAGATTTGGTGCTCCAAGAGAGATAGTCTTAGATCAAGGACCATAGTTCATGTCAAACATGATAAAGCACTTCATGAAAGTGTATCAAACTCGGCACAAAAAAATATATTCATACCATCTGTAGGCTAATGGGCAAGTTGAAGTCACCAACAGAGAACTAGAAACCATTTTAACTAAGGTTGTTAATTCCAACATAAAGGATTGGGTAAATAAGGTACCAGAAGCTGTTTGGACTTATAATACTACTTGGAAAATAGCAACTATATTTTCACCTTATGAATTGGTTTATGGTAAGAAGCCTTTATTCTCTGTTGAATTTGAATTATAAACTCTGAAAATAGCTGTAGAAGTAGGAATTGAATTAGAAGAAATATAGAAATAAAGACTCCTACAGTTTAATCAATTTGATGAAATGAGGATGGAAGCACTACAAAGAACTGAATTAGTACAACATCAAAGAAAATTTTGGCATGATTCACAAATCAAGCAACAAAAGTTTTAAAAAGGAGATTGGGCACTATTTTTTGATTCCAAGTTTTAACAATTCAAAGGAAAACTATAAAAAAGGTGGTTGGGACCTTATCAGATTGAAGAGGTCTATGAAAATGATTCTATTAAGCTCATACCTATTGATGATAATAGAAGAGCTCTATTAGTTAATAGATATAGATTGAAGCTCTATCAGAACCTCTCAATAAAGAAGAATTTGTTCAAAAGGTCAAGGATCAAGTAACTATTCTAGAGAGCTCTACTTCTAGTGAACATGCTCCTTGATAATCCTACAATCTAGCAATAAAAAAATCATCAATAGTGAAAATCCTTTTAGGGAAGCTATTGACAATACATGCCCAGAAAACTAGCTTGTTGGCTGGCTATGCATTGCAAAAAAGGGCTTTGGCTAGAAAACTAGTAATGGCTAGCCAAAGGGCAATATATATATATATATATATAAGAAAATCTCATCATGACACTATGATTGGTTATCTCCATGCAATAAACTAATCCATGTAAAATTATTTGTGCAAGACACATGGCGAGCAAAGGATAACGTCTAAGGTTAAAGTAAGTAAGACATATATTTTATTTATCTATGTTTAGTTAACTAATTATCTTTGATTTACTTAAGACTTATTCTATGGAGATGACCCAAATTTGAGTCTTCCAAAATAGAATGACATGACACATGCCATAATGAAAAAAATAAGCATGCAACTGAGCCACTGAAACATCTGATGCCTAACTGTATTAAATCATCATATCAAACTATGAACTCATGCAGTTGTAGCATTTTGTGTGAACCATTTTATTTCTATAGACTTCAATAGAATTTGGTTTACAGATCCTCCATGATTGTCACCTATAAATCCTTAGTGACTGTTGCCTACCAATTTTGACAAAAAACTAGTCTACACCTCAATCAGAGTTAAAAGAATAGATTTGAATGTAAATCCACATAAAAATGGGATAAAAGACAAGATCAGAGATGAAGGATCTAACAAAGTTTCATAAATACAAAGCTTCTGTGGCAGTGTTTAGAGCCAATGACTAGCTACCTTTCATTGAAAAGTTCCAAGGTTTCGATGAAACAATGGTAAGTGAATTCATCACTAATCTCACCCCTAAATTTTCAATTATGAAATGCATTGTTATTCCTATTGCAACTCAAGTTATAATACAAATTATACAAGTTCCAGAAGAAGGAATGAGAGATACAGGTAGAATTTCATTTAGTGATTTAATTAGTTAGTTTAATGATAATGAGCAGATTGGGACTTCATGTCTAGTAGATTCCAAAGGAAAATCAAAAGGGAGTAGTATAAATTCACTTCTTGAACCATATAAATTTGTTGCCAAGTGGGTACTCAAGTATATCATTTGTGAAGGGCAACACAGTCTTTTAGGGGGAGATGCCATGAAAATGTTAATACATCTTAAGCATGGGAGACAAAACCCTCAGTAAAAAATTAATCTCCCATCCTTCTTATATGGTTCTTTGCAAGCTATGTATAAAACCCCTAATTCTGCTCTTAGGAATCATGCCATTATTCATCTCATTATCCAACATCACTTCCTTCAGCAAGGACAAGAGGTATGGGAGGAATTTTAGAATAGTATAACATAACAAATTCTAGATTTGCCTGTACAAGAAACCCCAAATTCATCATAGGAATGCTCATCTCCACCTTCTACATTAGTTGAGAAAATAATACCAAGGAAGAAATCATATACTGTGGTCCCAATAGAAAATCCTTCTTCTTCTTTAAGAAGAATCACAAGGTCTCAAATCCCTGAAGTTTCAAGGTCTCCACAAGAACCTCATGAATATATAGTATAACCAATTTCCTTGTCAGGAAGAAGAAAATTGAGATGAAAGGTTGCTATAGAATCTGAGAAGATCAAGGGATTGATGGTTGAGAAGGAAATCCAACCAAGTGTAGCTCAAAGAGTGACCAAAAGAAGGAGGAGGCTCATTCTGATAGATGAAGATTAACAAGAAGCTACAGACATTCTAGAAAGTCTTAAAATGGTATCTTGTTCCCCTATACATCAAAATATCCTTGCACATGTAGATATTGAAGAAATTACTTCTGAAATGAACTCTTGAATCATAATGGAGAAGTCAATTCCAGAGGAAGAGCCACACACAATAGAGGAATCAAGTATGGTAGAACAATTACCTGTTCCAGTTGAAACTATAATGAACAAAGGGAAAAATGTATGTACCAATGAGAAAGGTGAATCATCTAATCTAAATGATCCTATTCTGTAGTTAACTTTGTAGCTTTCTCAAGTTCAAGCTCTTAAACAATAACAAACAGTTGACATTGCTGACTTGATCGGTCAATTGCAGAAAAAGGATCATCTCCAATCATTATTGGTGCAAAAATTAGATACAACATTTGTTGATCATGCAACAAAAGTTTACAAATTGGAGGAA
Source organism: Torreya grandis (assembly GCA_037957365.1). NCBI lineage: Eukaryota > Viridiplantae > Streptophyta > Pinopsida > Cupressales > Taxaceae > Torreya > Torreya grandis. Next base: position 2,076,696 of record JARHVA010001717.1, read on the forward strand.
ACAATAAAATAACATGAAAGTGAACAAATAGATCTTTGGATATATATATATATATATATATATATATATAAAGTCTAAAGAAGGATAATAGGAGATTGCAAAGTTTGGTAAACTCTTCCAAAGCACCTGATATTACACCTCCTCTTCCTAAGGTATTTGTTGACCAAAATTGTCAAACAAGTGATCTAGGTGTTCCTCCCTTGCAAATACTACATAAAATTGAAGAAGAATATTTTGTACTGAAAAAAAAAAACAAAGATGCAACTTATTCAAATAAACTCTTGGAAAATGAAAAGAAAGAATTAGAAACTAAAGTCCAAGATTTAGATAAAAATTTGCAGGATGCATGCAAATTAGGGGAAACTCTTTTGGCGTGTACGAATCCTTCTCTTGCATACAGTTTGTTTTTATTTAAACAATTTTATAGATGGTAGATTTTACATATTTTTTGTCATCTTCCTTACAAAAATTTTGTATCCAACAACATTTTTGGAAATTTTCTATAGTGCTGAACCTAATCAACATGATTTGTTTTATGAATTTTATTTGCATAATTTGATTGTAGGAGACCATGAGCACAATAAATTTTTGATAAACCTTCATGTGGGAGAAGTTCAACTGAGGTCATTACGTTCTACATTCAAAAATAAAATAGCATGGAAAAGTAGATTTGAGGACTATACAAATCATGCTAAGAATACATGATTGTGTGTCTGACCAGCCTTTCCTATTCCCAGATTGATCAAATAGAATTTTAACTATGCTTTGTTAAATGATGAGGTTAAAACATATTATTTACAGTCTCTATATGATTGTGCTATTTCTTTTGATTTGTTTTCAAGATAGAGTTTTGATTTAGTAGTGGCTGCAAGTGTAAATAGATGGGACCAACTTTCAGTGCCTCTTAAAAGATGATAGGTTATGTCCCCAAATAACTTAAGATGGAGTATGAGGAGAGTGTCCTCAATTTTGGAAATCTTAATAGAGATAATAAACTCTAGGGTAGAGTAGAAATGGATTGGCATGAGATATAGACCCCCTTTGCGGATCATACCTATTCCATGATGGTAGAATTGGGCTCCACAATTAGAGGAGCAATTCAATATATGGAAGCAAATGATTCAAGCACATCAGGGATTTACAAGCAATTCAAACAAACATATAATAGATGAATTTTATGAATATGATCTGAGTCAAAGTGTGGAAATTAGAAGCTATAGCTATGAATGCCAATAAATTTTTGCAATGGGACTTGTAAAAGGTAAAGCTTGGGGGAGATGATGAGCTCAGAATATGGTTCATTATTGACATGTTATTTCTCTCAATTCATCTCTCTAAGGATATTATCTTATGCAAATCTTAGATTGTTAGATAACTATTACATGGAAAATAGATATTTTTCTTGTTTATGTTAAACCAAATACTAAGCCTTTACTTTGTCATTAATGTCTAATACATAACATTTTTTAGTGATTTTTGTTGTGAAGAATGCTCAAGAAAAAGACGCAGGCAATGTAAAGTGAACATGCAATTTTGACCTTCATCTAACAATTCTACAGACTCTATAGGCTTGGTTCTACGGACTCTACAGGTGTGGTTCTATGGACTCCACAGGTTTGGTTCTACAGACTCTGCAGGCTTGGTTCTACGGACTCTATAGGCTTGTTTCTATGGACTCTGTAGGCTTATTTCTACAGACTCCATAGGCTTGTTTCTACGAACTCCATATGCTTGCTTCTACGGACTCCACAAGTTCATTCATACCAACTTTGTAAGGTCAATTCCAATAATTCTATAAGTACATAGCTATAAATGGGGAAGCTGACAACTAGATAGGATAAGTAGGAGTCATTCTAGCTAGAATCAAATAAGGAAAATAACCGCCTACTATTTTGTAGGATTTGCTTTTGATAAAGTTGTAAATATATTTGATCTTAAGAATATTATAAGATAGGATATCTATTTTATTGGAATAATTGGATCTCTTAGAAATCTAATCTCCTATCTTTGGATGAGTGGATCGACTAAGGACTCCTATTCCTTTGCATCCTATTTTGAGTTGATTATATTAGTATAAAATGTAAGATTTTCATATATTAGATATCAGATGATAGAAAGTAGATAATAGAGAAAAATATTTATACAAGCATATTATAGGTTTCAAACAGATTGTAATCATTTCAATTTTATGAATTAATACTTTAGTTTCTATCACTGATTAATCTTTGTTCCTGAGTCTAAGAGGAGCAAGGGCCCACTCTCCTTGGAACCAAGAACTGTGTATGATATTTATGTTATGTTTTACTAATTCATTTTTATAATTAATTAGAATCTTGTTACTCATAAAAAAATCAAAATAAATTCATAGTTCAAAAAAAACATTTTCTTATTTCAAAGTTATTTCCTTCTAAGCAATGTGTGTTTTCCTTTCTAGCAAACCTGTGAAACAAATTTCCTTTTGTTAGTGAAGAAGTGTGATTTTACTTTCCATGCAAGCGTAAATAGGAGTGTGATATTTTAATTTCAGAAAAAGAGTGGATTTATTTGATTTCTTCCTTTTTATTAAAAGAGTGAATCACATAGTTTAGGACACATTTCTTTCTCTAGTCAAAGTTAGAATAGGACAAACAAACACCCCCACAAGCTGCCTTCTAAATCTGCCATCCCATACCTTACTACAAACAACTTTGGACACCAGCCCTGGTTAATAAGACATCAATTGAATATTTATTAAATGAGGATTTAAATTACACTTGTCAATATCCTTTGTCATCCATAATTTTATTTAGTTCATAACCCTTTTAAATAATTTTAAGTAGGTTTTCTACCAAGTCTCTTCTTGGGTGTCAAATCAGTGGTATTAGAGCATACACACTTCATATCATTTTTGAGTGATATCATGGTGTGTATTAATGTCATATTTGTTTATATGCCCACTCATATGAGGTATAATTATAAGAATTTAGGTCTCAAGACTAGTGACCCTTTATCGTACCTTCCTTCACATCCTCAAATGGGAGACAAATCTTCACTGACACCAACTTTATAAATATTTTAAAATATGATATAGTATTAATTGTAAATAGAATGTGAATATTTGGATAAAGGTAAAATAAATTATCATTCAAGTATCATTTATCATTTCACACTAATTTTCAAGTATTAGACTCCTTCCAACACATCTCATTCTCATCTACCATTTGGTGGTCAAATGTTATACATGGTAAAAATCAATCTAGAAATCCCTATGTTTGAAGTTAAAATAGATGCATATGCACTAAATAACTATCTTAGCCTAGTATGTTCATAGTATGCATTCAATAAAATATTTAACTAATAAAATATTACATTTTCTCTTTTGAAACATTCTTTATTAAGAAAATGATGAGAAACATATTACACTTCACATGAAACTTGTAATATTAAGTTAACTTAGACACTTTTTTAGACACATGGAATGGTTTTATAGAATCATTCAAATAAACCTAATATATTTTTGAAAACTATGATGACCATTACATAAAGTTATCTCAGTTAAACCAAGGAAAAGAATAATCTATGAAACAATAAACATATACCTTTCATACTTTGTTGTCCAAACTTAGGATTCAAGATTTAGAAAACAAACCTTTTTTCAAAGTATATGTTAGGGTTAAGATACTATATATATTTATATATGGATTTATTATAGATATCTTCAATCATATAATCCTATAGATTTGATTGAAAATTTGAAGGCAAAGGCCAAGGCCAAGACTAAGAAATATTATGGTATGTCTTAGACCAAGTAATAGTCTAAATCTTCCAAGAAGAATTAAAAACTAAGGAATATATATAATTAGCCTCCAGATAAGAATAATTTTTTTTCAAATGACAAGCATAATCAATCCATGTTTGAAAAGTGGTGTTCAATTTTTAACTTCATTAGTTATTCGAATGAGGAGTGTTGTGCTAGGAAGACTCTACTTTCATAACTTGAGGTAGATGGTAAAAATAATACATAATTAGAGAAAGGTAAAAATATAATGTAAGATTAATTTAACACCATGGTGTGTAATTCAAACACATATAATACCCCTATAAAAAAAGAGGAAGCATAACTATTGTTCCATTCTCAAAAGTGGATCAATGATTAGCCAACACACTTCGTCATTAGAAATGTAATTTAAAAGACCCTAATTTATTTTGAATAAATTCATAGATTAAAATTTAAATTTATGAATCACCCACAAACATAGTTTATTATATGGTTCAATATAGTATCTAAGAAATATGTCACTCAAAAATGTCAATTGGTGTACAACATTAAGCTTTTTCAAGATACATTCCTATTCAATGTTGCTCCATTCGAGGTATGTGATGTTTTATTTGGTAAATCATATATTTACCATCAACATAAAATATATGAGGAAAATACTTTAAATTTTATTATATATTTTTGTGTAATATATACCACATACCATAAGTAGTCTCATCAACACCAAGTAGTTTACGAATCTAGTCAAGTCTAGTAAGTAGTTTATGATTTGTGAGATCTAAACATAAAAACATTTTTATAGTGCCAATCCATAATATATTTATTATAATAATGTTATAAAATACCTCAAAGTTTAACTAAAATTTGTAATAATATAAGGATATCACTCATGTACATAAGGAAGTGCCTACACACTATGTGGTGAAGCACCCTATTATTTTGATTCCTAGATTACCTCTACCTAATGCCTATTTATACTGTAGATCATTTCTAGAGAATAAATAAATCAAGTATAAGATGCATTAAATCATCAATAAATGATATATTAGGTTCAAATCATCACCTTACGAGATCCAAATTGTGCTTTTGCTTAAGAAGGATGACACATGAAATTTGTGTAAATATTAACAAGCTAATTGTGAATAACCACTATCATCTTCCAAGGATTGAGGACTTTCTAAACTAGCTCCTTGATGTAAAATACTTCACTAAAATGAATATTAAGTTTGGTATCATTAGATTCATGTTGAATATATATTTTTATGGAAGATAACCTTCAATTCCAAATAAGGTTTTTTTGAATGGTTAGTCATCACCTTTGGATCGTCCAATGCACCAACTAAATTCATGTGGATGATGAATGATTTTCTCAAGCCATTCACCACTTAATTTTTTTAGTCTACCTTGATGACATGCTAATATTTAACAAAACATGGGATGAACATATGTTCCATATAGAATAAGTGTTTGACATTTTGTAGAAACATACATTGTATGAAAACATGGAGAACTATTCATTTGACATGTGGGAGATATAATATGTAGGATGCATAGTAGATTCACAAGAAGTGAACATGGACTTAAATAAGATTCAAGTCATCTAATAATGATTACAACCAAATAATCTCATAGCTTCACATTTTCTTGGGACTAAACATTTTATATACAACATTTGTTTTGGTTTTTCTCATGTGACTTGGCCTCCTAATATGTAACAAAACATGGGATGAACATATGTTCCATATAGAATAAGTGTTTGACATTTTGTAGAAACATACATTGTATGCAAACATGGAGAATTATTCATTTGACATGTGGGAGATATAATATGTAGGATTCATAGTAGATTCACAAGAAGTGCACATGGACCTAAATAAGATTCAAGTCATATAATAATGGTTACAACCAAATAATCTCATAGCTTCACATTTTCTTGGGACTAAACATTTTATATACAACATTTGTTTTGGTTTTTCTCATGTGACTTGGCCTCTAAACTAAGTTGCCAAAGGTGGAACTAAATACAAAATCATATAGGGAGATACGCAATAGAAAGCATTAATTAAATTCAAATGTAGACTTTTTTCCACACAAGTACTTATGTGACTAGATCTTAAAAACCCATTTGAGATTGAGATAGATGCCTCTAAATTTTCACTTCGAACAAACCTCACTCAGAATTATCACCAAGTTACTTACCACATCAAAACTTTCACCCCCTTGTAAAAAAATACCCAACATATGATTTTTAACTAGTAATTTGACTCAAGAAATGTGTTAGTATCTTGTTAGTGACAAAATGAAATCAAATTGAAAAACCAACACACTAGTTAGCATACATCCCTAGGCCTAGTTACTAGGGAAAGCTTAGTGAGGGAAAGCCATTTGAGAACACAACTAAAAATGGAAATAAATAATAAATATGAACACAAAACACCAATTTATTATCAAATACTTGATTTTTCCAAAAGGATCCTTCTTTGGCTTGCTCAGCTTGTGCTTCAAGAGATCTTCTTCAATGGAGTGTGGCTACCTTCATCTCTTTTTGGCACATTTGGCTTTGTCTTGGCTTGGCTTGGATCAACAATTTAGAATTATAATAATAAGATGAAATGATTTTTTAATGCATTTGGTCATTATAATTTTGGCATAAAAGAGCTTAAAATTCAATAGGTAAGGCCTCCTATTTATAGATTTTTGGAATGGTTTGAAGATCAACCATGACCATCCATCTCAAGATTGAGATGTGTGGACATGAATAAATCCAAATATGAAATTCATTATGCAAATATCCCGATTAATATCTGGGATGGAGGGGTACTGAATAGGCATGGATGGTCTTAATGAGGCATGAAAGGTCTTAATGAGGCATGGGAGACTCATAATCTTGATATTTTATGCATTTATGGCTTATGGATGCCACCCCATATGATGATGTCACATGATGATGAAATTAATATAAATAAATTTAAAATAAATATTTATTCAATAGGTTCCATGGGAAATTAACTTAAGGCCCTAATTTGGTTTAATTAGCCTAAAACATGATTAGTCAAGTTTGGTGCAAATTTTGGCTCTTGGTGCACAAATTAATCAACTTGGTCAAAATGTCTTGTTATTATTCCAAAATTTGAATGGATTGGAATTGAAAATTAATGTCAGATGTGTTGGATCCATTATCCCATTTAGGATGTTACCAATAAAAAATAACAAAGGAACATGTCTTGTGTATGAGATTTGATAGAAAAGAGCAATCCAGAGCACCCAGGTGCAAAATTGGCATTTTGACTCGAAATGATTTGATCAAATTTAGTTCACCCATAAATTTCTTTTCCCTATTTAATGATACTATAGCCAAAATCAAAAATTTAATATATCAATTTCAACTCATTTAATGCATTTTAGTGTTTTTAAGCCAAATAGTGCGCTTTGGTGGAAATTGGTCAAAATCCTAGTTGGAGGTTATTGGTGGCCAGTTTTGGGTGTCTATAATGATCATGCTATTTAAGATAATATTTATTCATATAAGCATTGGAATAATTATATCTTGGGTAAGGAGTCTATGATCCATAGATAAAAATCCACTTCAGTTCTTATAATGTTATAAAATATTGAATTAAGAGCAACATAAAAATGGTCTTCTTATCTTTAGTAGTTCCATCTAAACATCAAGCATAAAAATGAAAGTGCCAATCTAGTCATAGATTATTTGATCCATCTAATGGTTCAATATCTCTAATATTTACTTGATGCATGTGGACATGAATTTGTCACATGGTCAAAATTATATCCATCTGACATGGAATTTGTAGATATCTATTAGAATCTACTTTATAGTAATTTGATTCCAAAATTTTACATATAAGATAGACTCCTATATCACCTTCAAAAATTGTGTGTTTTACATGAGACAAAGAGACAAAAACTAATATGGGAGGATAATTTTATAAAATTTGTATGAAAATTTAGAGTTGAAAAGACTCTTGCAATGTTTTATAATTACTTCTTCTAATCACATCTCAAATCTGATGTATCTAAATACATCGAGTCTTGTATAACATGTGTAATTTATAAGCTAATTAAAAATAAACAAGGTTTATACACACCTCATACTATTACAAAAAAACTATGGGAATTAATTTCTATGGATTTTATCTTAGGCTACCTACTACCAACCATGGTAATGATTTCATTTATGTAGTAGTTGATAGATTCTCAAAGATGGAAATTATTATACCTTGTAAGAAAGTGATATCAGATTTGAAAACAACTTAATTGTGATTTCATCATGTCTAGATTCACATTGGAATCTTAGAAAAAATATTATATAATAATTATACAAGGTTTTTAAGTAATTTATGAAAAGTGCTTAAGTCTATGCTAGACACAAAACTAAAAAAATTTACCGTGTGTTATCCACATATTGATGGATAAATAGAAGTGGTAAATAGTGTGATAGTTCACCTTATGAAAGTTTAAAATTCAAATAATAAACATACTTGGGATGAAATATTAATTTAATTAAACATAAATACAACATTTCTTTACAAACTCTACCATATATTGTCATTTCTAAGTTTGCTTGGGTTTTCAATCTCTAGAACACATTGACATAGTTTATCCAATCATACCCTTAATAGTATAAATTAATTTAGCTCAAAATGAATTTTAAAATAATGTTTAGTTCATTGAGCATATTAAACACATTCGATATCAAGTGAAAATCATTCTGGAACAAATTAATATGAAATAATAGTAACACCTTGATAATCATTAGACATCACACACCTTCTTATTGGGTGATTGAGTATATATACACATGTAGAAGTAAATATTGATAGGACCATACTTAAAGATTCATCTACTTTGATTGTCCCTATGCCATAATTAATAAAACTAAATGGGATAACACTTTCTAACTTAACATACCTTCTTATCTTTGGTTGCATATAATCTTCAATGTAAAACTCTTGAGACATTACTTTACACATTTTTTGGATACCTAAATTACTATAGTAAGTTTTTAGTAGACAAATATCAATCAAAATTTTAGTAATAAAGTAGAATAAAATTAAGTCATTGACAAGATATCACTCTCCTTCAAATCATCAAAGCAGGTCAAGTGCCTTCCTAGGGAATATAATTTATATAAGTGCAAATTTATAGTTCATTTCCACATGCCTTACTACAACTATGACAAATGGATACAATTGATGTTCAATGAGGGGTGACTAATCCATGAATATATAGGTCACTATATCTTACTTTAGTTTACCATTGTTTCATTTCTAGCCTCACACTAACATTAACAACATAGGAATTGGGTTTCACACATATGTGCCAATCTATAAGATATAACTCCACTTTTACACTAAAACATAGTTCTTGTAGTGTAAGTATTGTAGACCATAATTCATTAGTAAAAATAGTTAGAAATTCCATAATATTAATTGATTATGAAGTGGTTATTACCAAATATTTTAATGGCTCAATTGATGGTTCATCTCCCTCCATTATTTGTTAGTGTACACTTTCATTATTTATAGTTATTTATGTAGATAAGAATTAAGTTGGGGAGCACATAAACACCATATATCTGATCTCTCAAATATTGTACAAAACTTAGCATAATAAAACTTTACTATTACAATTGTACATTGCTTGTCATTCTCTTCTTTGTTTTCCTTGTTATTTAAAGAATTGCACCTTCATATCCTTTATGGTTCATAATTTTTTTTCATTCATAAGCCTCTAAAATAAATTTAAGTAGATTATTCATTAGGTATCCTCTTGTTCCCCAGATCATAAAGTTATGTAGATATAAAATATTATGTTATTGATGATGTTCACGGTGGATATTTCACAACATGATCTTATTTTTCAAATTTTGACATAGATACACATATTAATATGCAATCATGATAGGTAACTTTATACACATTTGACACATAACCTACATGTGTGCGTCCCAATGATGGGATCATTAGTTATCATTACATATGAATTATAAAAAAATAAAAAACTCAAAAAAATAAAAATATTGAAATAATAAAAAACCATGATCTATGCATGAAATGTATTATTTATTTACATGTTTTATTTATGATTTATCATAAATAATAAAATATATATATCTAATTTTATATTCACATTCATTTCACGATATACATGAATGAGATGAAAGACATAAGTTTTCATATGACATAGACGCATAGATGTAGGACATTCCTAGACCCAATAACTACCTTCCTACATGGGGTGAATGCTTTCATTAGGAACATCTTACTAATTTACAAAAGTTTTATCTTTATTTGACTATTTTCATTGATCATATTGAGCTAATTTAATTTAATTACACGTCTTTATTTGAATCATATTACTTATAGTGATATTTCACTAGAAACTATATTTTTCTAGGTGAAATGATGATAAACATTGATTGTGTAAATTAGGCTTGCATGTTCTATGCATGATTAATGTTTTTGTGTGTTACATGATGTGATGCTTGCTTGCCTATTACATTGTGTGAATTTTTATACATTTGTGTTTGAATCTAATTTTGTGTGACATTTGATTTTCCATTGTGTTTGACTTTGTTTTTATGTGACATTTGACTTTCCATTATGTTTAACTCTATTTTTGTGTGACATTTGATTTTTCATTATGTGTGACTTTGATTATATGTGAAATTGTATTTTCCATCGTGTTTGGTTCCCTCCTTTAATGACATTGAGTTATATTTCATGTGATTTAATTATGTACGTCATGGTCATGCCAATATTTTTGACTCTATTCATTATGTGGATAAATATAGGATTGCTTGTTGAACATGTTTATGTAGTGATCCATATCATGTACTCTTATTTATGTTTGTGGTGCCATGATATATTTTATTAACCTTCTTCCAAGTTATTACTTAGTTTATGGATGTTTATTTCTATGTTGAGTATTAATTATGTTTCTCATTGCTATATTTATCTTGGCATGATACTTGCATCCATCAAGATGCATGTTTCATATATACTTAGATGATTTGTTCTTATTCTAATTATATATTCTCCACATGTTGGTACATGTTATACACTGCTTATATAATTTTATATATAACATGTTACATCTAACATTTTTTTTTTATGTGAGTAATTAATAGGCTCCATCCCTCACCTCAAAAGGGGGGAATACACAGTGGCTTGTCTTAGATAGTAAGTAATCATAGTCAAAAAATTTAGAGTTTTGGGCACATATTTATTTATAGTGGCATAGGTTTAGATATAATATTATAATTATTACTTAGATAATGATAGGTTTGGTACAAAATAGGATGCATATATAGTGAATATGTCATAAGTTGAAAGGATTAAGAGTGATATTGTATGAAATAATTACATATATTACATTAATTAAATTACACATATTAATAAATAGGGGGCATATACAAAGAATATGTTCACATTTTCACATATATTATGATTATTTGGAAAAAGTTATTAGACTCATATTGAACAAATTATTGGAACAAAAACATATGCAAGGCATATGTGACACATTATACTAAAAATATATTCATAAATTACTCAAATTGAATCACATAATCCATTTTTAGCAGATGATTCAAAATCTTTATGTAGATTCTAAGACATTTTTCAGATTTATTAGAACCCACAATGGATTCCATTAATTATATATAGTGAGTTTTATGGGGATAACATTTTACATTACTTAACTTATAGGCACTTCTCCATTTTCAACGAGGGTTAGGGAATATTCAACTCAACCCATGGCTTTACACTGGATTTTCATAGTCTTTTCCTAAATAGTTAAATATCATTTTTAGACTATCACTTGATCTCATATCACTACTCATGTTCTTTGGATAGGCACTCAGTTACTCAAATAGTTCTACCAATATGGGCCTATCCACTTATGTTAGACCCATCTATGTGACCTTTAATAATTATTTTCCAAAATTAAAATTGTTCGTATGGGCTAGCCCATATGTTTTGTATTTTTATTTGGAGTAAATTATCAAATGATTCAGTTATATAAAGATATTAAACCTAAGCTTATTGATCATATATCAATCACTTACATATCACTGGAAATACATTTTCACATTGAGAGGAACTTCCCTAAATCTCCCAAATGTTAAATACCTAAAGTTATAAATCCCTATGCTAAATATGAATACTATTTTCAAGGTCAAATCACAAGTTCCCAAGTGTTTAAATCCATACACAATATTTTACTACATTCTAGTATTACACATGATTGCACACATTCAATTAGGTGGGATAACTATATTCAATTTGAATTTCCTCTATGAAGTATTAGACATGTAGGTATTACTTAGCCATAGGTGGTGGCTAAGGTTAGATCAACCCTTAGCTTTCACCTATTTTCTTTGGAATTTTGGTCTCACCATGAAAAGTTAGGGTTTAAATCAAGGAGATTAAAAATATTTATTCACACATGATTTGAAAACATCAAAACATATAAGCATCTTTATAAAGGCATAGTGGGTGAAAATGTCATAGATTGGTAAAAATACACAAGATATGTTCACACTCTAGAAGATAGGGCCACACTATGTAGGTGTCTCATAATGCACAGACTTATCCTAATAGATACAACCATGTTGTTTCCATATGTGAGCATTCATAATTACATTCCATATTGTTTTTAATTATTTTAACCTATCATAAACCTACACATAATATAGGAAAGCTAGATAATTTAATATTTTAGTGTTTTATATAAATATAAATTTATTGTATTTTGATAATTACACTCAAATTTGTTTAGTAATTTTACATCTCAATAAATCTAGATATTCCATGGTTTTATCTTATTAGGGTTGCACTAATAAAAAAATAGATAAAACAATAATGTCCTCTATGTGAATTGGAAGGTTGCACATATTTAGTGAAGAAATACAAAAATACTAGGAAATATTTATGGAGAGAAATAAATTTTATAGCTACCATTGTGGTTATGATTTAAGACAAGACATCTAAATGATAATCTTTTATATGATTTTGAAAATTTTAATTGTCAAAGGATGTAGCAAATACAAGTTTTATATAGTCCTACCATGAGAAAGAGAAATATAAACCAATCCATGTCTATCCACTCTAAGAATAATAAATGCAACTTCATCCATTGTAATTCCTTAGTTTAAATGAATTGTATGTACACAAGAAATCTTCACGAGAAATTATTTTTAGATTGTTAAGTACTTATGTATGATTTTTTTAAAGAAATATATAGCCACACATATGATTTGAACCCAATCTCGTTGAATTTGATATGTGTAAATATGAAAGTATTTTTTGATCTAAAGTTGACTAATGCTCAAATCACTAAAATTTGCCCACAAGTTATCAAGTTTTTATGTTGACATGTAGGCTTTGAAAGTTCCATCAGAGCCATTCATTTAGCCATCATGGACATCATGGTTATTGGAAAATATCTTAATCAAAATATATTATTTTAATATTATTTTTTTTGGAAATTTAATCTTGTTTCATCATATTTTATATCTTATTTATCAATTAAACTAATGATAATATGGTTTCTAAGAGAAAGTACAATCATTTTAATGTTGTAATTATCAATATCAAAATTTATGTAGAAAATAAATACAAATGTAGGATCATTTGTAGTGATATATTTTTTTGAGATATGAAAAATAAATCTTTACTTGAATACCTATCAAAACTATATTAAGAATCGATACAAATGCATGATGTATTTATCACATAGTTTTAGTCAATTGATAAAGTTTTCACATGTTTTTTTCCAAAAACCATATGGAACTAGTTTTTTGATATTTTATGACTTTAAAAAATAATACAATCATTAAATAATTGTGTATGATAAAATTCACCAAAAAATATCATGTCAATGTTTTTAAAATATTAGGTTGGCATGTATTTTATTTCTTATCATCATTTATCATTAAAATACATTGGCTATCCACTGATAATGGAAATTTAATCTATAAGGATAAGGTGAAATTGTTGATAGTATTTTGAAAATGTGTCAAGGAATTCAACAATGAGTGGAATAATTTTATATCTCTAAAAAGGAAAAAAAATGTTGAATGAAGTGTTATAGAACCTACATTTATGCAGCTTTTACTTCAAACGCTACAATCAAACCCTTTGGTTTGAGGGGGTCATTATTGATTGAGTTATTATAGATATGAATAAAAGTTTCAAATATCAATTTTGCAATGGATGTTTTTCATGTACTAGAACTACATGTTAATAAAAGTTACAATGGACTAGAAAAGTTGAATTTTATAAAAATCCAATATCTTTAATGATTTCTTGTATTATTTGTTTTGTATTCTCATTTTTCCAAAATGTGTTATTTTCTATGTTATGAATGGATTTTTACGAATTTAAAAAGGTCTTATTTTGTTTTCATATGTTATTGAATTATGTAAAGGAAGAGAAATATGTATATTTTATTTTCCATATGAATATTATTAACTTTTTATGGTTGAAAATGCAATGATATACGAGTGGATATCATATTGTAATTCATTAACAATAACATGCATATTACCCCTCTTTGGGTTTATGTATTTAAAAATATAGATTCATTTTATGTTATGGTTTTTCAATGGAATATATATTATTATTTCCATGTTAAGAAATAAATTTTAAGGCTATCTTTAGTTTCGTGAAATGAAACATATAGAAAAGTTCTTTATCTGTAATAGTTCTCATTATCTAAATGTTTGTTGTAATTAAAAAATCCTATGATATGGGGATTTGATCATGTTTGTATTTTTTTCCATTATTTTTGGATTCAAAAGTAATTTAATAAAGTAAAATGTTGTGAATATATGTTGGACATGAACTATAATAGTCTATAATAGAGTGAGACATAAGTTTTTCAGATTTGTTAGGTTCTTCATATGTAAAAATTAAAGGATTTAAAATGAATTTGTGTTATTTACAAGTGGAAATTTTTATGGATATAAATTTATTGAGCTATTATTTAATGAAATAGCCATTAATATATGTGCAACCTACTATGTAGATATTTTTTGATAATTCATCATCTCATTCCCTAGTTTGCATATTATTTGAACAACATCAAGATGTAATGCTTGGTGGTTTGCATAATTTTTTATAAATAATTTTGTCATTCATCTATTAATTTTCATAATGTATGCATTACAGTAGTTTTTTCCTACATATACATTAATAATAAATGGAGAACTTGTATTTTCTTTCCATAATGGTAAAATTTGTTTTGCAAAGATAATTTTCCATACTTTTGATAATTTTTGTTTAAAAAAATTGTTGACTATTTTAGCATTGTTTGGATTGCATGTATGTATTCAATTTCATCCATGTTTAGTTAATTGAACACATGTCAAAGAGAATAAAACTTCACATCATTTTTATAAAGAGAGAAAATGTGCTTTACATTTTCAGTTACAAGTGCATCATTATCTATATATGGCTCAAGTATTTTGGTATGTTTCATTGGCAAGAGAGGAAAATCATATCTTGGTCTTCTTGCATCTTTTTCTGTGGTCAATTTCTTAAATTTTTTTAATGTTTGGATCAAAGGATTTATTATCAAAATTTATATACTTGTGGACAAAGAATCAATGACTAAATTTTCATTATTTCCATAGACTAATGTGTCCTTCATTCATATGAACCAATGGCTATGGGCACTGCATTTGTTTTAAAACTTAGTAAAAAAAAATAATTCAATAATATCTTTAAAAAAATGATTTATCTTGACAAAAAATGTTTTTTTAATGCATTTAATCTATGTTTATGGTAATGAATGAAAGTGATCAATTCATTTTTTACAAGGAAATTGTTGACTTAGATAACACTGGGTTGCTTATTTCCCATAGTTTATGATTGATTATGTTATTGATATAACTATGTCATGGAAATTTCAAGCGTCTATCAACAATGCTCTGAACTTGGAAAATTATCAAAAAACAATGGAGAACCTAGTTGGCATATCATGGCAAGGACATGTATCTTAATTTGTAGCAAGTAGAGTGGAGAGATACATATTTTATTTAAATAAATGTATCTAATATAATGTCTTAATATATGTTCTATAATAGGTTTATATTTTATATATTTTGATAATCTTTATCTATCTTTTAATCATCCTTGATTCAATTCCACATACATCTCCAAATTTCTTGATAATGATCTTAATTACTTTAAATAACAATTTGGTAATGTGATAAGGGAACTTATGGTCACTATTAAATAACTCCAATTTCATAATATTTAATATGAAATTATTTCCATAGTTTTTTTGTCACAAGGTTCACCAAAGAAAAAGATGGGGTAATTTATTTCCTTTTAAAATATGTTTTGAAAAATGCCAAGTGGTCATTGTCCTTCAACTAGGACATTTTATATTAATTTAACTTGAAGGTCATGAATGAATGTTGGGCTCTATAAACCCATGAATCAAAGTGTCACCAATATCGTAGTCATAATTGGATTCATCTATAATACTTTTTTAAGTGGAGTTTCAATGCCCTATGTCTCATCATACACAACATGGAGGAGATGGTCCCAATCCTCATTTAATTGTATATTTTCCAAGCAATAAAATACTCATTTTTACATATTATTATTAATATTTCATGGTGACATGTGCATGTACATTTGTTGATTGGAAAAAATAGTTATATTTTAGCCAATGTTACAACTCAAAAATAACATTTTTGTTTCTTATCTACACTATGATAATGTTATTTACATTACAAAGAAATTTTTTGAGATATTAATTAGTTTTAATTTCAATCTAAAATGTGGTTTATTTTATAAAAAATATCTTATTTGTGTAAATTCCATTTTTAGTGAAAATATCCTCTCTTTAAGATCAGTTAGAAGAACCATGGATGGAATAAAAGGATTAAATTCAATATGCTTAGAAGATGCAAATTTTGGAAACATATATTTTTTTAAAGACCTAAAATAATCAAGAAATATTTATTTTGATCTATTATTATATCATCAAAATTCAATTTTAAGTATGTTTCCTTCTCTTTTGTTCTAAAATATTTTATATTAAACCTGAAATATAGCTACCTAAAAATTAGAAAAATATGCATTGGTGTGTCTTGAAGTTTTTATGAAAATTTATATGAACATTCCATTATTTATATATACACTTAAATTAACATTTACTTATAAAATAATTCACTTGTGACCACTCCTTATACACACTTAGCTCATCCCTGATTCCATGGTATTTTGACTTCCCTTCCTTCAATTTTATGCAAATGACCCCTACCTCTTAATCAAATTATATATTTGAATATCCCTATTCAACATCCTAAGAAACCTAAAATCATTTTCAGATTGATCTATATTTTATTTTATATTTCCTTTCTCCTTAGACAAAACTACCCTATTTGGGCTATCTCACTCGTCGGTAGTGTTCAATTTCGCTGACCACATCTTCCAAAAAAATAATGGTTATTTTATAAAATTATAATTCACCAAATGGTTTATCCTACACATTTTTAAGCTTCATATAAAGTAATTTTAAAATAATCACTATAAATCCACATTTTCTAACCATTATCCATTAGAGGCTCATATGATTAAAAAACACTAGAATATCTAACTACACATTAAGATAACTACATTTATTTCCTCAATTCATAGTTCACAAGCTCTAATATCCATAATTTAAGTCTACATACACATCCAAGGTCACAATTCATTGTTTAAGCACTTAATCAAACCAATATTGCACTAGCATTTACCATTGCACTAGTATTACACACACACCACCATAACATGGAATAACTATATGGAGTTTGATCCCTTATCAAAGTATTGGTATGTAGGTAATTTTAAATAAGAGGTTGTTGAGGTCAAACACAGATTCAATAGCTAACCCATTTTGTCTCATGATTGCATTCAGACTCTTGTATCATAGAGCTAAGGTTTTGGTCAAGAATAAAGTACATAATGGATTCCACAATAGATCGAGAGATCCTACATAGCCAGATATGAAATAAAGGCACAAGTGAACATGCTTTATTATTCACCAAGATTAAAACCGTCATGATACATCAAAAACCCTAAGGATAGTAGTGTATACCACCCTTATCTGATTCTATTAGCCTTATCCTAGATCTAAATGAAGCCCTGCTCCTAATTCACAATGTCATCACAAAGTCACATAATCATTTTTACAGTTGTAATTATAGTCATATACATCTATTTTATATGTAATTTGTATTTATTTGGTACTCTACTTATTTTTTCATATTTCTAAAGTTATCAAGTTCCAAATTAGTTTGTGTCATTTATTGCATACACACACACACACATATGTATATATATATATATATATATATATATATGTATATATATATATATGTATATATATATATATATATGTATGTATGTATATATATATGTATGTATGTATATATATATATGTATGTATGTATATATATATATATATATATATATATATATATATATATATATATATATATGTATGTATGTATGTATGTATGTATGTATGTATGTATGTATGTATGTATCTATATATATATGTATGTATGCATACATATATATATATATATATATATATATATACATATATATATATATATATATATATATATACATATATATATATATACATACATATATATATATATATACATATATATATATATATATATATATATATACATATATATATATATATATATATATATATATATATATATATATATATATACAAATATATATATATACATTCATACATACATACACACATATTTGTCTAATTAGGATTAAAACTATATTATTTCCCAAATTTGATAAAACACTTTTCTTTAATATCTTGATTTGTTCATATTATATTTTTCATACGTTGAACAAAATATTTAAGATTTTCCCATGAGGCATATTCTTGTTTGACTAAAATGATATTGACATGTCAATTTAAAGGTTTTCTTATCATGTCCTCCATTTGATGTTTAGTTTTATATATAGAGTGAAACAATTAGGATTCAAGTTCTTGTTTGACACATTCAATATTTTAGATGGCATATAAGGATTTGAGAAATGGTGTCATTGAAATTATCTCATGTACACCCAAAAAGTCAATAATAGGTTGTGGAAGTTTTTATACCAACACTTCGTATAAATATGTCACGTGTCTAATATAAATCATATAATATTATGTAGATTGGATTTATCATTTTATAGAATATTTTGTGACCATACATAGTGGTTATGATTTCCATAGCTAAATTTTAACATTAAGTAGAATGGACAACCATTTTTAGCAGAATTCATCACCTTGAATTGAACTCATTTGGTATGGCTTGGCAATGTTAATAATATATCCTTTCTAAGTATCTATTTTAATATATTTTGAATTAAAACTAATCAAATTAATAAATATTAAACTATTGAAATGGAAATTATGGAATATACATATTTGATATTAAAATATAGAAAGCTACATAATTTTACAAAGATTGGAATTTGCTAAAAATGGTAAATAAACCCAATAATATGGAAACCTCCATAAACCATATTTAACACTAATGTTTTCAGTTCACTATGATAAGAAACTACTTGAAAGGACCTAGAAATAGTGTTGCATATAAAAAAATTATAAATTGTGTAGGGACAAGGTCACAAAAGGAGGACAAGATCGTACTAAGACCTTGCCTAATGACTGCAAACACATCTTGGTTGATTTTGTACCTAATTTATCAATCTAGGTATATAATTCTATAGATGAAGGTTATATGATTCTATGTGAAAGCTGAACAAACACATGTAAGACCTAAAAAACACAAACCCTAGCTCTTGTTGAACAAACAAGATTTAAATAAAATTTAAAATGGGGCAAGGGGTAAGGGGAATATCCAATCTATCCTAAAAAATATTTTGTAATTTAAGTGTTGCCTGCATAGCCTAAATAGACATTAACATGATGTAGTTCTCTCTCTTAGGGTGATTGTGTGATCCATGATTGTGAAACTATAGACAAGGAGCTATAATATTGATTGAAATTCTTGAAATAGATGCCTTTGACCTACAGTAAATGATATTCATACTTTTCTTATGACTATTATCAATCATAATAATTGAAATTGGAATAAATAGCTCTTTTTCATAGTGTGTAGTAATTTGAAATCAAATTGCTAGGGGGTTTCAAGTGAATGCCTTGATATGATTTTAAAAGAGAATATTTAGAATATTTTTTCTAACCAAATTTAAAAAATGCATAGGAAAGCCATTTTGAAATGTCTTGATTTAAAAAAGTGACTATTAGAGCATGGAGGATAATATCATCCTAGGAGATAAAGTCGTAGTGTGGC
The DNA here is from genome assembly GCA_037957365.1 of Torreya grandis. Lineage (NCBI taxonomy): Eukaryota > Viridiplantae > Streptophyta > Pinopsida > Cupressales > Taxaceae > Torreya > Torreya grandis. The sequence goes on from JARHVA010001717.1 coordinate 2,096,828, forward strand.
CCTATCTAACCTAACATAATCTTGTCTCAAAAAGATAAATATTGATAAAAAGTGCTTGGCATGTGCTTTTAAGTGGTTCAAGGATGAATTTTTCTTAAAGATGGATTTTTATATGAAATTTTTAGTGTTTAAAATATAGTTAAAGTTCTCATATAGACTATGAATTAGTGAAAGTTGGTGAAAGGAAAATAAGCCAAATAGGGTAATGATGTCAATAATAAACATTGTCAAGCACTTAATGATATATATTTTGTGTCTACATTTCCCCCCACTTTGTTATAGTAATGCAATAAAATTAAATTAATATAATAAATTAGATGTTAACTTAATTATGCATACACACTTTATCTGTGGATGCAAAAATTATTTGTGCAAGAAGCCTTAATGTGAAGCCTATAATACTACCACTAAAAGTAGTTATTATCCATATTTGAAAATTAAAAATATGAAATTTAAAATTTAAAATTTGAAATTTATAAAGAGGTCAGAGAAAGTATACACTTTGCAATCAAATTACATTATAACTTGAAATTGAATAAGTGGTTTCCCTCTTGTTAAGTTATTTTGGAGATATGTTGAACCTGTAGTGAATTGAGAGAGATCAAGTCTTAATTTAAAAACCTTTGAATTCTCAAGTTTGGAATATTGTATGCTCTAACTCTCATTTGATTGTGTATAATGATCTATAAAATAATTAAAGGAGTGGAACCACCAACTATGGTTTGCTACATCTTGAAAAAAATGCAATCATTGATGTTGAGTGTCACTAGAATCTAATGTGGCCCACTTTCAACATGAATATGAATCACACTAGATTCTATTTTAAACTTTTCAACATTTAAACTTTGAAAATTTTGAGACTTTTTGAATTTGTGAACTTTGAAATTGCCATGTAGTAACTTGAACATGAATGAATATCATGCCCCATATATTTTACTAAATTGATATTCAATGCCATTTTTAATTTTATAACTATTGAAACCAATAACTATGAATCTTTGATACTTTTACTTTATAAATATAAGTGTACATGTATGTGACATGTCCCCATAATTTGAAAAAAATTAATCATGATAAAATTTTGAAATTTTATAGTTCCATAAATATGAAATTTCACTTAAGAATACTTAACTTCTCAAGACAATCCCATTGTGATGCCCCCATTTTTAGATAAGAGACATAGCCTGTAAGTCACTTGACTCAAAATAAGAGATATGTGAAATATGTAATCATGTAGTAGCATTTGAAATTTTAAATGTATTTACATCGTAGTTTTGAATGTAACATTGAATTTTCATATGAGCATTTATTAGAAAGATGCATCATTAAGACATATAAGTAGGATGTGCATGATATGCATCATGACACTAAAGTAAGAGAATATATAAGTAATGCATGATATAAATCATGATCTATACACATAATATTTTAAAAATTGATTAATTATTGATGATTTCTCTCTTGCAGTAAACTGTTGAGTCTCAATCTCTCTAAGTGCATGCCTTAAATGGTGCACTGGAAAAGGGGTGGGCAAACCATTGGTGTTTCACAAGATTGTTGTCCCTATACCACCACTTGATATTAATCTAAAATTCTCATACACACTTCCCTAAGCCTTATCTCCTCTCTTTCACATTCCTCTAACCATTACTACCTTAATTATCCCTTTCCTAAGCCTAAAACTCTTTTTGATGGTTTACATTACATTATTAGCCCCATTGACCTTGTATTTGAATTGATAAAACATATTTAGGGTCTAGGTTGGCCCCTCACCGACCTAGACCAAGACCTAATTTATTTATATTAATAATGATACAGAGTTGATTGGGTTGACCCTATCGGCTAAACTTTAAAAAAGGATTAGGGTTATATTTAACTATATATATACACATTCATTTCACCATTTATTAGAGAGACAAGGAGTTAATTATTCATTTGTGCTTCTTTACAATTTGTTCCTCCACTATACTACTTGAGGAATTATTTCTTAGAGTCTAAAGTTGGAGAAGACTCTTGTCTTTTGGAAAAGTCTTAGATGCTTTAGCCTTTCTTAGTGATCCTTATAAACCACAACAACCTCTTTTGAAGCACCTTTGGCCAAGGGAGAGATTGAGTCTTGATGGGTTCATCTTCAAGGTAAGTATCTATAACTTTACTCTTATATTTTATTAGATAGAAGTATAATAAGTAATGGCTTTTTAATATATTGCTCAATCCATGAATTAGGGTTTTACCTAGACATAGATTAATTAGTATTCTATTATGCATGTTTACTTTTATGTTTACTAAGCCCCATTTTGTGCCACAAGCTTTGGTGATAACTAGATTAGACTTTAATTTGATTTGAATTTATTTAGTGAATATGAAAACATATGAACTATATAGGGTTATTTCACGGTGTTTCTTAACTAAAAGATTTGGAACCCTGTCTATTGATTTTATTATGGTAAGAGATCCCTTCACTAGGTCTAGTAGATACATCTTGGTCATGACCCTAAATATCTAATGTATCAATAATTGGAATTGTAAGTAGGATTTATACTCTTTGAGCTAGGATTGATTAATAGATCAGTTGAATTTATCTTTACAAACATTCTGGTGAACCCACCATGAATCAAAGCCTTGTAGGTTTTCTTTCACACTCTCATTTTGTCATCATCTTATATTTTTATATTTTTTAAATACTATATCAAACTAGTCAATATACATCTAACATTTTATGTGTAACTTTAACACACAGTCACTCCAAAATGACTATGTTATGTTTATGCAATTCTTTCCTAAGTATAGGTTTCTAGATCAATCAATTCAAAATAGTATTCTTCTTCATCCCTAGATTTGTGTAAATAGTCAAAGAAGTTGACTCTATTCACCATTATCTTCTATCAAACATACCAATCTATAAACATAGTCGAGCTAGTCAAATTTATTTTCAACTTGTTTTTAGTATACAAGGTTTTGTAAACTTTGTCGATCCAGTCAAATCAGCTAGTATAATTTTGAGTCAACATTAGAAGATCACAACATAAAAATTTGCAATCTAAACATCTTCAAACCCATCAAGGTTCATTATTTATCTCTCTATCATTTTATATTTTTATTTTCAATATTATTTTCATAAGTTTTTAGTCTATAAAATTACATCCCTACAACCAAATGGGTTGACCTGTTTGACACAATTCTATAGTCTATCTTCTATTTTAAAGTCACAGTCGACCTATTTGACATAGTTTTGTAGTTTATCTTCTATATTAAAGTCACAATCACCCTATTCAACTATATTATTATATATCTTATATAGAATAATGTTAACCCAATCAAATCTATTCTTCACTATTTGCATATAGTATCACCTAAACTGACTCTATACTCTTCACATTCAAGGAATTAGCCTCTATTTTCTAGTAATGAATTCACTTTTCCTTTTAGTTACTTGCATGCTTAGAGTAACAAACATAGATTAATTAGGTGTTTTTAAAAATATTGATTTAGTCACACTATTTTTCTCTTTTAAACACACTTACAAATCACTTTTTATTCAAAAAGCATTAAACATTTATCTTCCCAAGGTCTACCTACTTGAATTTCATCACCAAGGGGGAAGTTGACTTGGTTTTATGGTCAAGTATAAATATGTGGTTGATGGTATATATTGGCAAAGCATCCAACACCCTTATCACTATAAGATTATGAAGTGAGGGGGTAGGCCCTAATACTAAGCTAGTACCATCACTAATATAGATACCTTTTAGTCTAAACATCCTGAAACCAACCTTAAATTGCTTTCTAGTTATTTATTTCAACCAAGTTCCCAATCACATTAAAATTAAACTTCATTTTAACTTAATAACACTTAGGATGACCAATTAGTTAACATTTAATTTCAATTTATTTCTTAATATTTGATCATTTTATGTTGTACTGTAAAAATTGCATTGGAAAACATTGGTGAAAGGTTTGTGTTCCAATTGGATCAGTCACATTAATCCAATTTTTTGTGTGCTTAATTACATTTTCCTGGATTCTATCTTGAAAAAACTTTATCTATTTTAAAATACTATTATTTCTATCGATACAACCTATTATAAACTATTTAGCCTTTTCACCTATAGTATATAGTCAACTTATCTGATTGTGTATCTTTATCTTCCTATTCACTCCCTTGTCTAAGTAGTACATAGTCAACCTATCTTACTATGTCTTCTTATTCTTGGCCTATTCCCTATTTAGAAGTATACTATCAACCTGTATGACTATGTATTCTTTTTAGCTTATTTCAATTTCATCCCTTCCAGCACATAGTTGACCAAATAGACCATATCCTCTTGTTTTCATGTTCTATGAATTTTCTTCACATACTCTGTTGATCTAGTTGACTCTGTACCTATTAGATAAAATTGTTCTCTATCTCGCTAGCTCTGTCCCTATTTTTCATACTTATTTACTAATCTTATATTCTTTCTTCAAGAATCATGAAATCCCTCATCAAAATATTTTTGAATAACTTAATCCATTTAGACACTACATGGGGTGCTCTTTTATTCATATCTTTACTTCCCACGAGGATCCTCACTCTTGGAGTAGTTCTTCTCCTCCCTCATATTTCAATTATAACATGGTTTAAATTACTCAGATAGATGATATTGGTTGATTAGATATTTTTCATACCTATCAAGACAATTCCCATACTCAAACATCTCACCATAATATGAGGGAAATTGACACAAGTCTATCCAATAACCCCATAGGGAATATGCCACCTAACAACCCTCCTGATAATACTAATTTTGGGAATCCTCTTTCAAACACCAACATTCCAATTGATACCACTCATATTATTTCATAGATAGTACAAAAAATGAACATAATTCAAACATATAACACCTCCCAAATGATGAAACTACAACATCATTTGATCAACATGGTTAATCAACCTCCCATTTTTCTCCCTCAAAATAATCAAAACTTTATTCATCCACATCTTAGAGATGCCATGGGAAATGTCATCCCCTAACCTATTATGCACATTAAGATGCTTCAACACATCCAAAATGATCTTTTATCACTTTTAATTGTATCTATTGATATTGGTAATATATCTCTAACTATTAAATATGATGGGACTAAAGACTTTGCATCTTTTCTTAAGGCATTCAACAATATTTACAAGGAGTGGATCCAAAATAATAATTTCAAAAAAACTAAAATTTTAGTTAAAATTTTTAATGGTGATATATTTGAATGGTACAACCAACTTACGAAACATTCTATATGCAACTAGAGGATTTAATCAATCCCCTAGTTAAAGAGTTTCAAAACAATGATCTTCCCAAAACCTAACTTAGCCATTTCATCAATGCTATGTAATATTCCACCCAATCAAATCATGATTTTATCAAATGATTGAAATCTTCAACTCACAAGGCCAATCACAACATGAATAATGATAACTTGTTTAAAATTTTTATAATTTCATTAACACTTTTACTTCAATATAAGGTTTGGAATTTTTCTCCCCAAATGTTAAATGAAGTTCTTGACCAAGATAAGCATCAAGACTTCTTAATGAAATAGTTCAAACCTAATACCAAAATCATTAAAGGATATTTTCAATAATTAACTATTGTGATAATTAGAAATCCTCCTCAATCCAAACTAGGAGTAGCCAAAGTTGACAATCCCCAATCTTTTCATATGCCATTAATAGTGTAGCAGATGAAATACACCCTCTAAACCATTCACTTACCCAATAATCCCCCTCAATGGTATGATCCTAATCAATATTTTTGGTTCCATGCTGACATAGGTCATTCCCATGAAATATGTAAAGGGCTTACAAAATTTTCTATTTCCTTATTCTTGGTGATTCATTTAATAACTAATCTATGATTCAAATCCATCATCAATATTACCTTAATGCTTCTCAAAAGATATAAGCTTCCAAAGCTTCTTCTTATAAAAACCAAAAATATTTTTCCACGTCTAAAAATCAATAAGCCAACAATGATATTTGTGTGATTGAAGCCAATTATGAACAATATTACAATAATTCCTAATACATAAATGTGGCTAAGGTCAATTATCGATGTAAACTAGCCCATAAAGATCTTGTCACCAAACCTAAAAACCCATATTTGGAAGAGAAACTTCTCAAATATACTACTACTACTCACTTAGATTCAAAAACTAATGAGGAACCATCTCCTCTCTCCAAAACTCTAACCACTTCTATTCTTCCTAAACCTATTTTACCTTCTAATCCTCATGCTAGTTTATCTTCTTCCAAAACCCATTGGAACTTATTAGAAGAACTCAACTCTATGCCTTACAAATTCCTCTCATGGAGTTAGATCATACCTCACCTTATCATCATAAGATCCTCATGCAACAATTTAAATCAATTGAAGACCCATCTCATTTAAAAGAGGATGCATATTCTCATGAGCCTCAACCAACCAAAGTGCATATCATTTAATCCATTTATCCTTTTTAAAACCCTCAATAGAGTTCCTCGAAGAAGACATTATCAATGATGAGATTTTCTTTCAATCCAATGATCCACCCCTCTTTATTAAAATATATATTAATACTACCCTCATTCACAAAGTATTAGTAGATGAAGGGTCTGATATTAATGTGACATATCTCTAGATCATCTTAAACAAACTCACTTGACATGTCGTGAATTTGACAAAACTAATCAAAATCCACTTGGTTGTATTTAGATCACTCTTACTATTGGACCTAATACAATACAAACTAATTTAATGGTCCTTGATTTACCTTTATCTTATAACATACTCCTAGGACACCCATGGACTCATTGAATGAGGGTTATTGCCTCTTCTAGTAGCTAATGTATCAAAATCCTTCACAATGGAAAAAGGTATAAACATGAGGCCAATCCTAACCCATGGACTATTTAGCTTCTAAATCCTAAATGTCATGATCAAATTCTCATTATTTAGAAGATTAATAGTTGTCCTTTACCCAAATTCATCAATATGAATCTAGATTTACATGTCACTCTTGTTGATTCTGAAAATGATGAGCCTAATGACTTGAAAAATACTTAAAATACTACCAAGCTACCTCCTTACATATCAGAGTGGATACATCCCTCCTTATTACCTCATGATCATACCATCTGTCTCATTGATGAGATCACTAATGTCCCTCCTCCATGCAATGATCATGAAGCATCTTACATAGAAGATGACTTCATGTGTAATGTTTATGGAGTGGATAAATTATTCAAATATCCTTTAATCATGTCTCCACATAAATTTAATGATTTATGAATCTCACCTTCTGAAGTTCCTCTTGAATCATAAACATGTATAATTTACCCAATTTATTATGATGACTATATTGTGGCCCAAGCTCAATCATGAGACTTGGATGTTCAACATTATTAAAAAAATTTAGCTGAAATACATGTTTTTAATCATGATGTTCATACCATTTCTAAATATTTTGAGTTAGCACCTGAAGTTCATGTACCTCATATTAATTCTCTACTTCTTGATGCTCCTTGGGTGGTGGAACAAATTTTACCTCTTACACCTCTGGAACTTCTAGCATCTTTTATACTGCTTATCAAACCAGTCATTCTATCTGATCCTTTCCCTATTAATAATCTTAATGATAAACTGATTGAATCTGATCAACCTCCCTCTCTAATTCCACCTACACCTAAGATCACCCTTAATGACAAAGCCATATATATACATAAAATACATTATGAATATGATTGCAACAATAACAAAATTATTTATCTTAAAGTATATGTGGAATATTATGGCCCTCTTCCCACATTACCTAGCGATGAAGCCATCCTTGAATTAATCCATGCCTGAGAATTGAAATTTCCTTAGCAACATCATAAACTTGGGAATTTCAAGTAGAAATCCCCTTATTTTATCAACTTCATCACTAGCATTGATCCTAAAACAAATCCCATTTCCTCTCTTCCTAACATTCCATACCATTTCCAAGATGGAAATGTTATTCTTATCGATTAAAATACATGAATCAAATATGGCACCCCATCATGCCCTCAACCTATAATTGTCTCCAGATAACTTTACTTTATTCTTTGATAAATATCATGAGACTTTCACTTGGTCTTATGAGGACATGTCTGGCATTGATCCTAGTATCATGGTGCACAACATCATCACCTATCTTGATGCCAAACCCATACGACAAAAAAAATAGAAATTTCCCCTTGAAGTTTATAATTTATGCCATAAAGAAATCATTAAATTTTAGATTCTAAATTTATCAAGCCTATGGAATATTATGAATGGGTCTCAAACATTGTCCCTATTCATAAAAAAGTAACTATGGTTATTCACATTTACATCAATTTCCATAACTTCAATCTTGCTTATCCCAAGGATAAATTACCATCACCTTCCATAGATGCCATCTTAGATTACACTATTGGATATGAAATGTTGTCCCTTATGGATGGTTTTTTAGGCTATAATAAAAAACATATCATCCCAAAAGATCAACATAAGACAACTTTCACCATAGAAAGGGGAACCTATTGCTATGTTAAAATGCCCTTAAGCCTAAAAAATGTTGGAGATAACTATTAGTGGTATATGACCCATATTTTTCCTGATATTATCCATAATATTGTAAAAAACTATGTGGATGACCTCATCACCAAGTCTAAAAGCTGCAAAACTCATCTTTTTGATTTTACTATCGTCTTCGATTGTCTCATAAAATATAAAGTAAGAATAAACCCCTATAAATGTGTCTTTAACATCGCATCTAGTAAATTACTAGGGTTCTTAGTCTCTCTTCATGATATTGATGTTTATCCTACTAAGATCAACACTATTTTCAACATGCTTATTTCTCATTCCATTCCAAATATTCATACTTACCCTGGAAAACTTTAGGCAATAAGATGATTTATTCCAAAAATAGTTATCGCATATATTCTATTAATTCTCTTCTCAAAAAAGGTAATGCTCTCGAATGGATTGATCCTTGTCAAAAAGAGTTTGACAATATGAAAGAATAATTACTTCATCCACCTGCCCTTTATCCACCCTCTGATGACCATCCTTTAATATTATACACTTCTTCCACACCCGTATTAGTTGGGGCATTACTTTCCCAACAAGATTATATCAATTAAGGTCTAATTGACTATGAAAAATGTTATACTAAAGTCAAACATGATTACCTCCCTATCCATTTTGTAGTTGAAAATCTCTATCATTATATGTTATATCAAACAAATTATGTTATATTTTTATTCTATTCAACACACCCCACCTTATATTATTGAAGGACAAGTGGGGACCCCTTTATTTTTTTTAGAAGGCTTGTTAATTGTAGGGTTGAACATGCATGTTTGGCTTATCTTATTATCTATGGAAATTTGGTAAATTTTTGCATTAAATTACCTTTGTTGCATTTATTTTCCTCTTGAAACCCATTTTTCACTAGAATGATTTATTGGAACTAATTTATTAATGGAAATTTTGGAAGCATACTATGTATGATAGGTATTCAAATTTAATATTTGGGCTAGATTATTTGGCATTATAAACATTTTAGTATTCATAATTTTGGCCTATGGCATTTTGGTTTTTGGTAGTTCATATTCATAATTTTGGTCTTCAGAATTTTGGTCTTTGAGAACCTTTTAATTTAGCAAATTTGATTGGTAACTTTTCTTCTAGATTTTCCATTCAAGAACTTTGTGTCAGTAAAATATTCTTCGTATCCTTTTGTTTGACACCTATTATTCAACAAATTTATTTCAAGAGATTTTTGTCTTAGAGAAATTTCTCCTCAATAACTTTTTTTTTTGAAATTTTTGGTCAAAAATCTCACCTTTGGTAATTTTAATTGATAAATCCTCTTGAACAAAAATTTGGTCTTTGGGAAAAGTATTCAACATTTTGGATTTTGATAAAATTTTCAAAAATCTTCCCAAACAACATTTTTGTCTTCAATTTTTCGTTAAAAACTCTTGGCTCACCAAATCAAATCATTTATCCCAAATATGAAAGATCCCAAACTAGAATTGAATGCAAATAAAATTGATTTCAACTACTTACAGCATTCAATCAAATGGACAAAGATATAAATCTGAATGTAATTGATAATATAGTCCAGATGTCATAAAATTATTACAGATGTGGTCTCAAAACCCAATTATTATATCAACTACCAAACTGGAAATAAAAACCTGGGTCTGCATGCTCGGCCTGCTGTGTCCAAGAAAAACATAGTCACCGATGTCGGTGATGATGATGCCGACGTCGGTCGATACACTGCCACCGTCGGTCATCTGGTGGCGATCTCTGCCTACCTATGACTGCCTAACTACCGGCATTGGTCGCTAATCGACCGATGTCGGTCTATGTGTCGATGCCAGTCTCTGTAATACCCTGCGGCCCACAACTGTGAACTGTGCCCTTCCCTTCTCTGAACCTGCTGGTATGGCTTGGTGCCCATCTGTACGGATTTTGTACCGAACCTGATCTGACTATAAAAATATATAAATCTTAAATCAAAACTAAGGAATAAATACCTGGAACCCTCTGCATATGTTGAACCCCTGATATTCTCAATGAATGGCCTTTGAAGCTCCAGATTTGATCAATATGCACAATCTGAATTCCATCACAAATCCACCTCTGAAAAGTGCTGGGTTTTTGTCCAACTCTTCTCCAATCTACTGAAGGTTTGCGTCCTCAGAGATTTCAGCTGAATCACAGATTCAACCTTCCCAATACTCAGAATAATTTTTTCAACAAAGATATTAGATGATCCAAATGCTTTGCTTTCACCTTCTTTTAAAGCCTTCCAGGAAACTTCTAGAAGAAGTCAACTTTATTTCCATAATAATTTAATTAATTAATTAAACCATTTTAATATAAAATTGGGGACATTACAGTTCTCCCTTCCTGGAGATTGTTTGTCCTCAAGCAATTCTTTCCAACACCAACTTCCTGGATCCCATATTATTCTCAAAAACTTGTAAACTCTTCTGTCAGAAACACCATGCTAGAAAATATCTGTGACTACATTCACCTTATTTCTCCTAGAGAGTAGTGTGATAATCCTCAATATGCAATTAGCAAATTCACCATCACATACCTTAGACTTAGAAAAGGGCCGCTGCGCTACTCTGATTAACAAACTCTCACAATCCCCATAAGGATGTTGACTTATAATTGGAAAGGAAAATGCCCTGCAAAAAATAGAATTATTTACCGTATCACCTATAAAATGAGACTCCATCCTGTGAGATGACCCCTCCTTAGGTCCTCCATCTTGTGCTGCCTTTAAGATAATATTCCTTTCCCCAGAAAGGAATTCTAACTGCATATGGTGGTGATCAATAATGTAGCACCCAATACCCTGTAACCACTGTATGCCCAAGACCACATCATAGTCCTCTAAAGGAAATACATAAAAATCATCGGTCAGAGTGTAATCCCCCATCTGAATGCTAAGCTATGGAATCTGTTTGGTACAACCCAAAACTGCACCATCTGCCACCTTTACCCCAAAACCACCAAACTTCTCATACTGTAATCCACGCCTTCCCACTAACTTCTAGTCAATGAAGTTATGTGTAGCACTTGTATCTACCAAGCTCACAACCCACTTACCCTTAAGTGTACCTTTCAACCAAAAGGCATGAAAGTTAGGATAACTGGAGAGAGTAGCCATAATTGCTTTGGTTGATGCCAAAGGCTCCGGGGTGTCTAACTCCAACTGTGTCTGAACCTGCTCAATATTATCCTCAATGTCCATATCAGGAACCTCGTCATCTCCACACTCAGAAGTTACCTCAATCAAATGAACCTTTCCTTTACCCATGCAATGGTGTCCTGGTTCCCATGGGTCTTTACAGGAAAAACATAACTTTTTCCTCCTCAAGTCATTCCTAGTCTCCTGATTCATCCAAGGATTTGTAGAGGATGACCCTTCTTTATTTTGTGGTGCGTTGGCCTTCTGTAAAGGCCGAGAGTCTGTGTCTATTTTCTTATCACCCTGATAAGAAGTGGGAACAGTATCCAGTCTCAATGTCACATCAATGGCATCCTTAAGAGTGGCTGGCTGGAAAGCACGTACCAGTCCCTTAAGTCTATCCTGTAATCCTTCAATAAATAACATCACACTCTGTCTCTAAGGCATATCAGGTACCATAACCGCAATATGCTGAAACTCATTAATATAAGTTTCTGCATGACCACTCTGTCTAAGATGAGCCAACTCTCTGTAGTAAAGTTATGTATCCTTACGGTCAAACCGTGCAATAAGTCACTCAGTGAACTCAGCATAGGAGTGAACTAAAGCATGATCCTGGGTGACCAATCCATGGTGCCACCAATCATATGCAATCCCCTCTAAATGTAACACTATAAACTGAATGGCCTCACGCTCAGGCATGGGCCTCAAAGAAAGATATATGTCCAGCTTGTGGACCCAAGCTCTTGCACTAGTCTCTCTAGAGCCATTATATGAAGCCAATGTAATCTTCCCCATAGCTCTATTGAGGTCATGATTATGCTGCTACTATGGTGGTCTATTACCCCGATCTCCCCTGAGTCTGGCTGTGTCTCTACGCTGTGCACAATACTGGGGAAGAGGAAAAACCTCCCTAACCTCTGGGGGTAAAGCTCTCCACTCTGCTGTGGCTGCCAAAACAGACTCTTGGAACCCCATCTCTGGTGGATCCACCTGTACTAGTTATCCACCTGGGACAAACTGAGGCAGTAATGGTCTATTTGGAGTAGGTGTATGATGATGATTTCACTTAGAGGAATGATGGGAGCTCCCCACTGAAGAATGGGAATGGTGACTATGCTGACTGGACTGATAGGTATGATGACTACCTGTCACTGAGACTGATCTATTCCTTCTACCTCTGTGTCTATCCACCTCTAAACGCTCCATGGTATCCTGTAATCGGTCTAGAGCCTGAACAATCTTGGGCTGGGTAGTGATGAGGGTCCTCATCATCTCTCTTTCTTCCTCATCCTGGTTTCTATGGGCATTCCTCTGTTCTTCGGCCATGATAGGTTGCTGTCCTAAACCCAACTCTCACTCGTACTGAGCTCTACTATGTGTAAAATATCTATGGCTTCTATCAAATCTTCCAGGATACATAGAAATAAAATATATTCACCCCTACAGGCTGGCAAGATGCATGGCTTTGATACCACTGAAAGATCCCAAACTAGAATTGAATGCAAATAAAATTGATTTCAACTACTTGCAGCATTCAATCAAATGGACAAAGATATAAATCTGAATGTAATTGATAATATAGTCCAAATGTCATAAAATTATTATAGATGTGGTCTCAAAACCTAATTATTATATCAACTACCAAACTGGAAATAAAAACTTGGGTCTGCGTGCTCAGCCTGCTGTGTCCAAGAAAAACACAGTCACTGACGTCGGTGATGATGATGCCGACGTCGATCGATACACTGATGTCGTTGGTCGTTTGGTGGCGATCTCTGCCTGCGTGACTGCCTGTGACTACCTAACTGCCGGTGTCGGTCACTGATCGGCCGATGTTGGTCTATGTGCCGATGCCGGTCTCTGTAATACCCTGCGGCCCACAACTGCGAACTGTGCCCTTCCCTTCTCTGAACCTACTGGTACGACCTGGTGCCGATCTGTACAGATTCCATACCAAACCTGATCTGACTATAAAAATATATAAATCTTAAATCAAAACTAAGGAATAAATACCTGGAACCCTCTGCATATGCTGAACCCCTGATATTCTCAATGAATGGCCTCTGAAGCTCCAGATCTGATCAATATGCACAATCTGAATTCTGTCACGAATCCACCTCTGAAAAGTGCTGGGTTTTTGTCCAACTCTTCTCCAATCTACTGAAGGTTTGCGTCCTCAGAGATTTCAGCTGAATCATAGATTCAACCTTCCCAATACTCAGAATAATTTTTGTAACAAAGATATTAGATGATCCAAATGCTTTGCTTTCACCTTCTTTTAAAGCCTTCCAGGAAACTTCTAGAAGAAGTCAACTTTATTTCCATAATAATTTAATTAATTAATTAAACCATTTTAATAGAAAATTGGGGATATTACAAAATACAAGTGTCATTGCCTAACTAAGCCCACATTAAAAAGTTTTAAATGGATCAGCACCGTGGCACCCCCCCTAAATGAGTAAACATCCTACATGGTATACCCACTAGACTAAGGTGGTCAAGTTCAAATTAAATGAAGGTGACAATATTGTAGATGTTGGTGATTAGTGGTGCATGAGATAAAATTAAATAATAAAAGGATATAACCTTGAGCTGATAACCAACTTCAAATCCATTAATTATTATTGATTTTGAGCATATATTTCCTTCTATGAATTTAAGCCCTAGTTGAATTCAAATGAGCTAAAATTCACATAATAAGAGTGCCAAACCACCATTACCAAGAGCTAAAATTATACCAAAACTAAGAATTAATGATGGTGTCTTCATCTAAAACATATAAGGGAATGAAGGCACCATATATATTCTATATCAAGGATTTAATGAAATGCATGGATACATTTTTTGATGCACCACTATTCATTGATACCAACACTAATTACTCAACTTTGTGGGAAGTTGTAGAAAGTGACCAAATTCCTTTCAAATGTAAATCACTTCATTATTAATCTACCAAACCTGAGGTCATGCCATGCATTAACCTGCTATGACATTTGTTCTTCAAAGTGAGGATTGTAGATGGTAGTTTCCTTCACTACATCAACAATATCACCATCATTTCTTACATATCTAGGGAAGAATTCCAATGGTATTTACACTTTCCCATCCTATATTACACCTTAAATTTACATAGCATATCCCTTTGGAAGAAGAACAACAACATAGACCAAATAGGGAGCAAATATCTTCTCCCTAGAGAGACTTTTTTTCTAAAAGAGGTCATTAAGAATCATGTGCCCATTACCAGATTCTAAATGGGAATCCACATTGATATGTCTATATTAAACTATATATATGGACACTCAAGAATCTACTTCTTTTATTTAGAGTGGGTACCACTACTATACATATTTATCACCTCAGATGCACCTTTGCACTCAAGGAGATTATCATTGATTACTTATATGAATTGATATTTCATAAAGATAAGAGGGCCTAAGTGGAAATATTTACATGATGTACTACCTTACATATATAGTCATGGGCACTATCTAAGAACATAATGGGGCTCTATGAGATCCAAGTATCAAATACATCAAAAAAAAATCTATGAAATTTACTCATTTGTTCATATCCATGAATATACAAGGAACATATCAAGAATTGTATAAGTTTTGTATCCTCAAGTTTAGAAGGAAATTCATGGTGAACCTATACCTAGAATATCTAATAATATCACCAACATAATCATGTATTTGGGTTATGACTAGTTGTATCTAGACTATACTATTATGATGGTCATTGGGCATAAGGTTGATCCTCCATGCCTCCCAAGACAAAGTGGTTGAACAAGAAATTGCCTATCAGATGTGGAAGGGGATTGATGAAGACTTCACCCAAATAAAGAATAATACCTTTCATTTATCCCATATCATAATTTTGAGGATGTGTTACACCTTCCATAAACACTTCAAAGAGGCTAACGGTGCCACAAAAGCCTATGCCTTGGCTACCTTACCCCACAAATATTGGGGATCCCATGGGAAAGTGGAGTAACATGTTCATAATTTGGGTATTCACTAAAAACATGAGACATGAATATGACTTCTTATTTCTCAATGTAAAATATGACACAAAGGTCAAGGAAAGTGCTAGGACTGATGGAGCAAGTGAATACTTGCTCAAGGTAATTTAAGTGTTCTCCTTCCCTCACACTTGAGTAATAAAATATATAATCCAACCACTAGGGGGATGGACACCATCAGACTTATGGAACAATAGACCTTTCTAGAAACCATAGGATCAAAGTCAAGACCCCTAAAATCCACCCACTATGATGATGGACATAGAGTAAGATTAGGGTGAAGGGAAACATCAATTGCTACAACATAAATGGAAGAAGAAACTCCTCAAGTTCAAGTGTAATCCATAGTTGAATTGAGGAAAATAAAATAAGAATAAGTAGAAGAAACAATCTAGGCAAAAGATAGCTCTATTGAGAGAGAAGAGGAAATTATTTGTTTAAAATCCTCTGATGAAGAAGACCTCACATCCACTATGGTAGCTTGAGTAACCACAACATCCATTGGAATAGTCCCTTTTCCTACCCGAAAAATGGATACTTCTCTAGCTAAGAAGACCACCATATTCTATAAGAGAAATTCCAAGGCATGGAGGCCTCAAGTGCTATCCACAAAGGGACCAAATGAGTAGGCACAACCTTTAATTAAAGGCAAGCCAAGATATGAAGTGGATGAATAATAATTTCATCAAGCTAAGGTTATAAGCTTATAAGGACTAAAATAAAAATCACCCCTTAGGGGTGACCAATCAGGTAAGGATGTTATACCCACTGATCCATTTGTTGTTTCTCTTATTATTTCATTACTAATTATCTCTTCTTTTCATGTTGTGTCATCACCTCCTTTTGGGCCTATTTCCAAAATTATTTTTATAATTACTCCTTTGATATATACCCTTATTTCCACTACTACCATCCATCCCATCACCAAATTATTAGCATATTCTACTAAATTGAACTCATTTATGCCTCCCTTAGGAGAAGTATTAACTATAATCATACTTCTCATTACCCTATTCCTCCCTATGATTACACGTTGGCTCATGTGGAGATTAATGACCTTAGTCATCCCATTTTGAGAAATATTTCACCTTCTTGGACCTCCCCACATCATATTATTACCCTCCATACATCCTTAGTCAATCTTGGCTCTTTCACACATAAGACTTTCCTCTAGAAACCCCCTAGGGTCTTTCAAGAGAATGTTAACCAGCTTAGGCCCTTGTCTGACCTATGATTCAACTTATGTAAAGGAAACCTATGGCATAGGCCACATGTTTCCTTTACAAAATCCATGGCCTATGTCATGGCTTAGGCAGAATGCATGCAAATGTGCTTGTTTGGACTCAAATGGTAAAAAATGGTTAGTTTTAGGTGTTTTGATGGATTAGGGTTGGGATATATGCCTCATTATCATTCATTTGAGAATATATCTACTATATACACCTATTTCTTGATTATTCTTCTCTTTCTTTAATCTTATGCCTTCTTGAATCTCTCTTGATTCATTCTTATCACTCTTGAGCTTGATTCGTGATAGAGGGTCTCATATGTTGATATACATTTTCTTGGAGACTCCATTGCTTCTTACAGTTGTTCCTACTTCTTTTAGGCTTGATTTTAGCTTATATATTTTTCATTTCACCTAATTTGTGCACTTTTTTGGAGCTCTTACACCATTTCAAGTTCTCACTTCACCTCCTCCTTTGCTCTTGGCTTTTGGTTTGAACTTTAGCTTATACATAGCCTGTCTTCCTCCTACATTGATTCCTAGCTTGGATTCCTGGTTAGTAGAACATATACACATATTATTTGAGATTGGTATCATGGAAATTTTCTATGCAAAATGAAACTCCATTGTTTTTTGTAGTATATATGATAGGGTTTGATTTGTTTTGGTGATTTATTTATTTTGTGCATTATTTAGAATAGGTTCTGAAGTTTATGCATTTATATGTGGTTACAAGATATATTCATTTATTTAAATAAATAACATTACATGTTATGATTTCATTGGAAACATTTTTATTACATCGTAGGACTATACATGCTCAAAATGAACTAAACAACTTGCTTAAACAATATCTCTCTTTCTTGTTAAACTAGAACATTGCATTGTTAGAAAATAATAGTGTTGAATTTGAAAGATAGCTCAAACCTAGACTGGGCATGATCTTGAACCTATTTTTAAAAATGTATTTATTGATTAAAACATCTTTCATTTGGCCTAAAAGTGCATTAGCATCTAATTTCATTTTTTAGCTCTCTTTATTTGGTATTGTTGTTTCCATAATTTATACACAATTAATAGTCTAGTATTAGCTACTTATGTTACTATGGTTGGATCCAATAGAGATAATTACATAATTTGTGTTCATAAATATGTTATCCCCAACCTATTTCATTAGTATTTTTATAGCCTTGTACAATTTGGCAAACTAGATAGCCATTATAGACCTCATGTAGCCTATAGAAGCCCTAAGCCTTTTAACCTCTTAGTGGTTTGATTTAACACCCTACTAAACACTGGTGGTTCTATTTAGATTCTTAGAGTTACATTATATCATGACTTATGGGACCTCACATATGGTTTCAAATTAGTTATATCCCATTTAGAGCTCTCTTAGCCAAATACCCTTTGTTAGCTATTAGTCTTTGCTTTCAATTTTGTTTTGACTCTCACCTTAGTTTTTTCCTTACTTTGGTTTTGTGTTGTTCTCCCTATTAGTTCTCCATCGATTTGATTTTTTAGTTGTCTTATATGTTTCTATTTATTCATTACATCCATGGCTGATATACCACCCTTGGGATGCCAATCTCTATGATTCAGGTACTCATCCCTGAGCTCACTCATGAGTAAACCACATTTACAATGGAATGCCATAGACACTATAGGATCTAGGAGCTTCCCTCAACCTAGCAAGGTAGTCTACACCTTCTCATATTTGAAATGGAACAAGATTTTTAGGACTATAACCAATGGACTCAGTCTCCTTTTCACCAATATGAGCTTCATTCATCTGAGGGTGTTTTATCTCAGCTTCATGCCATGTCTCATTCACCCATTCAAGGTGATAAGGATCTCCTTGCACAACTAGGAACTAATGAGATATACATGATCATTGATGATTTCCATAGACATATTAAAGTGAATTAAGTACATCCTTATCCCCTTAGGATTTAGTGGTGTGCTTTCTCTAGGAACATATCCTGCACCCACTAAGTTTTGAGTGCCTCAACAAGTCATCATACAAGTTTCCCATCTCTTTCCCAGATGGAGACTCTAGAGAAAGAACATCCTCATATATATGTTATGGGTCATAGGTATTATAAATTTGTGAGGTATCCCCATCATGGGGGTTCCTCCTCTCCTCCTAGTCCTTCTTTTAAAGTTTTTAACAAGCATGATTATTTGGATCATAATCTACAAATTAAATATTTGTGGGAGGCCTATCTAGAGCATCAACACCCACTAGTTGACCCTCATTTTATGGCACATGATAAGAAACATGAAGATTTTATTCATCACAACCATTTCAATGAGCATAACATGTCTTCCAATCATACCCATAGGGACCATCACACTTGTCATGGTTGTTTTCCACCCCATGATAGTGATGATTTCCATCATGAGCATTCTCCCTATCAGGAGCTACCTTGACATCATCCTCCTTATGGTTATGGTCATGGAAATGCTTATGGGCATAGGAAACATCATCACTATCATGATCCCCCTCGTAGGGTTCATCACCAACTTGATAGTAACTAGGCTTTTGAGGATCTTTACTAGAATCCTCTAGCCCCTTGGGTGCATGTTATTCCCCTTCCTACTCCTATCCCTGAACTGCCTAAATTCAATAGGATGTAGGAATTCAATCCCACAGAGCATATTATGGCATTCATGATGGTGTATATGGATTGGGAATAGGATGAAGGCATGATTTTAAACCTCTTTGATCATTCTCTATGAGCTAAATATCTTATCTAGTTTTATAATTTGCCTCCAGATTCTATCTCTAGTTTCTAGCTCCTTCTGGATGACTTCCTCCAATATTTCAATATTTTTAGACCCTTTATAACCTCAACATCTAGTCACTCACATCTATGGTTCAATTCAAGGGTGAGTCAAATGTTAATTTTGTGTGTAGATGGCATTTATCTATTCATACATGCAGGACTAGGTTATCAAATGATCAACTTTATGATATGTTAATGTGAGCATTGAGGAAGGAGGTTTACCTTGAGGTCCTCAAGCATGAACCTACCTCTTATGATGAAGTTGTTAATGAGTGTCTAAATATTAAAGTTTTTAATGTATATATAGGTAGACAACTCATACCTTCTCAAAATTAATCCTCTTCTCACGATCATAAATGAAATGTGATTGGCAATGGTGTCACTGATTCTCCTCTCAAGAAGGGCAAGACATACAGTCACAATTTGAATGTTTTGAGTAAGAAGCTATCTAAAAATAAGGATTTTGAATCGAGAACAACAAAACAACAAATGATGTTTCCTTATGACCCTACTAAGTTTCTTAACTTCTATCAAATGAGGGGGCACAATGATGTAAATTATGCTACCCAAAAGTCTAGTGGGTAAGTCTCACCTACATCATAAAGTTCTCCTCTTACAGAACCCAACTACAAGTTGAATGTTTTCAAAGAACCTCTACCTGAACATGAAAAGGAAAATAAGAAGAAGAAAAGAATAAATCAAAGGCTAAGGCCACATGTTCTCTCTCTTGCTCTTCCATCTCTTCCATCTCTTCTAAATCCTCCTAGGCTAAACTGAGAGGGAAAGCCAAGCGTGAGAGTAGCAAGGTTATTGATACTATCAACAAACCCTCTACTGGGTATGAGTTCTTTGTCAACATGCACTCTAGTTGGTCCACCAACCTTATTAGAGAGACTAGTGGTAATAGACCTCCTATCCAAACCATGAGGGTATGGAATCCTAAGGTCATATTTGAATTTAGGTGTAACATCCCTCCTTAGTCTAGACAACATCCTTACTCCATCATAGAGGAGTTGTAAGGCCTCTTGGTTGGGATCTCCATTTTATACCTTCTTTGCCTTTGCCTTGAGTAAAAGTGTCTCATCTTTGATGAGCTTGGTCTCTCTCATGAGGGTCTTATATGTGATGATGTCAAAGTGTTGTTCAACTTTGATGCACATGAGCACCCTCATCCTTCCATCTTATCTTTTGACCTAACATCTTTACCAGATGCTTTGATTCTAGCAAAGAGGGATCGGTTCCCTCTCCATATCAATACTTCTATTGATTATTGTCATGTTAAGTGATTCATCATCAATGAAGGATATGTATTAAATATCATACCCTTGCACGTGTTTAATGAGCTTGGGATCAATCAGAAGAAGATATCCAATTCTTGCCATAATTGTGTTGGTTTTAACAACATAATTAAGCCAGTAGGGAACAAGAAGATCTAAGTCAAGTTTAGCCCAAATATATTAAAAATTGAGTTTTATATGTTAGACATTGATATTTCATACAACATGATTCTTGGCCATCTTTATACCATTGCCATGCAGGCTATCACATCAGCCACATTTTGTCTAGTGCATTTTGTGCATGAAGGTGAGGTTCACACCATGGGCATTGCTCTATGTAAAGATAAATCCCTCAAGTGAGGCTTTGGATATCTCCTCATGGGGGTTTATAGATTCTCATACACCCCTTGTTTTTGAGTCTCATTTATTCAAAGATGAACATTTTTATCCATTTGAGTACTGATCAGTATTTGTTCCTTCGGTGTCTAGCATGCATCAGCTGACTCCTTCTACTCTATAATTCCAAACTAGATCATCTTTTTTTAGAGATATTTTTCAATATGTTTCCTTAGATGTTTAGCTTCCCCTTGAATCATGATTTACCCATCATAGTATAGGCTTTCTTCATGCATCTTTCATTGAGAGCACTAGAATAGCTGAGTTCGATCTCAAGTGTTGTTTCATTCACATTAAAATATGCAACTTGTTTAATTTGAAAAAGGCTTACACCAAGCTCATGAAATATTTTCATAAGTATCATTATCCCCTTGATCATCTTGGTTTGGATATTTATCTCATAGATGGACCAACTCTAGCCCTTCCTATGGTGAATGTCTTGGCAGTTGAACTTGAAGTGCTAGATGAGTCTCTCCCTCTCCTACTTGAGTATTTTGAGGAAGGAAATGATATGGACATTGAAGGATCCATATATTTTAATCTTGGTACTTCATTAAGGCCTAAGATCATCAAGATTAGTACTATCCTTTCTCTAGAGGAATGAGGTGTTTTGGTCACCTTATTGTATGAATTTTTAGATGTATTTGCTTGGGAATACACTGATATGGAGGGAATGGATCTTAACATAGTTAAATATAATCTCATTATGGATAATGGGACCTAACCCATTCACCAAAAGTAGTAACTAATAGATCTTAAAGTCTCCTAATTAGTTAAAGCAGAGATTGAGAAACTCATCTGAGTTGGCTTTATCCAAGCTATTGACTACCCTTAATGGATTTCTAACATTGTTCCCATTATCAAGAAGAATGGATCTATTTGGATTTGCATTGATTTTTGGGCTACTAGTATGGCTTGCCCAAAGTATAACTTTCCTACTCCTTTGATAGACCAATTATTGATTCCACCACTAGTTTTGAGATCACGTCCCTCATGTATAGTTTCTCTAGGTACAACTAAATCTAGATTACACCTAAATACCAATACAAGATGATGTTCACTACCTCATAGGGTACCTTATGCTATGTCATCATGACTTTTGGTATGAATAACATCATTTTCGTAGATAAACATGCCATGACCCACATTTTTTGTGACCTTATCCATAAAATTATTGAGTTCTATGTCGATGATCTCCTTGTAAAATCCCACAAGTGAGATGAGCATGTTCAAGAGTATCACATCAGTCTCAACCTCAAGAAGTGCATTTTTGGTGTTTCTATTGTAAAAATTCTTTACTTCCTCATTCTGTAGAGGGGTCTTAAAGTGGTTCCCAACAAGATCAAGGTGATCCTTGAAATGCCTCCCCCACATAACCTCATCTAGTTGAAGTCCTTCCTAGGAAGACTCAACTTTTTTAGACATTTCTTGGAGGAGTATGCTCACAATTTCATACCCCTCACGCATCTCTTGTGTAAGGAGACTCTATTCTTATGGTATGTTGAAGTCTAAGTGGATTTTAAGGAATTGGATCGTATGAATCATAATCCTCCCATCTTGATGGCACCCATTGAGGGGTGTGAGTTCATCTTATATACCTCTATCACTGATCTTTCCATCGAGGGCATGTTGTGCCAAAATAATGATACTAGTAGGAAGAGAGATATTTACTACATCTCTCACACACTAGTTGGCCTTGAACTCAACTATTCTCTTGTTGAGCATTATTTCCTCTCCCTCATTTTCACTACAAACAAGTTATGACATTACATGTTGGGCTAGACTACCAAAATTATTGTCCAGTCTGATCCACTTCACTACTTGCTTAGCAAGACACATATTGCTAGCAAGACTATGAGGTGGATCATGATTCTTCAGGACTTTAACCTATGCATCATTAACCAAAATTCCACCAAAGGTTTGGTTGTGGCTAATCAACTCACTGAGTGCCCACTACCCAACCCTAACATGGAATTGGTGGATGATGCCTTTCTTGATGAGATGGTCTACTTGATCAAACATGTTGAGGTCTCAAAGTGTGATTGATATTGGGAAATTATCTATTATCTTGAGGAATAATTTTATCCAATCAACAATTATTCACAAGAATGCTATCAGATCTATAAACTTTCCATCTACTATGTCATCATTGGCAGCATCTTGTTCAAGAGGGATCTCAATGGTGTGTTGATGTAGTACCTTACCCCCAAAGATATCCCTCTCATGTTTGAGGAGTCTCAAAATATTTTTTTTGGTGGCCACTTGGGAGGGAAAGCCAATGCCTAGTGTATTTTCATGATGGGCTACTATTGGCCCACTCTTGTTAAGGATGTAGTCCAATATGCCAAGAAGTGTAGGATGTGCCAAGTCATCAAGAATGTCATCAATTCCCTCACTAACCTCTTACACTCTATTTCTACCCTTTGGAATTTCTTGATTTAGGCTCTCAACTTTGTCAGTGAGTTCAAACCTATCTCTTATGATGGCCATCACTAGTTCATCACTACTACTAATTATTTTATGAAGTGAGTTAAGGCCATGCCTCTTAGTGGCATATGTGGGAAGACCATATCCAAGTTTGTCATGAAATAATTTATTTGTAGGTTCGAGGTCCTTGTTATGATTATGACCAACAATGGACCAGGCTTCTAAAGCCCTGAGATGTGTGAGCTCACTAAATGTTTTGGGTTCAATCTTTGCTTCTCCTCTACCCATTAACCCTAGGGAAATAGGTATGCATAGTTTTCAAATAAAGATTTGAAGAAGATGCTTCTCTATACCATTGCCTACTCCAAGAGGGATTGACATATCATACTCTATCTTACCCTTTGGGACTATCAGACTAGTTTTTGAATGGCCATGGGGGCAACCCCATACTCTCTCATGTATGGGTCCAAGGTTGTTATTCCTTTAGAGGTATTAATCCCTTCACTGTGGGTTAAGACATTTGGGTCTCTTTTTTATGAGGAATAATGTGATGCTCACCTTTTGAAGCTTAAAAAATTATATGAGTGATGCCTAGTCACTCTTGAGTACAACTGTGCTTACCAACATTGTCAATGCCTCTAATTTGAGAATTTGGTGCACACTCGTCAATTTAAGGTAGGTGATATAGTCCTCATTTCAGATAAGGAACATTGCAAGAAGGGAAATCTTATACATAAGTGGTTTATCCCTTTTATTATCACCACCTCTCTAGAAAATATGGATTTTCATCTCTTGTCCTTTGAAGGTGAGCCCCTACATCACCCGATCAATGGGTTTTGCCTCAAGACATTTCATGTATAGGGCCCATGTGGCCCTCTAGGAAAGTCACCTATGGTGGTAAGGAAACCCTTTCCTCTCTTCTAGCACCACTAACCTCCATTCCACTATTATATGTGTGCACACATGGGTTCTTTATTAGTAGTTCCTATTATCTAATCATAGGTATCTAGTAGTCTATATCAGATAAAGTATACACATCACACACAAAATCATATACACACATGTGATAATAATGATAAAACCACATATATATCATAAAAAAGGTACATCACATAGCTTGTTGTTAGCCTAGGCTTGTAGTCCCCAAAACCTACCACATGCATGGCTATATATGTATACATCAGTCAGCATATGATTGGGAACTATATATTATAGTCATGCTCTAGGTTTAGATCTTGATCTTTGCCTCTTGATTAGTTGAGCTATAGTATCCTCTAGTTTAGCCAACTAATTTAGCCTCACATCAGGTACCTTAGCTCCTCTAATCTATTTCAAGCTAACTTAGCCTACAACTAATAGATATCAATGTCTATTCTATCCATTCATGCTCTGACCTCCACTATAGCCACCCTATAATTTATTTTGGATTCCTTGTGTTATGTTGACTCTACCTCTAACTGTGGTATCTAGTGTCATACCCTCGCCAACTTGAATGAGGCTCATGTACCCACCTGCTAGAAGTGGGTATGTGGATCTACCCCAATTGGTAGATGTGGCACCCACTCCATCATGGGTGTCACTACCATATTAGGTAACAACTCCCTTAGTAGTAGGTTCACCTGAGATCTAGTCTAGCTAGGCTAATCTCTTACACACACACAAAGCATATGTGTTAGTCACATATCATCTCTCACAAATGATGAGTACAAAGATAAAATGATATCTAACAAATATACATGTCTTACTTGGCAATGATGATGGCCTTTATGGCCCTCCTTTAGGTCATGCTCCTCTTGGTGGTGATGGTCCTCACCATGGTGTCTTTTCTCCACTATCACCCACCTTACTCTATCTTGGCTCCCTACTGAGCTCAACCCCAACTAGCCTAGGTTATGCTCATCCCTCTTACCCCACTAGAGTTTATCTCCCTAGATGGTGGTATGACCCCTATGTACCTCAAAACTCTTCCCATCCCAATTATAGATCTACCCCAACATATTTCAGCTATGTTGTAGACCTGTAGGGATCATGGGTGTAACTACCCACTAAATTTAGATCTAAGGTGGTTCACATGGGCCCAACCCTATCTATAAACTATGTATCCTATTCCATGCCCTCCTCTATTACAAGGTATGCATTACTTCCATATGATGTCCTTGACCATGTCAGTGGGATCCTTTTATAAGTCTAGGACATAAGTAAGGTGGGGCATGTCAATCCACCTAACCCTGTACACTGAATGTGATCTAATTACTGGTATAATCTACCTAGGATATATTATCCCTATGCATATATCTATCCTCCCTCTATGCATTAGACAACTAATATCCATGAGAGTGATAGTCACCCTATACTCTAGCTAGCGTAGAGCCTCCCAACCATAGTCCCTGCTATCACTATCCTAAGAGTGGGTACCCTCAATGATAATTACTTGATCTACACTCCATGGTTATTCCATTGAGGGTTAGATCCCACCAAGTAGAGATTTGATGCCATTATATCCTATGCTAGTGGTAGCTCTATCTCTCTACTCATTAGCTCCACCCTGTAGGGTCAGTAGACATCCTCAATGTTGAACATGGCCTCTAGCTCAGTCCCTAACTAGAACACATGCCTCTTTAGTAACCATGTGGTCACCAATGCATTCATCAGGTCCTTAGAGTAATGCAATGAGGGAACATTTACTAGTATTCAAAGTTTTATACTCTATAGGCAATCTTGGTCTACCATAGCTAGAGTGTCTACTTCCTTCGCTAATTATGTTGGGACTCTCTCCTAATCGGTCACCTCGTATGACCCATATTGTTGTGTTAGCTGCTCTTTCACCTATGAAGGCCCTCCATCCTCTAGTATACTAACTCCTCCATGTGTCTTCACAAGTAAGAAAATAGGCAAATGGATTACACTACTTGCATAAAAATGAGTAAGAACAAGTAAAAACTAGGACCCCTTCATTTTCCCTCTCCCTTTTGGTTTTGACCCCTTCCAGGACCTCTCAGGATCCTTCAAGTTCTCGAGGGGCCTATTCTAGGACTTCCCTACCTCAAGCCATAGTTTTATAGGTAAATCCATGGCCTGGCTCAGCCAAGTTGTGGCCTATGTTGGGATGCCTTTAGAATCCCTAAGGCTCCTTCTTTCTTACCCCACAGGCCATAGTTCAAGTTCATGTGAGTCCTATTCTCTTCAACTCATTAAGATCAACATTTTAACTCCTTGTTTCATTCAATTCATCTATCAAATCATTTGAAATGAGTCAAAATGCATTTAGGGTCTCCCAAACCCTAAAAAAATGAATAAATTTATAAAATAATCATTTATAGAATTTATTCGGACCATCCTATGTGTCTTTGATGTTCTCTTATGTCCTTATTTTATCCTATTAGGCTTTGATTACTCTTGAGATGTTATTTGTCTCTCTCAGAGTGAAAATGATTGACTTTTCTCTCTTTTTCCTCTTTTTAGCCATTTTTCTTGCATTTTATGGGCCTTTTTGGGTGTTTTGACCATTTTTGTACTTTAAACTATGAAACCTCCATCTTAGAGGTTTTGGCACATTATAAACACATTGGTGTCCTCCATTTTTTAATCCAAGTCATATTTGGGTCTGATTTGGCCCCATTTTAGTTCTTGAGACCCCTTCTAGGTCCTCATTGACCTCCTAGGCATATGTCCCATTTCATGGGCACCTAGGGATAGAAGTTACTTATTGTGATTTTTATAGTTAGTCATTTCTCTAATTTTTCATAGTGAGTCTGTTATAACTCCCTCTCTCTCTCTCTCTTGTTTGTCATGGTTGGAGGTAAGGTTGTTAACTAGCTGTGGTGGTTTAGGACTTACTCTAGTCTTACCAACTGGTCTTCATCTTCTTTGAACTTCCCCCCACTTTCACTCATTTCCTATTTCCATGGATAGTGTTGGTCAACCACCATGATTATGTCTTGGTTTCATTATTTGTTTCCCTCATGTACCTCACTTACACCACTTTGATTTAAGATCACCTTTTATTAATTGTTAGTCTTACATTCTTGACCCCCATCATAGTACACCCCTTAGTGGTGATTCACACAGTTGGCAGTGGTCAAGTTAACCCATGACCAACATATATAGCTTGTTCTTTAACACTTAGGTTCATTTGGTTTATTCTTTACTAGTAAGATGAATAATGCCATAGAGTATAATGCAATCATTGGCACCTTGACTGATCTTGTGAGTTAGGCATGTGCTATGTGCAATTATTCTCTAACTCAAATCTTGGCCATGTCTCAAATTATCATTGTCTAGGTCATCCTTAGCTTTGATTTTCTCCCCCTCTTTGAGATGGTGCATGATTTATTTTCTTTCTTTGAATACATCAAATTTACCCATATCCCTTGTAGAGATAAAATTAGGGTTGATGCCCTAGTGAATGTCATTCTGGATAGCATGATTTTATTTTATGTCAATTAGGTCCCTTCTTTGTAGGAGCTAGAGCTATCTTTTAGATTACACATCAATTACACTCTCACTCATGGATCACGCCATCAACTTCTTCCATCATCATCCTTATATAGTTAGTGTAGATAATGTTTCCTTTTATCTTTTTAATTCTTTCTTTCCTTTACTTTGGTGTGGCTTCTAAGTACTGCATAACACTCCTTATTCATTCAAACACTGACTGTTTGTACCTCATGTGCATAAATAATCATACTTCCTATGACCCTACTCCTCCCTATGATTATAGATTGGCTTACGTGTAGACTAACAAACTTGGTCATCCCATTTTGAGACATCCACCACCTACTTAGACCTCTCCCACATCATATTCTTACCCTCCATACATCCTTAGTCCATCTTAGCCCTTTTGCATGTAAGATAGGTCCTCTAGAGACCCCCTACAGCCTTTTGAGAGCTTGTTAACCAGCCTAGGCCCTTCTTTGACCTAGGTCATGGATTGTGTGAAGGAAACCTATGGCCTAGTTAACATGTTTCCTTCACAAAATCCTTGGCCTAGGCCATGGCCTAGGAAAAATGCATGCAAAAGTGCCTATTTGGAGTCAAACAATAAAAATGGTTAGTTTTAGGTCTTTTAGTAGATTAGGGTTGGGATATATGCCTCATTCTTATTCACTTGAGCCTCTATTTTCTCTCTCTACCCTCTCTCTTGATTCTTCTTCTCTCTATTGACTCTCATGCCTTCTTGAATCTCTCTTGATTCATTCTTGGCACTCTTGAGTTTGATTAGTGATAGAGAGTCATGTATGCTACTATACATTTATTTGGAGACTCCATTACTTATCTCAGTTGTTCTTGCTTCCTTTTGGCTTGATTTTGGATTTTACATTTGGCATTACACTAGATTTTTGCACTTGGTCAGAGATCTTACACCATTTCAAGTTATTTATTTACTTCCTCCTTTGATCTTAGCTTTTGGTTTGGACTTTAGCTTGCACATATCTTGGTCTTCCTCCTACATTGCTTCCTATCTTTGATTCTTGGTTGGTAGAACATCTACACATATTCTTTGAGCTTGATCTTAGGGCACTTTTCTATGCAAAGTGAAACTCCATTATTTTGTGTAGTATATATGCTAGGGTTTGATTTGTTTTGGTGATTTAGTTGTTTTGTACATTTTTTATAATAGTTTTTGAAGTTTATGTATTCATATATGGTTACAATATATCTTCATTGCTTGAAATATTTACCATTAAATTTTATTATTGCATTTGAAACATATTTATTACATAGTATGACTCTACATGCTCAAAACAAACTAAACAACTTGTTTAAACAATCTCTCTCTCTTGCTAAACTAGAACATTTGCATTGTTAGAAAATAATAGTGTTTAATTTAAAATATAAATCAAACCTAGATTCGACATGATCTTGGGTCTCTTATTGAAAACATCTTTATTACTTAAAAAATCTTTCATTTGGCTTAAAAGTGACTTAGCATCTAGATTTACATTTCATTTGTTATCTCTCTTTATTCGATATTTTTGTTTCCATTATTTCTATGTAATCAATAGTCTAGTCTTAGCTACTTATGTTATTATGGTTGGATCTGCTAGATATACTTGCATCCTTTGTGCACCTGATCATGTTAGCCCCAACCTAGTTTATAATTCTATTTATATCCTATTGTAAGCTGGCAAATTAGATAGCCATTATAGATCTCTTATAGCCCATAAAAACCCTAAGCCTTCTCACCTCTAAGTGGTTTAATTTAACACCCTACCAAACATTTGTGGTTCCATTCAGATTCTTAGAGATACACAAACCATAAAAGTGGTGGCCACTAAAAAATATCTAAGGAATAATCCAATCTACATTGTCCACCCAATTCCACATCTAGGAAATGTATAATGGTATAAACTAATATGGCCTACCATGCCCAAGTCATCACCTGAGACTCAGCCTGCAAAAGACACATAAATAGAATCATAACCACTAGACCAAACAAATTTGACCCTTCCAAACTAGGTCAAGGAATTATGATCATCAACTTCTAGGAGGATAGACCTGAAGATAAATGATCTACCCACTATGACCTCATTCTTTGATAAGTCTACTAGATCTGTGCAAAGGGTGAACAAAATAAAGATAGAATACAACATTAGGTAGAGATTAATATTAAAAGAAAAAGAAGAGGTTTACTCTCTTTCAAAGAGACAAGAAACAAAAATAGATTAGTCCAATTTCATTTAGGACTTTAAGTCCTATATGGAGACCCACACTAGATCATTGATAGCCATTCATGAGGGCACTGAATAGGCAAGGAAAGAGCTAGATTTAGAATTGGAGACCTTTAAGGAACAATAATAGGTAATCCATGTTCCCTCATAAATTAAATAATATGTTTAGAATGCAACCTTGAGGCTAAATGAGATATTGGATACTAATGATTCTTTGAGGGCAAAATTTCCCCCCCAAACAACTTTAATAACTAAATTATTTAAGGCTCTAAAGGAAGATGAGACCAAGTTGAAATTTTGGTTCTGTATACTCTTAATAAGGCTTTTAGCCATTTAAATTTGATATCACCCCTAGAGGTAGAAAATTCATTGAATCTAGTGGTCATCAAGACCTAAGAATCAAGAGAATGGATAACATTTTTTGATGCTTTGGTCATGAAGATAACTAACCAAGAAAAGCAAGTAGTGCAAATTTTTAATGAACTAGAATTGACAAAGGCATGAGATAGTGCAAATAAGTTAGTAGTGAGATCCATTTTTGATCAAATGCTACATCAAACCTCAACTAACTTCAAATAGAGCCTACAAGGGTTAATTTTAGAAGATATTGAGGCTAAGTTAATCTTGGTGAGGAAGAAGGCCATAGAAGTAGAAATCTTTTGGGTAGGCTTCAAAACCACTAAAGCTGAGCATGCAAGGTTGATAACACAAGTGAACAGGGTGAATAGACCATCTCTTATTGATATGAGCATAATAAGGGCAAAACATGTTATGGGATACAAACACTATCAAGAACTTGAAGCCAAGAAGAAGATGAGTTTCACTCCAACTACCAGCTCAACAAATGCATCAGTGTCAACTTCCACTTCAATTCCTCCCAAGATAAAAAGAAGTGTTATGAAGTCATCGAGCAAGCCTTAGATAAAGGCTAATTTTGTATATAATTTTTCATGTAGTATTTATTATAGATTACCATATATTGTTAAGCTTCATTACATTCAAGTTATAATTAATTGAATTATTTTTTCCATCATGCACATGTTGTATGACTATTATAATCTATGAGTTATAACATACCATTTTGTATTAAACTAAAACTTAGGTTCTAATTATTCTAATGCAATCTAGGGATTTATTACACTTGGAAGATGAGGTGACCCCTTCCCCTAGTCTTTAAATACATGTAAAACCCTCTTTTAAAAGGTTTGAGTTTTTTTAATCAATACAAGAATAAATTGATTGTCATGTAACTCTGTTTATTTTCTCTTCTTCCTATTGATGCCTCTAAATGCACCACAGGGTTCCTTAGTGTTCAAAGAACATTTCTCATTTTAGAATTTGATGAATACAAATAATGAGTAGCATGTTATGGTAACTTTATTTCACCTACGGTGAAATAGTGATAGAGATATGTATTAGTGTCCCACAAATTTATGAGTAATGGTTGGGAGCCATCATGGTCCATTCTTAGTGAATTGCAGAGAGTCTATGTTAATATTTAGTGAATTATGATCCATATTTAAGATATAGACTAATCTAAGTGGATATTTATAATGAAGCTAATATTAAAGTGATCTGGTGTAAAAAAAGAGCAAAGAGAAGTGGAAGGCAGAAAAAATGAGTGGTTACCAATTTTAGTCTCAAACATCATGATAAAGCATCAATTAAACTTGAGTAAACATTCAACCAATATATAATGCAACATAGCTTAAGCTTAAATTTCACTATATACCATGCAAACTTTGAAGGATAATGTAAAGGGTCACAAGTAAGAACCATGTCTACTTTAAGGATTTACTACTATAATCAAATAACATTTACACATTTGAATATAGAGTAAAGTGAAGTGAATAAAGACCTAATATCCTCCAAATAATCTAGCATATGAACAAATTAGAAACCCTATGATTAGAAAATGCAACTCAGAATCTAAAGACACCATTCAAATTCAAAAGATAAACTAGCAATTAAGAGAAAAGCTATATTACCAATTGACATATCAAATGTGGAAAATCTTTGCAGAACTCCTTGATTATATTAATTGCTTCAAGTATACATAATTTTCTCAAAATTATCCCCCTCTATAAATGGTAATACATGCCTTTTATGGAAAGACAAGGCAATGCATCAGGTAGTTACAATATACAGGTGTACAAAAGATAGGGACAACTATCTTTCAAGATGGTTTTAGAACACACTTATTTTTTATAATTAAATTGACCTAGGGGAAATATGATAACAAATTATCAT
Source organism: Torreya grandis (assembly GCA_037957365.1). NCBI lineage: Eukaryota > Viridiplantae > Streptophyta > Pinopsida > Cupressales > Taxaceae > Torreya > Torreya grandis. Next base: position 2,129,629 of record JARHVA010001717.1, read on the forward strand.
ATGGCTTACAAAATAATATTCCTATTTTAAATATTACAATGTTTACACAAAAGGAATATTAGATACTGGGTGGGCCCATTGCCAAGGGGTCTCCCTATTGATTTTGAAAAAGTTCCATTGCCTTCTAGTGTTGGTCTTTGATGAGGTCCATATTTAAAACTGGATTCATTAGGAAAACCTCTTCTTGATTAGATATGTCCTCCAAGTCTTGGTCATCCTGGGCCATGGCTTCCTTTATGCTCCTTGCCTCTACAATTTTCTCTTATGTTGTGCAAATCATGTCCAAAATCCTCCTGTTGTCCCTACCTCTTTCTTTGAACTGATTGTATGACCAAAGTGACCCTATGTTTGAATTTTACATCATCAATGATTCCAATTTTTGTGGTCCTAGTAGGATTTAACAACATTATTCCCAAGAACTGTTAAATCCTAGTGACCAATCCCTTATCATCTACCAAAAGCCTATTTAAATTATTTGTCTAAGTACCTAGACCTTGGACCTTGTCTACTATCACCCAAAATATATTATTTAAATTTGTTAAGCTAATAGTCTTAAACTTAGGAATCTTGTTCCTAATTACAATGTCTATGAGATCCCTAATTTGGGACTCTACCTTTTACCACTCATATGCTAATTCATTGGTTGCTTCTCCTTATTGGCTTAGGGCATCCTACATTAGCTTTATTAAATTCAAAGAATTGAACATATCAAAGAATGAGTCCTTGAACATGTTCATTATGGAGTCAAGGATTGACAAAATGACCTAGGTTTCTAGATTTTCTTTCTCTATTTCCAAGTTTTGGATCCTTTATTTCATCCCTTGGACCCCAACCTTCACTTGAGTTGATTGGGCCTCAATCAAGTTCTCAACATCTTCTTCATGAATAGTAGCTTCTCCAAGCTACTTCCCTCCCACTAGGGTCAGACCTATTAAGGGTTTCACCTTTTGGAATGCGAATTCCTTAGTACCCACCATGGCTATCCTGGTGGTGACCCTTTCCAATTTAACTATCTTTAGATTAAAATGAACAATGGTAGATGATCTTGTTAATTTCAAAGGTTTTAATACCTCTACACCTATGCTTCTTGATGTTCTAGGAGCATCCATCTTCTTGCCTTTTGGTCTTGGAGTGACCAAAATTCTCCTTTCTTATTGCTTATTTACCATGGCCCTAGTCCATGGCTTCATGTCATCATGCACTTCAAAATTAATAACCTTTGTCATGAATCATAAATGAGAGGGAGAAGGAATCTTTTACAATTTTCCATAAATAAACTAGTCAAGGATGGTGGGTCCATGAATTAAGAATTCATCACTAAATAGATTGACTTCACTGGTGGGGTGAGTGAAGGTTAATCTTGGTTTTTTCCTTGTTCTAATAAGAACCAATGCTAGCTCTACCTTCCTCTTTTCTTGGGATGCCATAGGGACAAGCTCTTTTCTTTTCTCTCATATAGGCTCCCCTACTTGGATTTGAGTCTCTTCAAATAGTTTCTCTTCCCTGTCTATGTCATATGCCTTTGCAAGTTCTTTGAGGTAACCCTCAAGTGTCTCTTTTATCTCTAAGTCTATCATATCTATATATTTAATTGGGGAAGGCAGCCTTTGGGGTTGTGTTGAAGATGAGGGCCCCTCTCCAGGTCTTTCTTTTAATTTCACCTTTGCCATTTTCTCCTTTTCACAGCCTTTGTCATTTTGTTCTTGCATAATTTACCCTTGAGGCTATGGTTTTTCTACTTGGGGTTGTTCTCAAGCTATCCCAGATGGTCCAAGTAACAAGTGATATTGTAAAGGATGCATTTGACATGCCTCTCCTAAAGGCTTGTCATACATAGCTAACTTGTGTTTAAGTTTGATGTTGTGCCTTTAGATCCTAGCCAACACCTCTTCATAATTATTGGCCCTAATGTAGATGGTGTTATGAACACCGAGCTGATGCACATACTCAAGATTGGGTAATTTATTCTCCTTCAATTGATTAGTCACTATATTCTTAGGTTCCCACATCTTGAGTTCATCAAGCTAAAACCGAAATGAATCCTTGTGCTTGGCTATGGTATCAACCTTTTTCCAATTCTGAAGTATAGTTATTTCAATAGTTAGAGGAGAGGGGTTGAGAATACCCTTAATTTTTCCTTACAAGTCCCATCAATTCCATGGATGATCTAGGAGGAAGTTTCTTACTCAACAAGCTTACTTGGAACATATACTAGAAATCTATAAGGCTAGGACATGATCCCCTCAATCCTGATGACTGTGTAGTTAGGGTAGTACCAAATGTCACCCATAATTTCAACATACTTCTTGATTAGTGGGTGGACCCTATGCATGGTAAAACCTATGATAACATCCACTATGTTTGGGTAGACATAGTCATAAATAAATTTCATATGGTTCTTGTACTTAAAGATATTCAATTTGGAGTAATGGTGGGAAATGGTAGTTTTCCCCTTAGGAGACCAATTTTTAATACCAGTGAAGTTGATTAAGGTGAGAAGGGAATTTAGTAGGTATGACATCATGTAGAAATGCTTAGATGTTTTCCTCTTAATGGCAGTGAACTACTTGGCCAAGAAGACATTTATCAAATATCCAATTGGATGGGTGAGCTTTTCTTCAACCATGAAATGCACAAAGGGAACCCATATTTTGTTCACATAGGTGATTGAGGGGGCTCCAAAGGATCATTTTAATAGGGTCATTATAAATCTAATGTCCTCCCTAAATTATAATATTAAGATTTTACCTTCAAAGTCCTTGAATATATGAGGTCCTTGGTGCAACCAGGGTCTAAGGATAGACTCTAAGTCATGAGTGTTGGTCCATTGTTTAATTTTAGATAAGTCTATATGGGGAATTAGGATCTTATATTATTTCTCAAAATCTATAGGTGAAATATAGGCTATCTTCCTAGAATTTCCCTCCCTGATGATTCATTCATTATCTACTCTATAATCAACAAATATGGGGGAAAGGATGTCTATACAATGCAGTACCTTAGGCTTTGCAGCAGTATGGTGAAGGTTGGCTATCTGGACAATGACCAAGTCATAATATCTCTAACTCATCATGGTAATCTTATACTCCTCTTTTATAATGGGATTTAGTTCCTCTATAGTGAAGAGTAATTTAGACCAATTCCTAATGCCTAGGACATTCACGGATGTAACATATAATTTAGTGTCCTTGAAGATTCAACCCTCATTATCTATCGACAAGTAGAGATTGGTCTCTTCCTTTAACTACTGCCTATGAGCTACCATGGCCTCTTCTTCTAAAAATTAATTATCTTGGATAGAAAATGGTCTCTATAAAATCTCTTTTATGTTTAAAAACATAATCAAGATATATTTGGATCAAATTGTGACCAAATGAATTTAATTGGGTCACTTTTATGTAGGGTTTAGGGTTTTGGAGCTTTAATGGTAGGATATATCAGAATTTGGCTTATACATGCTTTGGATTTGATTTGGGCCTTTACCTTTGCATTTTCAAGCCCATAAGATCTTTTGTTTTATCATTTTTTGCTTGTATGGTGCCTATGTGGCATTGGTGTGGACCTTTCATGACATTTTTCATAAATGCCTTTGAGCAATAGCCCTTGGTATTTAAAATACCTTCTTTTATTTTACACCAATAGATCAAAATATTGTACTAGCATGAGCCATTGATTGTAATCTAGGCCCTCACCTATTATTGGCTCCGTTTATTCCAATCCTTGTGGTTATGACACTTGGCATCTTTGCATGCCTTCCCTATGCTCTTTATCCCATGTCATTCATTTGTTGAATGAGAATTGGCTATGTAGTGAGCTCATAGGCCTTTGAAAATTCATGGGTGTCTTCACACCATTAAATCATGGAGTGTGATGAAGTGTCAACCTTTGGATCATCTATCAGTTCTACTTCAAATGGGCTTCTAGCATGCATTGAACTTGTGAGTTCTCGAGACTTCATTGAAAATTCATTGAGATCTTTACATCTTTGGATCGCCCTCTAATGACAAAGCATGAATCATTAGATCTGTAGAGACACCTGAACTTTAAGTTAGCACATCATTAAAGGGGGACTTGGTCTTAAATTCCTTAGGCTAATGTTTGTTACATGTTTATTAAGCACAAATCAAACCTTAGGCTAAGGGATTTACATCTAATTTTTCCTAATTATATAAAGGGGACCAAAGTTAAATATTTTAGGCCAATGTTCACATTGTGTTTAGTAAATACATTGTATGCATTGGTCTGCAATATTTTTGCAAAGGATTTATACAATATGTTCAAATGTATCAACATGATATAATGGTATAATGTTAGGTAAGGTTTTAATGTATTAACAAACACATGAAAACCTTTGATTAGATGCATTTTAGCCTAAGTTATACATTATAAGGACCTTTAAAAATGAGGTTTAGAATAATTCTATAGTTTGAGGCTCAAGGTATTTAAAGGAAATACAATGGGGACTTTAAATTATAGACTTAGAATAAGTTTATTTTACATATATTTATACCATAAAACCATTTCCACATTTTACAAATTGAATATTTCTAGTGTTTGAGAATTTTTATGATCACTTCCCTTAGATTTGAAAGTAATTTCTAAGCCTTTCAATAATATTTTGGAGTGTATTTTAACCCTGAGTAGAATAATTCATTAGCTTAAATTTGACAGTCTCATAGATATAAAATACACACTCATAGATGTTGAATGATGGTCGTGAAAACATCAATTTTAAGCTAGTGAATATTTTAATTTGATGGGCTTAAATTTAATGGTCACATGGATGTCAAATGTGTCTTTGTGATCATCAAAATATGGTCATACGAATTCCAATATTAAGCTCATAAAATTATTGTGACCCAATACAAGAGTGATACCTGGCACCTCCATAGGGTTTCCTAGGATCTTGGACTTGATTCACTCTGTTGGATCAAAATTTGTGACACAATAAGAGCCATAAGATCATGATCCAGGAGCTTTCTCATGATTAGTTGTTTCTATCAAGTGGGCCCCTTTGTTTTTAATCCTTGAATGCAAGGGTGCCACATGTTGATCATTTGGGCCTTTTTTATTCCTTTGACCTGTTAACTATATTTCAATCCATTTGATCAAATCTTTGTGATGAAGAAAGAACCATTTATCATGATTCAAGAGCTTGAATGTGATTGTAAAGGGGGTTATATGTAAGATTATATCAGGTTTTCCTCATGCCATCTAATTGGAAGGTTGTAAGGAAGCACAAACCATTAAATCATCTAAGATGTAGGTTGTTTAAGTCAAAGTTCATGATTTTCTTGCTTTGTTGGATTAAATTCCATAATAAAGCGAGGGTTGTTGGATCTTACAAGATGTGAGGAAGTTAAGTTAGGACTACAGTGATAAAAAGACTTAGGCTAAGGTGTTAAGACTAAGTTCCTGTTAGTATTAATAAATAGAATGGGGCCTTAGGGTTAAAACATTAGGCTAAGCTAGGGAATATTTAAAAGGACCCTACAAAATGAATGTTAGCTAGGCACACAAGGAAATTTAAAGGGAAAATAATAAAGGGTACCAAGCATTTAAGGGTAATTTTTAGTCATGTTAAAAAAACATGGCTAAGCTAAAAATGTGAGTTTTATACTTAGGTCCAGAAATAGTTTTTTCAAAAAGGGTTCTTGCCAATTTATTTCCTACCAATTTTCAAATTCAAAGTGAGGGTTTTGAAACATGAATTTCTCAAGAACAAACACCATGGAACCTATAACTAAAACCCATAAAGACCATTCATTAGCAATGTTAGCCAAAACCAAAGAAAAACATAACTAAGCTTACTTTTGATAAAGTGGATGATCTTTAAATTCTATAAGTGACCTTAACATGTTAAATTTACATGTTCAATCTTTAGGGTTTCTCAAGGGTCCCAATTTTCAAAAATGGGGGTATGTTGGTCCCAACAAATGGTTACTCAAGGGGGAAACATAGAAATATGCTAGAACCTAAAGACTCTAGTTTAGACAGAAAATTAGGTCATCCACTCCATTAGATCAATATCACTATCTATACCTAATAATAGTTGAAACAAACCTCATACTTGTAGAGTGACGGTCAAGTACCAAGACATAGTCATACTATGTGTGTGCTTTGATTCCACTTACTGTTTACCTTGGGGTTCAAGAAACAACTTCCATGTTCCATGTCCTCAATTATTAGCACTAACTTATAACATGTTTATATGTTTATTAAGAACTATTATTTTAACTAAGATAAGGCTTGGGCATTTCTCTACTACCATCCAAGTGTCCACAGCCCCGATAGAGATGCATTTGGTTTCACTTAAGGCCTTGCTCTACTACCAACTAGGCATCCATAGCCCTAATGGAGATTACCAGAATCACTTGTGTCTGAAATATTTTGATTTTGCATTGATTTTTTTCCTTTTTTTGTATTTTGTTTAGACTTTTATGCTTTAAGTAAGGCTAGGAATTAGGGTAGTCAGGTCTATGGATTTGGTTAGATGTTTGATTTTTGGAAAATTACCTATAGCTGCAATCATTATCCTATAAATATTGATTAAATTCTAGTATGGATATACCATGATAGTTTGATTTATCACCCTACGAGTGCAAGTATTCTTTAAACCAATTTGGGGTCAAGACAATGGTTAAGTTTTCAAGAAATGATTAACTTCTTCTATTGGTCTTTACTAGTTTATGAAAATTACAACATTATGCTTACATTTCAGGACCCTGGTTATTATATGCATGGGGTCTATACCTTCATTTTTGGATTTTGGGCATTTTCAAGTAAACTTCATAACTTTGAGCTTAAAATTATCCAAAAGGAATTATTGGAATCAAGGAGCAAAGTAACATGAAAGAAAAAAATCAACAAATAACAAGAAAATAAGAGAGCAAGGAGAAGTAAATAAATATATACATGCTTATATACAAACAAATGACAAGAAGAAAATAACTAAAAAGAAACTAGCTAGCCTATCTACACTAAAACTAACCATCTTATAGTTTACTCCATGAAGATCTCAAGAGGAGTAGCAAAGAAGTAGTGCTTGAGGTATTGCCCATTGGTGGGAAATGTGAACTCTACTCCTTGTAGATCTTTGATCTTGAAGTTGTTGTTTTCTAATGTTTCTAAAATTTAGTATGGGCCAATCCACAAAGGTGTAAATTTTCTATGCTTGCCCTTAGGCTCAAATGCTTTATCCTAAAGGAGAACTAGGTCTTCTTATCTAAACACCTTAATCTTTGAACTTTTGTCAAACCACCTTTTCACTATGGTTTGATGCCTACTAAAATCAGCAAAGGCTTTCTCCCTTGCATCTTCCATGTGAATGATGTCCAACAATCTAGAATTGGCAAGTTCTTGGTTCTTTTCCATGTATTCCTGCATGAATCTATATGTGGGTAACTCAAAAGTGATAGGAAAAATGTGTTTCTATCCATACACAAATAGAAATGGTGAGGCTCTTAAATCTTGCTTGATTCTTATCCTATCATCCCAAAGTGAAAATTTAAGGAGCTTATGCCAAGTCCTGGGATTATCTTATGTAGACTTTTTGATTTCCTTCATTAGGTTTTTATATGTAAATTTAGAGACTCCATTCCCTTAGGGATAATGGTTGGATGCAAACTTGAGAATAATGTCATTATCATAAGCCCTTTAATTCATCTCTATCGATATGAATGCAGACCCATTTTTAGACACTAGATAGACTGGAGTTCCAAACCTATTAAAAATGTTTTCCTTCAATAAGTTGATCACCTCCTTAATCCACCTTGTATAATAGTCTGTGGCAGTCAGGACATACTTGTGACCTTTAGATAAATTAGGGTTGATTACCCCAACAAAGTTTAACCCCCATTGAGCAAAGGGTTTATCAATCATGACTAGTTGCAAATGCATTGCTTCCTTTGGCACCTTTGTGATAAAAATAGAACATGAGTGACATTTCCTCACATGTTTGTGAGCATCTTTTAAAATAGTTGGCCAATAATAACCAGATCTAAGAATTTTATTGGTTGTGGTTCTCCCAGATGGATGCCCACTACCTAGATTTTCATGGAAGGTTCTCGTGATTTGGGTGGCTTCTTCTTGTGAGACACATATCAAGTAAACTCCTTCAAAATTTCTTCTATAAAACACCCCATCCTTGATCAGGTATTGGGTTGCCTTCAAACTTAGGGCCCTTTTTTGCTCCTTAGATAATCCTGCAAGACAAGTACCATTAATTAGTAAATATATGATTAAATCATACCATTCACTAGATTGAAAGTTCTATTGGTCTACTTGCATAATACTTAGCCTAGGGTTAGTATTAGCAATCATCTGCATCATGCCTTAACACCTTACTAGTTTCACTATTTTCATTTCCAAGTCACGCTCCTATAAAATTGACATCCACTTACCTTTATGTTCTCCCAATTCATTCTGACTTAACATAAGTTTGGTGGCAGGGTTAGGTAAGATAGCATACAACTTATTTCTAAGGATATAATGCCTAAATTTCTTAACTGCCCTAACTAATGCATATGCCTGCTTGTTAATCAATGAATAATTTAACTCAACATTCTTAAAATTAATGGTCATAAAAGCTATTGGGTGATCACACCCATCAATTTTTTGAGTCAATACAATAGCCATAGTGTGGTCAGATGCAAATAAATAGAGGTATAAGTCCCTTTAAAAGTTAGGACTTATGAGGACTAAAGCTTGGCTAATGGGCTCCTTGATATCATTGAATACTTTTTTGGATTCTTCATTCCATGTGACCCTGGATTCCTTTTTCAACATGTCATTTAGTGGCTTGAAAATCTCTACAAAGCTATAAATAAACTTTCTTACAAAATTTATCTTACCAAAGAATGACTTTAGATCTTTCTTACTATTTGGGGGCTCTATTCTAGATATGGCCTCTACTCTTTCAGGATTTATAGAGATCCCATATTTGGTTATAACATGACCCAATAATTTTCCTTCTGTAACATAAAAGATACTCTTCTTAGGGTTTAAGGAGATTCCATACCTTCTACATCTTTCAAATTTTTTTTATAAGTACATGAAGTGATATTACCTATTTTTAGAAAAAAAATATTCGATCATCCATATATAATAATAATACACTTACCAATTGGAAGGCATGGTCCATAGATATTTGGAAAGTATCTCCTACATTGATTATCCCAAAGAGCATCCTCTTGTAAGCAAAGGTTCCTCATTATATTGTGAAAGTTATTTTCATCTTATCTTCTCTATCAACCAACACCAGGTTGTAACCTAAAAAGCCATCAAGAAAAGACATCATAGCTAAACATAAAACAACTTGTATCACTTGGTCTAAATGAGGAAGATGATAAATATCCAATTAGATTCTTTTTTTACATTATTGAAGTCAATACAAAGTATAATCTCACCATTATTCTTCCCAACTAGCACTAAATTAGCCACCCAAGTAGAATACCTAATGGGGAAGACTATCCTAGCATCTAGTAATCTTTTGACCTCTTTGAAGATCATGGTATCTAAGATAGGGTTTACAAGCCTCTATTTTTTTTGAATGGTTTGAAACTTTTCTTAAGGGGTATAATATGGGTGATGAATCTTGGATCGAAGATCTTTAAGTCATCATAGGACTAGGCTATCACATCCCTATATTGGGTAAGGAGCTCTTTGTATTTCTTATTCTCAATGTTTGTGCGAGGTTTTCCAATATTGGCTAGCAAGGGTTGATCTTGGAGATTGAGATCAATAACATTATAATCTTTCCCACTTACCTTGATAACCTTAGAAACTTTAGCTAGTTTATCCTGATCAAATAGTCTTTCTAGAGAAATCATCCCATTGGGGATCTTGTTGTCATTTAATTGAATGAATTTACCATCAAATCTGTCCTTCTTAAATGCACTCTCATTAGTTTCATCAATAATATAAGCATCAAATGCCCCAAAATTAGTCATGGAAATATCTATTGATCATCATTGAAAACTTGAAAATGGTTAACGTTATCAAGTATTGAAGGATAAGGGATCAACTCAATACTAAAATTAGGGGAGTCTTGGTTGGGCATGAGGTTGGATACAATAGTTGCCAACTCATTAGCAGCTTGGTTTTCCTCCATTGGGATGGAGGTAATGTTAAAAGCATCAAAATACTTAATCAAATCCCAAACCCTAAAATTATATCTTTTGAGATATGGGAGTTTACATTAGCATTTGCATTTTACCTAGTTGACCACTAGTTCTAAATCCCCATAAACTAGTAGTTATTTGACCTTATTCTTTATATCATATTACAAACCTAAGATAAGGGCCTCATATTTATCCAAATTTTTAGTGCAAGGGAATTGGAGCCTATAAGAAGCATGGTAATTTCTATTAGTAGGGCCAATTAAGACAACACCAACACCTAATCTAGAATTACACCTAGCACCATGAAAATGCAATTTCCAAAGTTTAGGAACAACATGAGAAATCTTGGGATCACATACCTTATTAGACTCTAATATTTAAACCCCTAATTTTGAGTCAATTATGTTGACCCTCTCATTTACAATGTTGTATTTCGTTATCATGTGTTTCATCCTTAGCTCTCTCTCAACCCTAATCTGATTAGGAACCTCTTTCCAAGGTATCCATAAATATGAGTCTATGGACATGTAACCATTCAAAGCCTTAGTCAATTCCCTACTCAATAATATTCCATAAACATTAGGTATATCAACAACTTAAATATCAATGAATTGTTGTACCCTATGCTTAAAAGCTAGTTATATGTGAACATTTAAAATATCCCCAATTACCTTAACTCTAGATTTGTCTAATTGGGTGACAACCCTATTAGAATTAATAGGATTTAGGACAAGTTGTTTTCATATACCTATAAGCATGATGTTGGTATAAGAACCAAAATATATCAAGTAATTGTATAAGTTCTTACCAAACAGCCTGATAGTGAGCAGGAAAGGGGGAGATTCTACCTTAGCCTTCTGTATAGTCATATTGGCATGATTATCCTTAGGTGGATTGTTGGACTTCTTTCATAGAAATTCTAGTAGGAGGTACCTTTGATCTATAATTTTCATGGGTTCATGCAATGTAATATTATCCTTTATCTTCTTCATATACTCAACAATGTTATAACTAGTTTTATTAGAATTAGGGATTTCAACATTGGGTTTAGAAGTACTCCCTTTAGGTGGCTATAGATTATTACTTAAAGATGTGTCTAGAGGAGTTCCAAAATTAATAATGAGGTGTTGAGGTATTCAAGGGCTCTGTTCTCTATTCCTCAAGTGATAAGTCTTCTTTAATAACTAGTGAAAAGCTTGGATATACTCAAGGATATCATTAGGGTCATTTTCCTCTTGAAAGGGGAAATCAAAAGTATCTACCATGAAGGCTTGATTGAATGATTTAGATCTAGAAGCACCTACATCACTTTATTTGTTGGGGACCACTTCAAATGTATCCAACTCCTCTTTAAAAGCCTCAAAGGCTTTGTAAAACTCTATAAAATCAATTTCTCCATGCTTGGCTATGCAATGCAAACTATAATAATTAGGTATTGCAATATCCATGGTCTTATTTTTATAAGATGGCTCATTATTCCTATTGTTATGAAAACTATCATTTTGAAATATATTATTTGGTCTATTATACATTTGAAATGAGAAGTTCCTACCTAAAATTTTAACAGTATTTCCAACTTCTTTTTACAACTAAAGAAAATCAATTTTCAACTTTTGGACCATTTTTAAGATAGATTCATTCTCATTTTTAGGAGTTTTAGAGTTATGTACTTGGTTATTGTTAGCAAATGGTACCAAATCCCTTTGATCATTTGGATTGAATCCATTAGTAGGATGACTTAAGAATATTAAATTCTAACTGGGAGTGACATGACTCAATTGAAAATAATTTAGGTTTGGGATTTGGTTTAATGATGAGATATTCTAGTTGTTATTAGGAAATAAGTTCAGCATGGGCATTTGTGGGTTGATGTTTGGCATAAAGTATGCCATTTATCCTTAGGGATGAATCTAGTCATTGACGGTCATTGCCTCAGCATAGGCTTGACTAATGAAGTTATAGATGGCATGGATCTTTTCAAAAATATAGAGGTCATGGGATCTACTGCATCATTGTATATTTCTAAAGCTAAGACATCATCAAGCTTATAGGGTTCTATTGTCCTACTGTACAATTTCTAAAACCTAGAATTAAAATACCTAATAGGCTCACTTTCATCTCTTCTTATAGTGGTGAACTAATGGTAAATAACATAAGGACTAACAATCTTAAAAAATTGATCTCTAAAAACATCAGTGAAACCATCCAAGCTAGTGATGTAATTATCAAGAAATTTCAAGAACCATTCATAAAAAACATCTTTAAAGGTAAAGGGGAATAACCTAAAAGTAACATCTTCATGCACAACATTAAACAACCTTAAAGTAGTGTTAAAATAGTTAATGTGTTCTTCATTAGTTTTAATACCGATTGTACTAAATGTAAGCAAATACTTCTCAAGGTTTTGTGAAATATCATGTACTATATCTGGCACATTGATTGAAGACTCCCCTAACCAAGTCATACCTAGATGAAGGTTGAAGGCATAGGTACCCTAAAGAGGTGAAGTTGGCAAGGATTTGGATTTCCTATGTCTACCTTTGTCACGTCTTGATTTTCTATGAACCTCAAGCTTGAGCAAAGGTTCCCTGGTTTATGAGTGTTATCTTGTTCTAATCTTGGGAAATTCTAGATTGAAATTTGAATATCATGCCTGAAATATGATGTATCAAGTTAAATTTTATAAATAAAAAGAGTTAGACCTACACATTAAGCTTATTTTTAAAAAATTGTATAAAAATAGCAAAGGACATTGATCTTTGATTGAATTAACTCAAAGATGCATTCAATTACATGAATATGATATATATTCATAATTCCAAGCCTAAAATAACTTAGAACTATGAAATATATGCCAAAATTTGATCAAAACTACTTGTCATAACCATAGATATTATGGATATTCAAAGCTTAAGCTAAATTTACTAAAAACAAGCATTAAATCTCAAAAAACTTCAATTTTTGTCTAAGAAAGCACAAAAATGTATCATGAATAAAAAAGATCAATGATATTTATAATTATAAGCAAATAATTCACTCAAAAACACAAAGATACACTAATCTTAGATTTAAACACACTAATATCAATAAAGATTCAAATAATTCATGGCCCTATTTTTAGCGCTAATGGGAACTATTTTATTGATGCCTCTAAATGCACCATAGGGTTCCTTAGTGTTCAAAGAATACTTCCCATTTTATAATTTGATGAATTTAGAGCATGAGTATAAGGTTATCGCAACTTGATGTCACCTATGGTGAAATACCAGTAGATATATGTATTGGTGTCCCACAAATTTATAATGAGTGATGGTTAGGAGCCATCATGGTCTATTCTTGGTGAATTGTAGAGAGTCTATGTTAATACTTAGTGAATTATGATCCAAATTTAAGATACAGACTAATCTAAGTGGATATTTAAAATGAAGCTAAAACTAAAGTGATCTGGTGTAAAAGAAAAAGAGTAAAAATATGGGTAAGGCATAAAATAAATGAGTGATTGCCAATTTTAGTCTCAAACATCATGACAAAACATCAATTACAACTGAGTAAAAATTCAACCAATATATAATGCAACATAAAATAAGCTCAAATTTCACTATATACCATGCAAACTTTAAAGGATAATGTAAAGGATCACAAGTAAGAACCAAGTCTACTTTAAGGAATACTACTATAATCAAAAAGCATTTGCACATCTGAATATAGAGTAAAATGAAGTGAAGCAAGACCTAAGATCCACCAACTAATCTAGCATATGAAAAAATTATAAACCCTATGATTAGAAAATGTAACTTAGAATTCAAAGACATCATTCAAATTCAAGACATAAACTATCAATTGAGAGAAAATTTATATTATCAATTGACATATCAAATGTGGAAAATCTTTGCTAAACTCCTTAATTATATTAATTACTTAAAGTATATAAAATTTTCTCAAAATTTCCCCCCTTTAAAAATGGTAATACATGCCTTTTATAGAAAGATAATGCAATGCATCATTCAGTTACAATATATAGGTGTACACAAGACAAGGATATTTGTCCTTCAAGATGGTTCTTGAACACACTTGTTTTCTACAATTAAACTAACCTAGGGGCAATATGCTAATAGACTAACATATGCCTTATGAAAGAATATTATTATTTTAAATATTAAAATGTTTATATAAAAGTAATATTGGATGTTAGGTGGGCCCATAGTCAAGGGGTCCCCCTATTAATTTTGCAAAAGTTTATTGGTCCTTGATGAGGTCCATGTCCACATCTGGCTTCATTAGGCAAACCTCTTCTTGATTAGCTCAGTCCTCCAAGTCTTGGTAGTCGTGGGCCATGGCTTCCTTTATGTTCCTTGCCTCTACAAATTTCTCTTATACTATGAAAATCATGTCCAAAATCCTCCTATTGTCCCTACTAGATTGCCTTAGATCTTTCTCTAAACTAACTGTATGACCAAAGTGACCCTGTGTTGGAATTCAACATCATCAATGATTCCAATTATAGTGGTCTTGGTAGTATTTAATAACATTTTTCCTAAGATATGTTCAATTCTAGTGACCAATCCCTTATCATCTACCAAAAACCTATTAAAATTCTTTGTCCAAGTACCTAGACTTTGGACCTTGTCTAATATGACCCCTAGTATGTTATTTAAATGTGTTAAGCTAATATTCTTGAACTTAAGAATATTATTCCTGATTACAGTGTCTATGAGATCCTTGACTTGGGACTTTGCATTTTGCCACCCATTTATTAATTCATTGGCTTATTCTCTTTGATGGCTTAGGGCATCTTGCCTTAGCTTTATTGAATTCAAATAATTAAACATATCAAAGAATGAGTCCTTGAACATGTCCATTATGGAGTTAGGAATTGAAAAAATGGCCTAGGTTTCTAGATTTTCTTTCTCTTTCCAAGTTTTAGATCCTCTATTTCATCCTTTGGACCCCAAAATTTGCTTGAGTTGATTGAACATCAATCAAGCCCTCAACATCTTCTTCATGAATAGTAGCTCGCCCAAGTTTTTGACCTCCCACTAAGGTCAGACCTATAAAGGGTTCTACATTTTCGAAGGTGAATTCCTTGGTGCCCACCATGGAAATCCTAGTGGTGACCCTTTCCAATCCATATATCTCTAGATTAAACTAAATAGTGGTACATGAGCCTATGAATTTTAAAGGTTCTAGGACCTCTACACCTGTATTACTTGATACTCCAAGAACATCCATTTTCTTCCTTTTTAGTCCTGAAGTGACAAAAATTATCCTTTCTTCTTGCTCCTTTAACATGGCCCTAATCTATGGCTTTATGTCATCATGCACTTCAACATTGGTAACCTTTGTCATGGCCCATGAATGAGAGAGAAAAGGAATATTTTACAATTTTTCATAAATGAACTTGTCAGGGATGACAGGTCCATGAATTGGGAATTCATCATTGAATATATTGACTTCACTGGTGGGGTGAGTGATGATCAATCTTGGTTTCTTCATTATTCCAATAGGAACTAATGTTAAATCTACCTTCCTATTTTCTTGGGATGCCATAAAGACAAGCTCTTTTCCTTTCTCTCCTCTAGGCTCACTGCTTGGATTTGAGTCTCTTTAAATAGTTCCTCTTCCTTGTTTATGTCATACACCTCTTCAAGTTCTTTGAGAGCACCCTCAAGTATCTCTTATGGCTCAAAGGCTATCATATATATTTATTAAACTAGGGAAGGTGGAATTTGGTTTTGTGTTGAAGATGAGGGACCCTCTCTAGGTCTCTTTTCTAATTTCACTTCTCCCATTTTCTCCTTTTCATGACCTTGGTCATCTTGTCCTTGCATAATTTTCCCCTGAGTCTATGGTTATTTTACTTAGGGTTATTCTTAGGTTGTCCTAGATGGTTTAAGAAACAAGTGATACTATAAAGGATGTAACTTCCATGCCTCTCCTAAAGGCTTGGTATCCTTGGTTAACCCATTTTCAAGTTTGATGTTGTGCCCTTGGATCCTAGCCAACACCTTTTCATAATTATTAGCCCTAATTTAGATGGTGTCATGACACTAAGATGATGCACATAATTAGGCTTGGGGAGTTTTTTCTCCTTAAAATGATTATTCATTTTATTCTTAAGATCCCACATCTTGAGTTTGTCAAGCTGAAACCCAAATGAATCCTTGTGCTTGGCCATGTTATCAACCTATTTCTAATCCTAAAGTATATTTCTTCTAATGGTTAAAGGGAATGGGTGGAGAAACGCCTTCCTCTTTTTTTTTAGGTCCCATCAATTCCATGAATGTGATGGGAGGCAATTTCTTACTCAACAAGCTTACTTGGAACATATATTAACAATCTGTAAGGCTGGGACATGATCCCCTCAATCTTGATGACTATGTAGCCAGGATAGTACCAAATGTCACCTATCATTTCAACATACTTTTTGATTAGTGGGTTGACCTTAAGCATGGGAACACTTATGATATCCTCCACTATGGCTAGGTAGACATAGTCACAAATAAATTACATATGGTTCCTGTACTAAAATATATTCAATTTGGAGTAATGGTGAGAAATGGTAGTTTTTCCCTTATGAGACAAATTTCTAATACCAAGGAAGTTGATTATGGTGAAAAGGGAATCTATAAGGTATGACATCATGTAGAACTACTTAGATGTATTCCTTTTGATGGTAGTGAACTGCCTGGCCAAGAAGACACTGATCAAATCTCCAATTGAAGCGGTGAGATTTTCTTCCACCATTAAATGCATAAATGGAACCTAGATTTTGTTCACATAGGTGGTTGAGGGGGCTCTAAAGACTTATTTTAATAGGGTCATTATAACTCTAATTCCTTCTAGAATTGGACTATTAGGATTTTATCTTCAAAGTCCCTAAAGATAGGGGTCATTGGTGTAGCCAGGGTCTAAGGATAGAGTCTAGGTCATGAGTTTTGGTCCATTTTTTAATTTTAGATAAGTCTAGATGGGGAATTAGGAGCTTATAATATTTCTCAAAATATATAGTGAAAATATAGGGTATCTTCTTATAATTTCCCTCATTCATGATCTATTCATTATTTACTCTATAATCAACAAAGATGGGGACAAGGATGTCTATCCAATGTACTACCTCAGGCTTTGTAGTAGCATGGTGAAGGTTAGCCATCTAGATAACAACCAAGTCATAATGTCTTTGATTCAACATGGAAATCCTCTACTCTTATTTTGTAATTTGCTTTATTTCTTCCATGTTAAGGAATAATTTAGACCAATTTCTAATGCTTGGGACATTTAGGGCTACAATGTCTAATTCAGTGTCCTTGAAGATTCACCCCTCATTATTTGTCAACAAGTAGAGCTTGGTCTCTTCCTTTAGTTACTACCATGGTCTCTTCTTTTATAAATTATTTATCTTGGATAGTAAATGGTCTCTATGAAATCTCTTTTCTCAAAAACACAATCAAGCTCTCTTTGGATCAAATTGTGCCCAAATGAATTCAAGTGGGTAGATTTTATGTAGGGTTTAGGGTTTTGGAGCTTTAATGGTAGGATATATCAAACTCTATCTTATTCATGCCATGGATTTGATTTAGACCTTTGAATTTATACCTTTACATTTTTGAGCCCATAAGATCTTTTGTTTTTTCCTTTTCTACTTGCATGGTGCCTATGTGGCATTGGTTTGGACCTTTTACAACATTTTTCATAAATTCCTTTGAGCACTAGCCATTGATATTTAAAATACCTTATTTTATTTTATACTATCATATCAAAATCTTATACTAGCACAAGCCATTGATTGTAATATGGGCCCTCACTTGTGATTGGATCCTTTTGTTCCAAACCTCATGGTTATGATACTTGGCATCTTTTCATGCCTTCCCTATGCTTTGTATCTTGCATCAATCATTTGTTGAATGAGCATTGGCCACATGATGAGCTCACAGGCCTTTAAAAAGTCATGGGCATCTTTGCATAGTTGGATCATGGAGCATGATGAAGTGTGAACCATTAGATCATCTATCAATTTTGCTTTGAATGGGATTCCACCATGAGTCAAGCTTGTAGGCTCTCTTGACTTCATTGAAAAGTCATCAGGATCTTCACATCATTGGATTACCCCTAGTGATAAAGTGCAAACTATTAGATCTATAAAGATGCCTAAACTTTAATCTATAACATTTTTAAAGGGGAACTTAGGCTTAAATTTTGTAGGATAAGGTTTTTTATGTATTTATTAATCACAAATCAAACCTTAGGCTAAGGGATTTACGTATATATTTTCCTAATTATATAAAGGGGATCGAGGTTAAATATTTTATACCAATTTTTACGTTGTGTTTAATAAACATAATGTATGCATTGGTATAGAATATTTATGCCAAGGATTTATACAATATATTCAAAGGTATCAAAATCATATAATGGTCTAATATTAGGTAGGGTTTCAATGTATTAACAAACACATGAAAACATTTGATTAGATGTATTTTAGCTTAAGTTATACATCATAAGGACCTTTTAAAATGAGGTTTAATATAAGTATATAGTTTGAGGTTCAAGGTATTTGAAGGAAATACAATGAGGACCTTAAATTATAGACTTAGAGTAAGTTTATTTTGTATATACTTAGACTATAAGACCATTTTCACATTTTGTAGATTGAAGATTTCTAGTGTTTGAGAATTTTCCAAGCACTTCCCTTAGATTGTAAAGCAATTTTTGAGCCTTATAGAAAGATTTGAGAGTGTATTTTGACCCTGAGCAAAATAATTCATTAGATTAAATTTAATGGTCTCATAGACATCAAATATGTCCTTGTAGACATCAAATGATGGTCATGCGAATGACAATTTTAAGATAGTGAAGTTTTTAATTTGATAGGCTTAAAGTTGATGGTCATGTGGAAATCAAATACATCCTCTTTGTCATTAAATGATGGTCATGTGAATTTCAATTTTAATCTCATCAAATTATTGTGACCTAATATGAGAGTGCCACCTAGCAAATTCATGGGGCTTCCTAACATCTTGCACTTAATTTTCTTCACTGGATCAAAATCCACAACATAATGAGATCCATAGGATCATGATCTAAGAGCTTGCTTATGATTAGTTATTTCTTTTAGGTGGGCCCCTTTTCTTATAATCCTCAAATTTAAGGCTGTCATGTGCCGATCATTCAGACATTTTTTAGTCCTTTGACCTTCAACTGTGCTTCACTCTATCCGATCAGGTCTTCATGATGAAGCAAGAATTGTTGATCATGATCCAAGAGCTTGAATTTGATTTTCAAAGGGGTTATGTGTAATATTATGTTGGGATTTTATTGCACCATCTGATCAAAAGGTCATGAGTAAGTACTAACCATTAGATCATCTAGGATGTAGGTTATTTAAGTTAAATTTCATGTTTTTCTTGCTCTGTTGGATCAAATGCCACAATAAAATGAGGGTTTTTGGATATTTCAAGATGTGAGGAAGTTAATTTAGGACCACAATGATAAAAATACTTAGGCTAAGGTGTTAAGACTAAGGTTTTGTTAGTATTAATAAATACAATGGTGTTTTAGGGTCAAAACATTAGGTTAAGCTAGGGAATATTTAAAAGGACCTTATAGAATGAATGTTAGTTAGGCACATAAGTAACTTTAAAGGGAAAATAATAAAGGGGACCAAGCATTTTAGGATAAGTTTTAGTCATGTTAAAAAAACATGGCTAAGCTAAAAATGTGAGTTTTATACTTAGGTCTAGAAATAGTTTTTTCAAAAAGGTTCCCACCAAATTTCAAATTCAAACTAAGGGTTTCATCAGGTTTTTGAAACATAAATTTCTTAGGAATAAACACCATGGAACCTAAAACTAAAAGCCTTAAATACCATTCATTATTAATGTTATCCAAAAATAAATCAAAACATAACTAAGTAAGCATGCTTTGATAAAGTGGATGATCTTAAAATTCTACAAATGACCTTAGCATGTTAAATTTCCATGTTCAATCTTCAAGGTTTTTTAAGGGTCCCAATTTTCAAAAATGGGGGTATGCTGGTCCCAACACTTCCTTTTCTATGTTTTTAAGGTTTTATCTTCTTTGTTTATTTCAATTTAGTAATTTTGACATGTTCAAATTATATGGATAATTTTGGTTCTTATAATTGATGTGTGCTAATCATAGATGTACAATAACTCTTGAAGATTAGTAAATTTCATTTATTTAAGAAATTCATTTAGACTATGTTGACATTCTAAGGTGTGTAGGAGTATTTCCTTTTAGTATAGTATTCTAGGGTATATTGTGGCTACTCTAGATACCTTCCTAGTCCAAGCTATAATCTTTCAACTAAGGGTGTGAAAAATTAACTCTAAAGAGATAAACCTTTATTCAATATCACTAAGTTTCCTATACCTATTTCCTAGACTACTTAGCCATGTTTGTTTTTGAGTGTGTAAAACCTATAAATTTTGGTTTTGGAGATACTCATCCACCAAATAAATAGCCTTGGAAGTGACCTTTTTAAGAACATAACCTTTCTTTTTTAACTTACATTTCCCTATTCTTTTGAGTTTCTTTTGAGATCTACCCACCATAAAGTAATTCTCCACCCAGATAACTCACTTAGTGTTTGCCTCTTTTTGATTTCACACATTCTTCCATATACTTAGTTAAACAACTTGCAATCTCAACCTTCTATTACACCAATTGGTTGTTTTAACTACATACTTGTAACTTGTGCCTTGGAGTGGAAACTCATTTCCATAGAGATCCAAAAATGTTATAGGCTACCTCATTCAAGTTATGTGGTGTGCATAAAACTTACATCAATAAAAACAAAAAAGATGACACTAGAAAGAGGGCACACTTGTGTGTTTTCTCAATAGTATAAGTTAGTCATTTTGTAGAGTTTCACTGGAGACACCTAGGAGAGTAACAAGGTCTAGGGCCCAAGCTAGCCTTTTCATTTCATCTTTATAAAATCACAAGAGGCCTAGATGAGTATTGATCACCCATGAAGTACACTAAGCTAGGACACCTTTCCCAGTAAGAAACATTTTACTTATCAACCATCCTATGGCACAACCTTAGTTAGTACAATCTATTATTTCCATTCCTATAGATAAACGTAATTTACCAAGGAACCTAGAGAAATATTTGTCTACATTTTCCCCCTCAAGTGGGAGAATGAAAAAGGGGCATATCAAATATTTAAAGGATAATATGGGATTAATGAACATCACAGATGAGGATGTTACATGCAAAAATTTCCCATTCACTCTATAGGATTCTAATTATTATTGGTATGTTAACTTACAGGAAAGTTCCACCACCTCATTGAATGCATGTCAAATACTTTCCTTACACAATTTTATCAAGTTACTAATCTAATTTTGTTGTGTTGGGCCCCTTATTTCATTAAGTAAAGGATTCACACCAACATGACATCTACATTAGCATGAAGGAATCATTTTTCTTAGTGGTTGGCATTTTGGCACTAGCTAGAGGGTGTATCACATATATTACACCAACTGATAGGTGGATAACTAGATCTTATATCTTTAGGGCATCTTCAATGATTTGGAAAGATGTGGTGACTACAATTTAGACTTTGCAAAGTCATGGAGCTAGCAGTTATGATGACCAAACTCTAGCTTAGCACTCAGTGTGCACCTTCTACCTTGGTAAAGATGCTCTTAAAATCTATTTAAGGATCTTGATCCAAATGAAAGAGGATAGATGAAAATGGGAAGCAAAGATATAATAAAATGAATCTTTAGGCATTGATTTGGAAACCATTAGGTTTAATAATAGTTCAAAATCCATGAAGGATCCCCTTTTTACTTACCCAAGCTCATCTATGAGCCTTTGGGTCATTAAGTAGGATAAACTAAACATATATTTTTCTATAAATGTTATACTTTGTTTTAAATTTTAGTAATGATGATGATGGTTTCATTATATGGTACTCTATCTAGTTTATAAGTCTTTTGTATTTCTATTAGAATGAGTAATAATTATAATGTTGTAGATTCAATACATCTATGTTAAGTAATGTTCATGTGGACTTCTGGATCACATCGTTAATAGAGTCCCTAAAAATATTAATGACATCCTCTATAACTTGCATAAATATTAAGTATTCCTATCCTTGTTAGAAGCACATTTATAGTACGAATAACTCAAGTGAAAGTAGCCTTTTGATCCTTCAAGCACCTATATGACCCTAGGATTATTCCATCAAAATCTTATACAACCCTAGTATTATTCTCTTGAAATCATTGAGTGTTCACTGAAATAGGTGGAAGATAGATTTGTATTGAAGCATCCAACCTAGAAAGGACAAAAGCCAATAAAATGGGTTCGGAACAACCTATATGATGCTTTGTATGAGGTCTTTTTTGTGAGTTACTTGAACATGTGTACTGATGGTTAGTTGCATATTCAACCCAATAAACAAAAAGATATGGACAACACTATGAGTGGAAAAATGATCACCTAAAGAGGTTTGAGACCCTGGATACTACTTGGACTAGATTAGTAGATAAATTGTGGCAAAGAGTGTTCAATAGCTACATACTTGAGTTCATAGTCTTAACATACTCATGCCTTGAGGAAGTAGAGTACCAATTTTTTCATAACCCTAAAGTCATGTTTGTGAAGTAATTTAACATAGAGCTCAAAAATCTAATGGTGGATTATGGTTTTTAAACTTTGGTGATGGAAGGCTAAATTCCTTTCATATATGAGAAGCATAAAGGGGGAGAAAGGGATGTGTAGGTGAGGCATAATGGCAATGGATGAGAAGGTTAACACCCAAGAGCTTAGAAGATAGACCTATAATAATATATGGAATAGATTGATAAAATATATAGAACCTAGAAGTGTCAAGAGTACCCATAGAGAGTGGGAAGGGTATGGGGAAAGATCTCTTAAAATACAAAAGTATGAAGATGAGAGATATAATGAAGTAATGGATCGAGCTCAACACATAATTAGTGTGGAATTAAATGGGTTCCTAAATAATTTGGTGACTATATATATGCTTGATGCACCTACCCCCTTTGAACCTATGGTGCATGCTCACATGCTAGATCCCCCACTTAAAGAAAGTATAGAAGTAGTAATTTACTTTGTTTTTGACTTAGACCATAGGCATTTTATAGACTTGGATTTCAAATTTGTGATTGAATAGTTTATTCCATACAAGGAGGTGAGCATAACTATATTTAGACAATTGGGTAATAGCTCACCATAATAGAACTTGAATGTGAGTATACCAACTCAGCCTATGTTAGTAACACAAAATGGGCAATAGCCCATAGGAAGTGGTCTAGCACCATAAGTAATATAGTGTTGATAACATCAACTATGCCAGTAGTAATGATGGAACCAGTACCTAAAACCATGGATAGAGACATTAGAGGACCACCACCAAGACATGTACCATGAAGACAAGTGCCCCAAATACCAACTACCCCTATAATGAATCTACTATGAAATGGCTATGCAATTGCTAGTGTATTGTAGCATATAGAATGTCATAGAACATGTGCTAAAGTGTGAACTATAATGGTACACATGGGGCATAAATCAATCACAATGTAAGGTGACCTAATTTATGACCACTCTACTTGATCTCACCCACACTTGGTATAAAAAATTTGATCCTGACCAGGTCATATTTGACTATGATACCCTAAAGGAATTTAACATTCCAAAGTTTAAACAATAGAGAATCACTACACTAAAAGAGATTACCCAAGGACTCTCAAAGAGTGTGTACATATACAATTTGAGGTTCAAAACTCTTATATCAAATATTCCATATAATATTCACCCTTCCCAACATGCACTCTAGTTCATTAGAGGGTTGCTCATGCTATTCCAAAGAGTGCTTTCCATGAAAATATTTATGGACCCTCGAGAAGTGATTGAAGTCACTCTCAGAGTAGAAGCAGTTAAAAATATAAATACCAAGATTAGCCCATTTATGGAGGTACATATTACATTTATGGCCTCATATCTCTAAAATCTTATCGCTAGCACATCACATGATGATCAAAGTGGACTATGGTGCATTGACTATGAAGAAAAAGTCCATAATAGGACTAACTACACATGAAGGAATGTGCACACTTTGCTTCTAAGATACAAAGTTTTTCAAGAAGCAAATGATGTTTGTAACTTCCATTTGTTACAATGCACCAAACAAGTCAACTCAACCATCTACTATTGGTTGAGTTATACCTACACCCATACCACTATTTATTATTGGGTGATTGATGAAATACATGAGAATATGGAAAGGGGAACACAATAGGCCACCATAGCAGTCAACAAGTAGGCTAACCAAGGTAATGAGGGCTATAGCAAACTGAACATTAGCTTTGGAATGTAATGAGGTGATAGAGGGTGAGGTAGAGGATGTAGTGGTAGAAGGTTCCCACCATTATCATGTTATAATTATGGCTTGATAGAGCATTAATAGTGTGACTTCCATACGCATCCCATATGTGGGTATTTTCAAGGATATTATAAGGTCAAAGACTACCTTGACTTGTAAAAAAATTAACCTAAATCAAGCCTGACATAGACAAGGGTATATGAATGATTAGGTGTGAGCCAAAAACCAAAACATGGACCTCAAAGGCATAAATTGCATGCATAGAGATAATCAAGGTACAAGCGACTACATGAAGTAGATTCACCACTTAGCTACCAATTGCACTAGTACCTGAGTTACACCTAGAATATGAAGATAAGGGTTGAAATGAGTGCATAATTTATCCTAAACCCAAATTTGTGCCATACCTAGATGTTTCACACCAAAAATATGTATTAAAATAGTTTGTGAGTGTAATACAAAACCTATAAGGAGAGTTCTAATTATAATGAGACATAAAAGTGTAGGCTACTCCCTCTTGTAAGAAGTAAGATAGATAGGAAGTTGAGATAGAAGAACTAACTAAGATCTTACACCTCCTATAGATAGAGGTAATGTTACCCCTATTAGATAACTTGATCTTAGAGCATATGGGTCAAAATAAAGTTGAGGTCACCGTGACATGCATGGAGAGGGATCGAGAGGTTTAACATACACAAAATGTTGAATATGAGAAAGAACTCCTCGTGAATTCCACTATTGATGGATGGTCTATCTTTGAGGTCCTTGTAGACATAGGCACTAAGGTTAACATCTTGACCAAGAATTCCTAGGATAAAATGGGTAGGCTAGCTTTGAGACCTTCCCCTCATGTACCTTTCATGGCTAATAAGACCTGGGTATATCCTATTGAAATTTTGAAAAGCACAATTATATATATCATGGGCACTAAATTCCATGTTGACTTTGGAGTGATCAAGTTAGCAGAGAAGGACAACTACTCAACACTTATAAAAAGGTCATGATGTTATGAAAACAATGTACATATGCACTTCAAAAGTCACTACATGAAATTTGAGAATAGAAAGGATAGGGTAGCTATACCCATATAAAATGACCATGGACCCCCCTATGTCAAAAGTGTGGACATCAAAACTAAGATCAACCACTTCTACAACATCACGGTACAAGGCATCAAGAATCTAGACCTAAATGATCAAGGAATCCTCTATTGAGAGGATGGACAACTAGTATTAAACACCACCTACATTAATTTCAAATTATGGGTTGAGGAATCATATGAAACCACTAGTTGAAGGTGCCACTTGGTACACATGAAGGAACCAAAACTAGTAAAGATAGGTTGGGTCCACATTGATCATGCTTCTAAAATATGGGTCCTTTAAATCAAGAATAAGGGAAAAAGAGTGCTCACCTTAGCAAGGGAAAACTTGTATTTCTCCTAAGATATGAAGGGAGTAATCTAGTGGAAGACTATATTTGTGATCTTGAATCATGAGTCCTAAAAGAGGTGGATAGAATTGGTGCACTAGTGTATACATTGAAGAGCACTACCACTCATTGGTAGACAGTGCAAAGGCCTAGATTTCCAACTTGGTGAGATGTGAAGGTATCCATTTTCACTAGATTTATAAAGATTAATGAGGACCTAGACATCTCAACCTACTTTGGCAATTATAACCCTATAGAAAAAGTGCATATTTACAATGAAACATGGATTTTTTATGCAAAAAATGCCCCAAGGAATCTATGGGTGTACACCTTATATAGTACCTTAAAGACTTGGGTGTAGGTATCATATGTTGTCAATGAGATGTGCCATGAGACAACCAACTGGGATGCCTTTAATGAGTGGTTTGTTCACACCTTCTCCTTTTCCTTATAAAATATTGAATTGATTGAGACACTATAGGTAGATCAAATTTAAATGTTTGAGGACACTAAAATATTAGAGGAGTGCCTAAAATACATGTTTGGTGGAAAGGGGTTAGCACTCCTAACCTTCTTTGAATAAAAACTCTTAATATTGACTCTAGTGATGAATATGATGAAACATGGAAGGGGTGAAACTAGAATAATTTGATAGGTAAAGGAAAGTTAGTGTGCCAAGTTGAGGATAGCACCCTAGAAGAAGAAGATCCTACCCATATTTAGATATAAATAATTGAGGGTAGCAGATAAGTTGAGGACTCACACAAGGAGAAGAATGAACCCTATCAAGTCTCATTAAAAACTACCAAAGTAGATATCAGTTTATAAGGGGAACCAAATATTGTTACTCGGGGTGCCTATTAGTTTAACATAGAGTTAGCACATATTATGGACCTCTTGAAGGAATTCCAATACTTGTTCCCTTATAACTACAAATATATGAAAGGCACACACCCATCCCTAAGAAAAATTAACATCAATCTAGTCGATAGTGTAAGACCCATCAACAAATGACCTTACAAAATGAACCCCAATCTTTTCACCAAGGTCAAAATGGAGATTGATGGTATTCTAGACACAAGCATCATCTAGCCTATGCAAGAATCTAAATGGGTTAGCCCCTAGTTATCAACATCAAGAAGGATGGGTGCATCTACATATGTGTTGACTATAGACTATTGAACACTGCCTACATAACTAACCCCTTTCCAACTCTGTGTGCTAATAAAGTCTTGGATGGCATTGTAGGTTTCAAGATATACATCTTTAATAATGGGTTCTCAAGATACCATCAAGTCTATATTAAGGAGGAGGACAAGCCCAAAACCACCTTTACGATAGAGTTGGGTCATTTTACTTACAATTGTGATGCCCTTTGGGTTGAATAATGCACCAATTGTGTTCTCTTGAGTGGTTATCATTTCTTTCAGAGTCTTCATTCACAAGTTCCTCCAAGTATACTTAGATGACTAGACTATGTATGCAGTAGTGAAGGATCACTATGATAACTTGTGCCTTATGTTTGAAAGGTGTAGGTAGTTTTAAAATTCTTTAAACCTCAATAAGTGTATTTTCATAGTACCATTTGGCACTTTACTCATGCACATAATCTAAAAATATGGTCTACTAATTGATCTAGAAAATATTGTAATCATCCCTCAGCTCCAGACCCTATCAATATAGAAATATGTTTATGCCTTTATTATAAAGTATGGGTACTACAAGAATCTCATAAGGAACTATGTCAATATTGAGGCATCACTAGAATATCTCTTGTGAAAGGATGGCCCATTCTATTGGGGCACATCATAGGAAGCTACATGTGAGACCCTGAAGCTCAAACTAGAAAGTGCATCGATATTGTAATTTCCAAATTGGGTAACTCCATTCCATGTAAATGTCAATGCCTTTAGTACCATAATTATCACCAATCTGGTGAAACTACTTGAAGGTAAAATGTATCATCCCATTTCTTTCACAAGCAAAAAACTAACTAAGGCCAAATAGAACTACCCCACAACTATGTACGAGGTGCTTTCCATGGTCTATGTCTTACAAAAGTTTAGATAGTAATTATTTACCACCCCCTTCATCTTATTCATTGATCATGAGGTGCTTAAGTACCTAGTGAACAAGCCCGATTTTCATGGGCACATTTGTTGATGGATTATTTTATTTCAAAAATTCCAATTCTATGTTGTAATAAAACCTATAAAATAAAACTCGAGCCCAGATAATCATTCTTGCATCAACTTTGGTGATATAGTAGTGCATATTGAAGATGATATGCCTAACATGAAAATTTATAGATTCCAATGCATCCTTAAAGACTTGGCAAAGATTGCCACATTTTTGACCTCTCGATTGGCACCCTAGACCATGATGACTAAGGATAAGAACTAGCTTATAGTTTATGCCACCCTATTTTGCCTCATTATTGGGGAACTATATAATTGGAGTCATAATGAATTCATGCACTGATATGTCCTAGAGCACAAACATGACTCAATATTTCAAGAGGTACATGAGGGGATTGATGGAAGCCATTACATTAGAGACACTGAAGTGTACAAGGTACTACAATCAAGCTTGTGGTGGCCAAATCTATTCTAAGATGCAAAATAATGTGCCAAATCATGTGACATCTTCTAATGCATAGGAAATCCCACCACTGAGATGATATTCCTCTCATCCCCATCCTTGGCCAAGTACCATTTGAAAAATGGGCCATTAACTTTGTTGGGCCTATTACTTTAACTATGAGGTGCATAGGCACATGATATACTATGGATGTCATAGATTATTTCACCAAGTGGGCTGAAGCAACACTAATCAAAGATTATACAACCATCATAGTAGAAAGATTCATCTAGAATAATATCATCAGTTTCTATAGATGCCCATTTAGCTTGACTAGTGATCATGCTAGGCACTTCATCAATGAAACCATTCAGATCCTACTAACTAAATATATAGTGGTACACCATAAATGACACCTTACTATCCCCAAGTGAATGACACCATTGAGGCATTCAATAAAATATTAGGAATGTGCCTCATAAAGATATGTGTCATTGGTTACAAAGATTGGGATGACCATGTGTCAATAGTATTGTGAGCCTATCACACTACATATAAGCTCTTAAACAAGGTTACACCATTCCAACTGGCATTTGGCATAGAGTCCATTGTACCTATGGAATTATTAGTGACCTCAATATGCATTATGTATATTCGTAGATTGGATGACCAAGAGTCTTTGAGTGCATACCTGGAAGACTTGGAGCACTTGGATGAGATATGTACCCAAGAAAGATGGAGCCAACAAATAGAAAAGGCATATTATAAGTTATGACATGATAATAACATCAAGTTTAAGGTATTTATAAAAGGTGCATTGGTCTTTCTATATGACTCTAAGTACCTTAAGCACCTAGGCAAATTGTAGATTAGGTGATTAGGCCATTATATCATCCGTGATATATTAGATGATAGTGCATGCTAGCTGTGCAGATTAATGGGTGAAATTCTTCCTAAGAATTTCAACAACAAAGGATTGAAACTATACAATCAATAAGATGGTGATTTTATCATCAGATACTGACTTCTTGATCATAAGTCAATTATTTTGTTTTGACCATAATAAAATTTGGTGCAAGCCAAATATTTCCTTATATTTGTTTCATTTGTGTTGGGATAATAAGCATGGTGATTTTATGCTCATAGGAAACCTCTTTTGGCACTTATATGCATAAATCAAGTTGGTGAGTCGAGTACAATCACTCTCTCAATGCCTAAGGCTAAACATCTGGTTTCTAGGTGCATATAGTTTTCCAAGTTTAGAAAGCTATAAGTACAAGTTAACAAAGGAAGGCACACAATATGTTTTTGCACAAGGAATCATGATGGTAGAATGAAGTGTTGGAGGACCAACACAAGGATTTTTATGGGGTAGGGAAGGCCCAAAAAAGATACATGAAATCATAAAGAAATTGACCAAGAAAGAGAGGCATGTTTGTAAGGAAGTGGAGCACTAAGAATATATGGAACCAAAGAGGCTATATCATGTGCATGTGATTTTTTTTACCTAAGTTTCCATAAGAAAGGTGAAGGTCACACCACATTGAACAAAGTGCAAGAGAATAACCATCAAGATAGCTGACACCCACACATTGGCCAATGGGAAGTGACCATTTGAATTACCTATCAATTCATAAAAAAAACCTTTATAAAAATTAATGATGTGATGATGGAAGCATAAATATCCACAATAAATGCACAATTGGTGGTGGATTTTATTGGATTTCAAAGGTTCAGTAGATTTCAAGAAATTTATTTGTTGTCAAACCATTAATCACCAGCCATTAATAAGGTATCTAAAAATAGAGTATAAAGGGTTGAATGACAAACTTAAATAGGTTACAAAACTTTGTGAGAATTAATAATATAACTAAAAAGAGTTGAAGCCACTCAAACTAGAGAATGCTACCAGTGAAAACCAGAGCATTCATAGCCCCCCAAGTGAGAATATTTGAATAATGACAATATTTTATTCCACTTTGAATTAGAAAGGAAGTGAGGGGAGTGAAATTTATAGATAAATATGGAAATAAAAAATATAAAAAATTACAAGGCTAACATTAATGACATAGGAAGCTTGATATCCAAAGACAAAGTCATAGTTCCCATGATTGTGAAGAAGCACCGATCATAATTTTGGGCTTTGAAAAGATCAACCAGCCACGTTTCAATAGTAACCTATTTAGAATGGGAAAAAAGAGACTAAGTATAGGTATGATGTAGGTTTAAAAGGATTTAAATAAATTATGGGTGGTTAAATAATTAGCCACCACAAAATGGTATGCACTGGTAGAAGGTGTAAGAATCATGGTAATAGATCTAAAAGTGAGCATGAAGATCACCTATATATAGATGAAATTCCTCCATAGGTCATGGTGGGGGATAAATGGGTATCATTTATGCACATGTGCAAGCTCAAATATTAAAACCTCTAGATAGGGATCAATGTGTAAGAACTAAACTAGGATTGGATAGTTGACATAGGGAAGAAAACAAAATTGGGTGTTGCAGTATTCGATGTCTCCATCAGATACATATTGGAAACTGTGGGTGTAACCCAACTATTTAATCTACCAATCTTTGATAAACCAAAATAATTAGTATAATTCCTCCTCTCATGAGTCTATGGCAACCAATTTTACTTTGTAGGATATCACACGAGGATCTTGACATGCCTCATTAGTAGAATCATGGGACTACCCAATGCAGGGGCAGACATTCATGAGATGATGGATGATGAAGTGGAGGTTGAGAGGGTCATGAATCTCTTGGGATATTATAATTAAATTTTCATGTTCATTATAAGGAAATCCAAGACCCCAGCATGAGGGAAGTGACACACCTGGTTAGCTACAAACTATGCCTTAGCAGTTGATGGTTTGATATTAGCAAGACCTTATTATGCAACACCCAAAACATGGTGCAAGGGTTAATATTCAACATCTTCAAATTCATTACTAAAGATATTATCAAGAACATACAAGAGTTCCATTGAGTACATGAAAATTTTAGATGAGGTTATATGTTGATCTTGATAGTGATGGAGGAGATAGGTGTGTTGAATGGTGATGATGACAACCTATGGGTTTTCTCACCCAGCCATGAGTCCCCTACAATGAAGTACCAAGACTTCATTTTACCACCCATATTCTCACAAAAAATAAGACAAGAGTGAAAGGGTGGTATAATAGGTACATCAAAACCTTTGGGATTAAGTGGTACATCCATCAATAGCTTCCCCAATAGCTGGTGGGAATGTCAACCTTTATCATGATGCAACACTTTTGTGTGGTGTACCTCATGCTTATAGATGGGAACCTTTTAGGGTGGTGTTGGTTACCTTATAAATTTTATTCAAATTATTTCATGGTGATGTTAATAAAAATTCCTAATACATAGTAGTTGGATATCTCGATCAATATCATGGATTAAGATAGGAGCAGGATCAGGGACCAATTTATGCACCCTAAAGCCAAGGCCACTAAAGATGAGGAATATGAATTTGATAGCATGGGCATCCATCCCCTATAGATAAAAATTATAAATGGGAGGATTTTCAACCTCTATTATGAAATGAATTCATGCAAGAAGGGTAAAAATCTTGGAAAGGATAATTATTTCCCCCTCCTAGTTAGCGATGAAGGGAAGGTTGTGTTGAAGATGTAGGAGAAGACTATCTATAATAAATGGGGAGATAAAATTAAATAGATAACAAATTGAATATAATTAAAAATTTCCTTTTAAGAGAAAATTATGCCCCTAATGCCTAAGAAGTGCATGACCTTTATGCTAGAGAGTGATTCTTCTAGTAAGAAACACAAGAAAAAAACCAAGGGACCTATTACATTCCCTACTATAACTCTAGTGGAGATAGAGAAAGAGGAAATTATCATGCCTGGAACTAAGGAGACTAAATAATATAGAGTAGGGACATATATCCTATAGATAGAAGGGGAAGAGGATCCAAGCACTAGGGATGTTTAAGAATCCCTAGAAAGCGGAATGACCACCATGCTTGAGGAAATAGAGGAGATGAAAAGCCCCTCATCTAGAAAATAACCTTCCATATTGCCTCCATAAATAAAAGAAGAGAAGATAAGGGTTTGAAATAAAATGGGCTTGAGTGAGGAGGACATTAATAAGGCACTGACACTTAAAGAGTAGTAGAGACTTGCCAAGGTATAGGAATTGGTCAAGTTAGAGAAAAAGGCCATGAAGGGTCTTGCAAGTGTAGAACCAAAAATTGAAATATTCAAGAAAGTGCCAAGCACCCCCACTAGGAAGGTAGAATAATCTTCACAAGAGGCACACCCAAGTAGTGAATGAGTGCCTTAACAAAAATAAGGTGATATTGGCATGTTAGAAAAAGAAATGGAGATAGTGGAAGAACCCCAGTAGCAACAAGGTGATGCTAAAATTGAAGAAATTTCCCTAGAGGTGTGTATTGAGAAACCTCAAGAGGAAGAAGTGGATGAGGGGTAAATTTAGAGGAAGAAACCCCTAAGGATCAATCAAGTGAGTTCTCTGAGGTGAGAGCTAAAGAAATTAGTGGTGCCAGTAAAGAGAAGGAAGTATAAATAGAGATGGCCATCATCAAGAAGGATGAAAATGACCTAATCATAAAGGATAAGTCATAGAAGGGATGGGTGGATGATGAACTTTATATGTATGATACTATGCCTCCAAGCCATCATGACTAGGATGTGCAAAAAAATCTCATTTTCATTCGATCATTATATGCATGAACCTCAATTTTAGGCACCTAGAGTGGATAATTTAAGATTGGAAGAGCCTAATGAGGGGAAGGATCCCTTACTTATAAAACCTCGTGCCATAAACCCAATCTAATTTAGGAATGCACTGATCAGAATGGGCACTGAAGTTGCATGCTAGAACATCATCAATGATGGTAGGGTGAGAAAATGGAAAAAGATCCAAAAAGAAGGCAAAGATGAAGTGCAAGCCACCAAATTCAAGATGAAACAACTCTATGAGAAAATATAGACAACCAAACCATCCCTTATTGTTAGCATCAATACTTTAAACCTTTTATATGTAGACAAAATTTATGTGTTGGTGGAGTAGATGCACCTAAGGTTAAAACCTGAGTCAACACGAGAAGAAGATCCTAGCATCGCATTGAAAAAAGAGTTGGATAATAATCTAAAATATGAAAAATATTTGTTCACTAAATTGCAATAAGGCATGGATGTAGTAGATGCCATCTTCTTAATCTTCTTAAACCAAGCCTCATTCATAAACACGTGCCTAAAGAGTTGGAGGAAAGAATGTAAGCATTATTTTGGGAGTTTTTTTATTGTTGGATATGCTATTATATTTTTTGAACGTATTTTTTGAGTACATAATAAATAATAGAAACTCAAATTTTATGTTTATTCATGCAACAATATTTTGTTACATGAAACAACCTACCTTGCCTATTTAATAGGCACTCCCATGTACTTTTGACTTGGTCAGTTCTTGAGACCCACATAGATAATCATGAATATTATTCAGAGACTATTATATTCTCTAGAATTATTTTAAAATTATTTTTTAGTATTTGCATTGAAGAATTGTCCTCTGATTTGATCCTATGAATCATTCACTTGATTCTTTATTTCTACATGGTATCAGAGCATTTTGGAGTCTTCAATTGTAGGTTCTCTTGCCCACAATTCTTTTGAATATTCATTTTTTTCTAGTTCCTATAAATTTGAAGATTAATTATGATATTTTTTTAGATTCCATAATATTTTGTTAATATTTTATATATTACTTTTATCAGAAGTTGAATTTGAAAAAAAATAAAGAAATTGCAAAAGACAAAAAATTATTTTTTCCCTATTTTGGAATCCTTGTATCAAGTTGTACAAGTCTATTTTAGTAGAATAAAATCCATGGGAGAATCTTAGACTATATAAAGTCTGATATTATTCTATTTTGTACCATTGTGCATCAGGTTGTACACCTTTTTGGGATCTTTGTTGAATGCCTATCTCCAGGAAGTTTTTTTTGTTAAAAATCTATAATAAATTACAATGTTTGAGCCATAAAAGTTCAAATCCAAATCTAATTTTTTATGGAGAATTAAATTAAAAATTTTAGTCCCATTCCCAACTAGTTTTAAAAAAATTATATCAATCTATATAGCTTTTGTGGATGACTTTTTCAATAGCCACTCTTATACCACGTAGAGGGAATTTTTGAAGGTTTATTAAAATTTCTGATTTTTTGGGCTCTTTAAATGCTTGGAGGATTTCAAGGAATATATTTACATTTATTGATCAACCCACCTCATCCTTCCCCACACATGTGGGTTATTTTTTTAGCTTTTTTAATCATTAAATGCTCTTGGAAAGTGGTTGAAATTCATTTTTTTGGCTTATATTTCAAATCTTGAAATTGTCAATGTGGCCAATGATATTTTATTAAGACCTTGCTGCATTAGAGGTCTTGGGGTCAAATTCTATTCTTTTTTCACAAGTTTTTTTGTATTTCACAAAACAAAAAGTGTAATCTTTTTGTGAAAATCAATTTTTTGTAAGTGGGGGCATCTATAAAGTGGAAAACTAATGTGGAGGTGCCATTTAAAAATGGTGATTAAAGAGGGGTCTCTTTATTAAAAGGCAAGTGTTTTTTTATATTTCCTTAAGAGGGAATTTATTGTAAAAGGGAACATTAATTGATTTTTGTATTTACTTTCTATCTTTATATTCAAAGATGGAGGGTGAGGTCTGGTCTGGCAGGAGGTCATACCCCCTCACAGATAAATCAAACTTGTTCTCACTCATCCTTACCTTATTTTTTGGAGGTCATTATTATTATGCCTGTACACTCTTGGCCCACTTGTCATCACACTCTAATTTCACTCATGGATGAATTTTTGATAGAGTTTGATGTCCCTTTTTTTGAGTGTGGATTATTTTTTGTGACACTTATGTGCTCATAAACACATTTTTGAAAGAGCCCAACATCTTAAATTCTTGAGTATGATTTTATGTTGCATATTATTCCCTTATTTTAGGAGAAAATCTCTTGTTCTTGATGGTGTCTTCTATAGATTGATCATATTATAGGTTTTATGCATCATATAGTGTTTTTGTATGGGATCTTTATGTGTGGTCACACTGAGAGTCATGGAGTTTTTTTTCATGTT
This sequence comes from Torreya grandis, assembly GCA_037957365.1. Taxonomy (NCBI): domain Eukaryota; kingdom Viridiplantae; phylum Streptophyta; class Pinopsida; order Cupressales; family Taxaceae; genus Torreya; species Torreya grandis. The sequence goes on from JARHVA010001717.1 coordinate 2,165,303, forward strand.
TTTATGCTCCATATTGAGAACTTACTCTTCAGTTGTTGACTATCCCATAACTCCAAGGACATTTTCTTGAGAGATATTTGTTTTGTATCTTTGACATTTTTTTGACAGTTGATATTCTTCTTTAGATTTGTTGTAGAGATTGATCTACTTCTAAAGAGTAGCTATTCTAGTGAGTATAGTGTCAGCATGTTAGTGTTCGAGTAGTGGATTGAGTCCACTCATACAAACCTTTTTTGAATCACTCCAGCTAGTCATTAGTATGGGGGGTATGGTAAGATCCTACTTCTTTGGTTGTCATGTTCCTTTCTAACCCTTGGTGCACCATATCTTTTGGTAATAGATCAAATTCAATTAGTGAACCAATTTGCACTATCGACACCTCTGATAGTCTCTTTTCATAAGAGACATTCTATTACATTCCAATGTCAGTTATTTTTTATGATCAAGCAGTTGATCCAAACCATTCATCGAGATTTGAGTTCCATTGAGACTTTTGAGTCCATCGAGTGCATTTGTATTTGATGGCCTTCATTTAATCCAGTGCACCTCTTCAGCATTATGTTCGAGTATTGAGTCATTTGCTTTCTTAGGACATCTTGTAGCATATATTTTAACTCTCTCAAATTTAGCTATTGTTACTAGTTTTTGGGTACCTTTTGGTGATATATTTCATCCTTGGTGACTCTTTTTCCTAGTGTTTTGAGATCAATATTTTTTAAAGAGCTAGCCTTGTATAGAGTACCAATTCCTATTTGACTTAGTGGTTACAGTGATTTATCATCCATGTAATTCAGTAAGATGTATTGGTTACCATAGGGACACTTTGTATTTCACTATGATTTGTACATGGGCACCAAATTAAGCCTAGTTTTCAGGACCCATAAGTCTCTTTACTTTATATTTTTTCATTCCCTATTCTTTGCTTAAGGGAGGGTGTCGGAGTAAAGCATGTAAGCATTATTTTAAGATTTTGTTTATTATTAGAGATGTATTTATATTTTGTGCACATATTTGTTGAGCTCACAATAAATAATATAAACTCCAAATTTATGGTTATTTGTGTAACAATATTTTTTTGCACAAAACAACCTACCTTGCCTATTTAAGAGTCACTCCCATGTACTATTGACTTGGTCAATTCTTTAGACCCACATGGATAATTATCAGTATTATTAAAATACTATTTTGAAAATTATTTTTTTATTCTTTAAAATCATTTCAAAAGTATTTTTTATTATTTGCATTGAATAACTATCCTCCGATTTGATCATATGAATCATTCACTTGATTCTTTATTTCTACATAAAGCAGGCAAAGGAGGAGAAGGAGAATCTAATGGTGAAAGTATACTCATCAAGAAGAATAGAATGGGTGAAAATAATGTGAAATTTCAATGTGCTTAGCAACTAAATTAAGGATCAAGAGCAGAACTTGGAAGCACTCTTCCACACTCTCTAGACTAAGGCCTATGATCAAGGAGCAATCCTAGATGAGATTGTGGAAAAGGTGAAGGCCAATGTTGAGGCCTTCCAGAAGGATATATAAAATATATATGTTCTTGTGCTTACTATTGTATCTACATAAATAGATAGCACCATTGAAGAAATTAAGGTCACTATTAAGGTCTTTGATACTTTAGTGCCAAACTCAAGTAAAGTGCACTTGAGTTTTATGCTCCTAAGATCTTGATAGCCTAGTCTAAGGATGGACTAATGATTTTATATGGAGTAATGTTAGGCCCCATATTTCATTAAGTAAAGGATTCACACTAACATGACATCCACATCAATGCAAAGGAATCATTTTGCTTAGTGTTTGGCATTTGGCATTTTGGCACCATCTAGAGGCTACAACACATATCTTACACTAGCTTGTAAGTAACTAACTAGATCCTAGATATTTATGACATATTTAATGATTTAGAAAGATATGGAGACTATAGTTCATAATTCAAAAAGTCATGAAAATGGTGGTTATGATGACCAAGCTCCAGTTCGATACTTGACATGCACCTTCTACCTTGGTAAAGATGTTCCTAGAAGATATTTAAGGAGCTCAGCCCAAATGAAAGAGGAAATATGAAGATGGGCAAAAAATCTCTAGTGAAATGAATTTTTAGGCATTACTTTAGCAACCATTAGGCTTAAGAATAGTTTAAAATCCATGAAGGCTCTATTTTTAAGTACCCAAGCTTGCCTATGAGCCTCTGGGTCTTTAAGTAGGATAAACTAAACATATATTCTGCTATAAAAATTATACTCTATTTTAATTTTGATTAATGATGATGATGGTTACATTATATTGTAATTTGTCTTGTTTATAAGTATTTTGTATTTCTATTAGAATGATTAATGGTTATAATGTTGTAGATTCAATACATTTATGTTAGGTAATGTTCATGTGGGCTTCTAGTTCACATCATTAATGGAGTCCCTATAAATGTTAATGACATCCTGTATAACTTGGATAAAGATTAAGAATATAATATGAACCTAGTATTATTATCTTTGTTAGGATCACATTTTTAGTATGAATAACTCCAATGAGAGTATCCTTTTGACCCATCAAGTGCCTATATGACCCTAGGATTATTCCATGAAAAGTTTGTGCCCAAATGACACTAGGATTAGTCCATGAAAGACTTATGCCTATGGATATACCTAAATCTTTTGATGACTTGATCAAGTCCCCTAAATAAATCTTCATGCCATGGCATAACTAGCCTAATTCAGGCCTTGGTTCATTTTTATTTGTGTTTCAAGTGAGTGCATAAGTTTTATGCCTTATGTGGATTGATGTTCATAAAATTGAGTGTTAAAATGTTGAGCACAAAAGGAATATCCCCTACTTGTGCCTAGTTATAATAAATCAAGAACCAACTAAAATAACTTAGTGCCTCTTTTTCTACAACATGGTGTATCATCAATTTAACTAGCATGAAGAGGGAGACCAATGAGTTAATTAGATCCTTTAATAAAAGGTTTTATAAGATGTACACTTGGTTAAACATGGCATACAAATCGTAAGTAGATCTAGCACTTGATATGTATAAGAATGCTTGGGATACCATCACTATATTATTTTTTAAGAGAGATACTATCACCAATACTTTAGCCTTGGTGTATGAAGAAGCTATCAACATATGGTCAATAGCTCAATCTGTAGCTCAATCCTCAAACATCAAGGGGTTAAACATTCAATAATGGTTTTCCATCTTTGAATCAAATTTTGTATTCTAATTAGAATGTCCCTATACTTAATAAAAATTAGTTTTGCACTCTATTTCCCATGACACAATAAGCAACTACTTAGAATTACAATTTCCTAAATAATCAAGCACAAAGGACTAGCCATCAATAGAACCAATAGAATCAACATTTGACTCACTCCAGCATAACATTCACTCAAGGTGTAGACTCCACCAAAGTGAAATGGATTCTATAAAAATAATGTTACAAAATTTGAACAACTTCTTGAATATGTAGAAAAATATGGGCAATACCACCAATCAAAACTATAACCAGAATTCTAGCTTTCTAAGAAATAACATGCCCTTCAACAAACCCACCAATAATGTAAAAAAACAATATTCCACTAAGATTATAGAATCAATATCATGGAGATAGCTTTGTCTAATTATTTTAGAGTTCATAACACATCACATCATGGGGAATTAGACTCTATGGAATTTTGTGCAACATTTGAAATCTTCGAAAGGTAAATGGTTAGATATGATCAAATGATGAATCCCCTTGATCTCCCTTATGAATATAACCCCTCTAGTTCAAGTATGGTCTTTGAAACTTATGAGTTTCCCTTACCTAGTGAAGATGATAATGTTCCATAGGATAACTCTGATGAAGCATGAGCATTTCAATAGTTTAATAGGAACAATTAAAATATGAGGAACAAACAACCTCTCACCACTTCTACTCATCCTAATAATACTATTATTCCCTCGAATCCTAAAGCTGATAATAATCCACTTCCCCCAAAAGGGAATGATAAACCTCAACAAAGAGAAGAATTGATTAAAGGAGGATATAATGTTATTAAGTATATGAATAAGGTCAAGGATAATATTTTCCATGAACTAACACAAATAATTGAACAAAAGGAGCTCTTATGGAGGTCTATCACGAAGAAATATACTACATAAAAATCCAAAGCATATAACATGAATGTCATATATAAAATCAATCTTGATATTCCCCATTTATTTCTAACTATTCGGGCGTTTGGAAATAAATTACACAATTGTTTGTTGGATTCCATAGCTTCAACTATTGTGATACCAATCTCCATTTGCTAGAATCTTGGATTAACACCAAGTCCATATAAGAGGATTGTTTCAAAACTAGATAAAATAGTAGTATAAGTGATGGGACAAATTAATTATGTACACATCTAATTTGCATCATAACCTTGTGTGTAGATGACTATTGACATACTAGTAGTATATATTCCTTAAGGGCGTGGGCTATTATTGAGTAGAAATTGGCCAAAGATGTTAAATGGATATATTTAAACAAAATTCTCTCATATTTAGCTGCCATTGAGGGACATTTCAAATAAAATTAGAATGGATTAAGTGCCAAGGATGAAGAACCCTATTATAGAGTACAAAACTAATAATGAAGAAGTAAGTTACAAATCTCTTAGTCTTAAAATTTATACATTTACTATAAAGCATGAAATGTAAGAAAAAATGCAGGGCCCTTCCTAATTATGGACCGTCCATTTTCATGGATCAAGATCCAAGAAAGGATTAGGTGTTAGTATTGAGTTGGTCGATCCATAAGGTAAAAAGTACCTAGTAGTATATAGGCTGCAATTCCCATGTACCAATAACAAAGCAAAGTATGAAGACCTACTTTTGGGATTGTAGTTTGCTCTCAAGAACAACATCAAGGAACCATTGGTTTATAGAGATGTAGAATTGGTGATCAACCAGGTCAAAAATAAGTATCATTAATTTATCATACTAAAAGAGATACAAGCACAGATCCTAGGATTTAATCAAATAATTTGAGGCTTTCAATATAGTGTCTATTCCAAGAGAACAAAACCAAGTTGTTGATTTACTATTCACTTTAGTAGAAAATTTGGCACCCCTGTAGGAGTAAAAAATACATAATTTATCCATCTATTTGATACCTTTTCCATCAATAATAAACAATATTGAAAATTTTCAAGTGTTTGATGATGATTAACAAATCATCTAGTTTCTGACCAATTTGAGTCTCAAATAATTAATGATGAGGAGAGAAGACATCTATTCCATGAGGAACTAGATGAAGAGGATGCCATCCAACTAAAGGAAAATCATATCCCATTGAGGATGGCTACCTTAGAAAGAGCCTTTTATATGGATCCTCAAGCCCAAAAACAAAGTTAGATCAAGGTTAAATAGTGTGAGTTCAACTCAAAGAATTTGGGTGATGAAATAAATGTTAGGTTGTGGAGCTAAAAGCTTCACTATTGCAGACATGGAGGAGGTTGTTGAGAGGTTGCTAAGTTGCAGGGAAACCGACGTTGGTCTGATCAGTCGACATCGGTCATATATAGTGGGAAAGGCAACCGACATCGGTCAGGTATCGGCCAATGTCGGTCATCTCTAGCCTGACAGGGACTGACGTCGGTCACCTGTACGGTTCCAAAACTGCCAGTTCACAGATAGTTAGTTAACAAAATGGGTGTTTGCATGTTGAAAGGCTAATTTTAGTCTTGGGCTATGGATATAATTATTGTAATTAGGTGTCTAATTATTGTTTGCATGAGATCTATATAATAGACTCATGGGCTGTATTGTAAAGTGTTCTAGTTTGAGTTAAGCAAAGTTAGCTCCTTCTGTGTGTGAAGTGAGCAAGGGTGTTCCTCCTAGTTCCACAGTAGTGCCAAGTGTGGGTGTTGGTTTTGGAGAATCAGAAGGGTTCTTCAGGTGTGTAGGATCTTGGTCGGCAGGTGTGCAAGGCCACATTTGGAGATCTACATGGGTAAGTAAGATCATTGATCTACAGGTGTATGTGTGTGCAAGGTTTGCAAGTGTGCAGAACCAGGTTGATCTATAGGTGGCAGTAGAATCAAGGTGACAGCAACACAATAGGGAGCAGGATCAGGCAGGATCTACTTGGATTATGGTGTGTACTCAGTCTAGATCAAGAGAGGAAGGCAAGGCAGTTCCTTCCATAAGTAAGATCATTTGGGTTGCAAGTTGTTGCAGTTCATGGGAGATCTACTTGAAGTACATTGAGTACTTAGAGTGCATGGAGCACTTGTGGAGTGCGTGGAGCACTGGTGTACTGGCAGTAGTGGATACTGACTGGTTGGAGGTGAACACCAACTCTATGTTTGAGTTATGTGTTGGGACCGTAAGAGAGAGAGCTTTGAGGAAAGAAGTACTGTACACTTGAGGTGTGGGAAGCCTCTGAGAGGTGTGAAGAAGAAGTGGCATCTTCTTTATTGTATTCTTTTTTGGATGAGTATTAATATAAGTTGTGTATTGTCTCTCATATTCTGTGTTGTTTTTAGTTTCTAGTTACTTATTACTTCTGGTTAATTCCACATCTTAATTTGCTTGTATATGGTAATCAATTGTGATTCCACAGGTTCCTAACAGTTGGTATCAGAGTTAAGGGTGTAGAGAGCAGGTTTGTGTTTGGTTACAGGTCACTCTCAGGGGTTTCTGATTGAGTGGGAGTATAGCAACGGCAGAAGAAAGTAAGCTATGAATGAAGAAATTGAATAGCACGAATGGTCACTTACAGTGTTATGGAAAGAAAGAGCAAGTAAATAAATATTTTTGGTTGGTATCAGATCAACATGAAGAAGTAGATCTTGCAGGTGTTTTTGCATAGGATGCTCTAGATAAAGTTGAATCTTGGTTAATAGATTATGTTGCCTCTTTCCATGCAGCCCCAAGTAGAGGGGTTAGTGAGCCTTGTTATAGTATTGGCAAAGGGGAAGTGTTGCTGAAATTGTAGGTGGCCAACACATGGGTGTTGAAGAAGGTCATGCAGGTCCTAGTCTTGAAGATGTGGCTAGTTGCTTCAAGAAAGTTGGGTGATGAGAGATGCACAAGAACTCTCACAGTAGATGTACTTGAATTAGCTAGTGGTAAGAAAGTAGGTATCCTTTATCTATCTACTTATATTACTAATTCCACTTTTTTTACACAGGTGTGGCTTTATAGGCTTGGTCACATAAGTGAGAAGGGAATGGATGTTCTTAAGTCAAAAGGGAAGAGTTTAGCTTCAGAGAGCATAGATCAAGATTTCTGTGAGCAGTGGGATGCTACAAGAAAGGATTGTTTTTATTGCAAGAAAAGGAAGATTGATGTATTTGATAAACTTAAGAACTGGAAAGCCTTGGTGTTCTTGGAGGAGATGACGAACAAAGACCAGTGGATGGGGCTGGATACTTCTGAGTAAGGCAGTTTGGACATGGGTTTTGATTCAAAGGAGTTCGCAGGCAAAAATCCATCACTCACAGGCATACACAGGTATCAGCATCAGTCAAGGGTAACTGACATCAAAAAGATAGGTGCCGATGTCAGTCATGTGTAGACCAGAGAAGTTGGTGGTGTTGGGTAGGTGGAGACTAACGTTGGTAGGATAACTAGTGTCGATGACCTGGATAATCGCATGGAACTGACATCGATCAGATGCAGACTGTATAATGACCGAGGTCGGTCACTGAGATGGATTTTGGGTGGATAGCAAGCTGTCAAGGAGTCTCAAATGCCCATGGGGAGGACTGAAAGTGCAAGTAAGCCTCAAATTCGTTGTTCCTCTTCTTTATACTAGTTGTTGACTGTAGAGCAGGAAGGATCCAGGAAATAGTGGGAGCATGGCATGAACAGGATGCAGAACCAAATGAGAGATTTGGTAGGGTTGCCATTCGGTATGAATGCACTGAGATGAATGGATACCTTAGTTAAAGAATAGAGAGAATGGACACATGAGATGGAAGGCCAGGGTACATGGTCTTGAGGAAGCTACAGGATAGTGGTACAGGTTTTGATAGGTGGATGACAAAGCAAGGCTTTAGTCAATGTTAGTGTAACCATTGTGTTTGTCTTACCAGGTAGATGATTATTGCAACATTATCCTGTTACTGTATGTGGATGGTATGCTAGCTAGCAGGTTTGTACATACAGGGTTTTGCTGAGCTAAGGGTAAGGTTAGTTCAGTGGCATGTCATGAGGAATTTGGAGTAGCAAAATTCTTTGGCATGAGAGACATGGAAGATCACAAGTTGATTTTGTCTCTAGTGGGAGCTGATGTGAATTAGGTGTTGGCGAGGTTCAAAATGCAGGATGCAGAACTGGAGCACACCAAGGGCTGGACAGTTCAGTGTCTAAAATCACATGAGGTTTGGTATAGACCTGAGTTTGCCCAAGCAGTGGATTCTGTTAGAGAGTTAGGAGCCAATTCAAGGAAGTGGGTTCTCAGGTATTTGAGAGGGACCAACAACAGGGATTCATGTTATGTAGGGTCATGACTTTACTACATGGGTTTGTAGGTTTGAATGTGGCAGGTTACTCAGATGACAAGTGGTGCACCACAAGTTGTGTGGTGGGTGGTCTTCAAGATTGATCTTGAAGAGGGATACAAGCCAAGAAATAGATTAGATGGGGTACAGGTATAGGTACAGTGCAACTATTTATCTCCAAGTGGGAGATTGTTAGGTTGTGGAGCTAAAAGATTCACTCTTGCAAACATGGAGGAGGTTGTTGAGAGGTTGCTAAGTTGTAGGGAAACTGACGTCGGTCTGATCAGCCAACGTCAGTCATATACAGTGGGAAAGGCAACTGACATCGGTCAGGTATCGACTGACATTGGTCATCTCCAACCTGATAGGGACCGACGTTGATCGCCTGTGCAGTTCCAAAACTACCAGTTCACAGATAGTTAGTTAATGAATCGAGTGTTTGCATGTTGAAAGGCTAATTTTAGTCTTGGGCTGTAGATCTAATTATTGTAATTAGGTGTCTAATTATTGTTTGCACGAGATCTATATAATAGACTCATGGGTTGTATTGTAAAGTGTTCTAGTTTGAGTTGAGCAAAGTTATCTCCTTCTGTGTGTGAAGTGAGCAAGGGTGTTCCTCCTAGTTCCACAACAGTGCCAAGTGTGGGTGTTGGTTTTGGAGAATCAGAAGGGTTCTTCAGGTGTGTAGGATCTTGGTCGGTAGGTGTGCAAGGCCACGTTTGGAGATCTACATGGGTAAGTAAGATCATTGATCTACAGGTGTATGTGTGTGCAAGGTTTGCAGGTGTGTAGAACCAGGTTGATCTGTAGGTGGCAATAGAATCAAGGTGACAGCAACACAACAAGGAGCAGGATCAGGCAGGATCTACTTGGAGTATGGTGTGTACTCAGTCTAGAGCAAGAGAGGAAGGCAAGGCAGTTCCTTCCATAAGTAAGATCATTTGGGTTGCAGGTTGTTTCACTTCATGGAAGATCTACTTGAAGTACATTGAGTACTTGGAGTGCGTGGAGCACTTATGGAGTGTGTGGAGCATTGGTGTACTGGCAGTAGTGGATACTGACTAGTTGGAGGTGAACACCAACTCTGTGTTTGAGTTGTGTGTTGGGACCGTAAGAGAGAGAGCTTTGAGGAAAGAAGTGATGTACACTTGAGTTGTGGGAAGCCTCTGAGAGGTGTGAAGAAGAAGTGGCATCTTCTTTATTATATTCTTTTTTGGATGAGTATTAATACAAGTTGTGTATTGTCTCTCATATTCTGTGTTGTTTCTAGTTTCTAGTTACTTGTTACTTCTAGTTAATTACGCATCTAAAGTTGCTTGTATATGGTAATCAATTGTGCTTCCATGGGTTCCTAACAGTAAACTTACATTTTGTGAATATTGGTCTAAGTTACACTTGTGATGAGAGATAAAGGGTCAAAGACCTGATCATTAAATATAAATATGTGATTACATAGACATATGATGATTTGAGTATCTTTAATCCTGGGGTCATCACCCATATAATTCCACTCAAGCTAGATCATAAGCCATTTAGGTACAGATAGAGACCAATTAATCTTATCTTAGAAAATTTGATCTTAAAAGAAGTAGAGAAATTTTAAGTGCCAAGATAGTCTTTCCTATCAGGTATTCAACTTGGGTGGCTAATCTAGTACCAGTAAGGAAAAATCATGGTGAAATTAGGTTGTGTTAATTTTACGAACCTTAACAAAGCTTCTAAGAAAGACAATTATTCTTTTCCCTCATTCGATAAGGTGATTCAAACTGTGAGTGGTTCTAGGATGTATTTCTTAGATGGATTTTAGGATATAAGTGTTGGTTGAATCATATGATAGAATGAAAACTAAATTTACCATAAAGTGGGGAAGTTATGCATATAAGTGGATGCCATTTGGCCTGATCAATGTAGGAGCTATTTTTTAAATGCACATGGATCATGCATTTCAAGGGATAATATGTAAATGCATAATAATATACATGATTATCTCATAATTTTTTCAAAAATGAGGGTTGATCACATAGTCCATCTTCAGTCCATATTTTAAAGATGCAGGAAGTTTGGTATCTCACTAAACCCCAAAAATAGCATATTTGGTGTTACTAAAGGCAAATTGTTGTGCCACATTATCATCAAAGATGGGATCACCATTGACCCAGATATAATTTATGGAATTTCCAAAATAATGTTCCTAAAAAACAAAAAGGAGATTAATTCCTTCTTTGGGAAGATTAACTTTGTAATAAAATTTATATCAAGATTTACAGAAATTGTCAAACTTTTGAATGTAATGCTTAAACAAGATGTCAAAGTGGAATGGATGTTTGAAGTCAAAATGTCTTTCCAAGAAAATTAAAAAGGCTATATCATAGGCCTTAGTACTGGTAATCCCAAATTTTTCTAAGGACTTCCTTCTATACTCATTTGCTTCAGAATATACAATCATTGTTATACTCACACAAAAGATAGAGGAGAGCTAACATCAAATTGATTTCATGAGCATGAAATTAAAGGATGCAAAGCTTAAATATTTCCTAATTTACAAATAGATATTTTCCCTTGTCAAAGAAGTAAATAAGTTCTGACACTACATTCTTAGGAATAAGACCCTTGCTATTATACCAAATCCTACTAACAAGCTTATGCTAGGAAAGAATGAGTTGGGAAAGTGTAGGGTAAAATGGATGGAAAAACTAAAAGAGTTTGACATTGAGATTAAACCTACCAAGATCATAAGAGGACAATGTACTATTTAGTTGATGATTAAACTAGACCAATGCATCACCATTGAAGAATTTTACCAAACATAGAGTTCTCAAGAAGAATCGTATTCATATATCATTCAATTCCTACTCACTAGAACATGTCTCTAGGAACTCAAAAAAGAGAAAAATAAAGCCTTGAGGCTCAAAGTTACTCACTATCTGATCAATAAGGTAATTATTTATAGGAAGAACTATGAAGGCATCTATTTAAGATATGTATCAGATCATGGATCCTATGATATTTTAAAGAGCCTACATCAAAATATTAGTAGTGGCCATCCATCTAGAAATATTATAGCCTATATGATCCTCATAATGGGTTATTATTAGACAATAGTCTTTAGGGATGCTCACTTCCACATAAGGACATGCCACAAATACCATATTTTAATAAAAGGGAGGTGCAAGTAGTAATGCCACTACATCCTGTGATCAAGGGTAAGTAATTTTCCCAATAGAGATTAAATTTTATTGGTGTTATCAACTTGAACTCTTTAGCTAGGCATAAATTTGTGCTTACTTATATAAACTATTTTACTAGATAGACTGAAGAAGTAGCCACCAAGAATTTGAGGGCATAAGATGTGATCAATTTATTTGAGGAGTATATCACAACCAAGTTCATTAATCCTATTTCATTACTTTGTGATAATGGGACACCATTTTAATCAGCTAAATTTGTAGAATGGGCCCATGATAATCAGATTACCATCAGATCATCATCCAATCATTACATACAAGGGAATGGATTGGATGAATCAACCAACAAGAACCTCATTGATGTTATTAATAAGTATGCTATGAATAAACCTAAAAAGTGGCATCTCTTACTGAAATATGCACTCTAGGTAAATCAAACTTGATAAAAATAGGCCCTTAAATCCTTACCATATCTACTAGTCTATGAAAGACAATGAGTATTCCCAATCATTCTTAAGTTACCAAAATATCAGTTCAAGCAAGAATACATGGAACCCAATGAAAATATAGATTCCAAGTTTCTAGACATCATAAAAATAGATGATTCTAGGACTGAAGCCCTATATAATTATAGTAGACATTAATACATAATCAAAATATGGTTTGATAAGAGAGTAAAATCTAAAGCATTCAGGATATCTAACATGGTGATCCTATGGGACAAAGCCCATGAAAGGAAAGGATAACATGAAAATTTCACCCCACTATGTATGTGAACTTATCAAATATTTGAGATCCTAGGTAATAATGTTTTCCATTTGAAGGACCTATAAGGTAACAAATTAATATATTTGATCAATGGATAGTTTTTGAAGCATTACTTCATGGTTGATCCATTTGGAGATGCTTCTAAGCAATAATGGGTGTCCCAGTAGAGGTAGGGGTAGATTATATTTGATTTCTTAGTTATTTTCATACTTTCAATCATTTTTTTTATTAGAATAGTCTATGCTTTTTAGATTAGTCATTCTTACTTTCTGCATTTTGGCTTTATTTAGTCTAGTTTTTTGTTTGTTTTAACTAGTTTCCTACTTTTTAGAGTAGTTTTCCTTTTGGTTTCATGACAATCTGACTAATTAAGCTTGGTATAAATAATGAAAAAACCTATTTGAATGGTGTCTCTAATCTATATTTTAAATCCAACTTGAATCAATGGGCATTACTCGTTGAACATCAAAAAAATTAGTCCAAGTAAGTAATCAGAGAGTTAACTATGGTAATGTTATGAAACAAATGATTCCACCAAGTATATGAAATTTTATCCCACTGATCCATGCAAATCTAGAAATCTTTTCTTATCTCCTTGGATCAAATGCACATTAAATGCTAATAATTATTTGAGATTATAACCATTGATATGATTGATGTTGATAGGGACATTTTGATTAACCCAATCTAACCAACACTAGCTCATGGTGGTCACCTTATTCTTTCTTCCATTTGAAAATGAAAGAGAGAAAGAGAGAGAGAGAGAAAGGATAATCTAAAATCCTAAAATAAAATCAAAAGGGATTAAAAGCCTACATGATGAAATAATATCAATGTGTTATGCATCATGAAATAATATGAAGAAATAAATGAAGGGTGATCAAAGGTATCTCTATCAAGGATATGGATGCATGGATAGCAGTAGAGCAATCTTTGAGCTCCCCAAATTTTTGCTAGATTAATGCCAAATAAAAATGAAACCTACAACTCATCCCTATCTTTGCTAAAATCCTTTGAAAAGGTATAAAAGATATCACTTTGACACAGACTTAATCATTTCTTTTATAGAATGGTTGATGGTTGATATTGGGGCTATGAAACCATGGATTTTTTGTTCTTGAAAACTCAAGAGTATTTAATCCTATGAGTCACCATTTGTTGTATTCAACACACCCCACCTTAGATTATTGATGGACAAGTGGGGACCCATTTTTATTATTTATAAGGATTTTTCATTGTAGCGTTGCACATGCATGTTTGGCCTATCTTATTATCTCTTAAAATTTAGAATATTTTGGCATTAAATTACCTTTTTTTAATTTGTTTTCCTCTTGCAACCCATTTTTCATTGTAATGACTTATTAGAAATAATCTATTAATGAAAATTTTGGAATATTATTATGTTCGATAGGTATTCAAATTTATTATTTGGGCTCACTTATTTAGCATTATGAACATTTTGGTCTTTGGCATTTTAGTTTTTTATAGTTCATATTCGGTATTTTTCTCTTCGACATTTTGGTCTTTAGGAACTTTTTGGTCAACAAATTTTGGTCAAGAGCTTTTCTTTAATATTTTCCATTTAGGAACCATGGCACCCCCTCAAATGAATAAGCATCCTAAGTGGCATGCCCATTACACCAAGTTGTTCAAGTTTGAATTAAATGAAGGTGAAAAGTTTGTAGACATTGGTGATTAATGGCGCATGAATTAAACTTGAATTCTAGAAGGCTATAACCTCAAACTGGTAACCAACTTCACATCCATTTATTATCATTGATCTTAAGTGTATATTATCTTATATGAATTCAAGCCTTAGTTACATTCAAACAAGCTAAAAGTTGCATAATAAAAGTGCCAAACCGCCATTACCAAGAGCTCAAATTCTACCAGTGCTAAGAACTAATGATGGCATCTTCATCTAGAGCATATATGGGATCCTAGGTAGCATATAGATTCTTTATCAAGGATTCAATAAAATACATGGATATAATTTGTTATGCATCATTATTTGATGGTACTTACATTAATTACTCATCTTTATGGGAGGATGTAGAAAGTGTTGACCCATTCACCTATGAGGAAGATAATTTTTAGGAGGAGCGACAAGTAGCAAGTGACTTAATTCCTTTGAAACACTAATCACTTCATTATATATCTATTAAATCTAAGGTCATGCCATGCATATACCTACTATGATATTTGTGCTTTTAAGGGAGGATTGCAGATGATGGTTTCCTTCACTACATCAATAATAACATCATCATCACTTACATATCCATGGAAGCATTGCAAAGGGATTTATGCTTACCCATCCCATATGCCACTTTTAGTTTACATAATTTATCCCTTTGGAAGAAGATCAATAACCTAGAACAAATAGTGAGTAAATGGCTTCTCCCTGGAGAGACATTTCACTTAAAGAGGTCACTAAGAAATTTTTGACTATTACTAGATTCTAGATGCAAATATATATTGGTATAGAACTATTCAACCATCTATATGTCCACCTGATCATCCACTTCCTTCATTTAGAGTGGGTACCACTTCTCAACCTATTGATCACCTCATAACACACCTTTGCACTGGGGGAGATTATCAGTGCTCACTCACATGAATTTATATTTCACAAAGAGAGGAGGTCCCAAGGTGGTAATTTTTACATGATGTCCTACATTTTAGACATAGTCATGGGCACCATCTACAAACATAATGGAGATTTTTGGGATCCAAATCCTAAATACATCAAAAATAGAATTTGTGACATCTAATTATTTGTTCATATCTATGCATATACAAGGAACATATCAACAATTGTAGAAGATTTATATCCCCAATTTTGGAGGGCAATTCATGATGAACCTCTACCTAGAATATATAAGAATATCACTAATACACTAACATATTTTAGTGATTACTATTTGTATCTAGACTAAACCATTATAATGGTCATTGGGCATAGGGTTGATCCTCTATGCCTCTCCAAATACATCCCAGACAAAGTGGATGAATAATAAATTGCCTATCAAATGTGGAAGGGGATTGATGAAGACTTAACCAAAATTAATAATAACACCTTTCATGGTTCCCATATCATAATTGGGAGGATGTGTTACACCTTCTATAGACACTTTAGAGAGGTTGAAAGTGCTAGGAAATCCTATGCCTTGACTATCTTGCCCCATAGAGATTAGGACCCCCATGGGAAAGTGTAAAAATATGTTCACAATTTGGGTATTCACTACAAGCATGAGCCCTCTGACCATGACTTTTTCTTTCTCAATGCAAAAGATGATGTAGAGGTCAAGGAAATGGTTAGGACAATTGGAGTAAGTAAATACTTGCTCAAAGTAATTCAAGTGGATCCTTCCTTCACACTTGATCAAGCAAAATATAGAATCCCACCACCAATGGGATGGACCTCACAAGACTTATATAATAATAGACCTTCCAAGCAATTATAGGATCAGAGTCAAGACCCCCAAAATCCACCCATTGTGATGATGGCGATACAACAAGAATAAGGTAAAGGGGAAACATTAGTTACTATAACACAAATGGATTAATAAGCTCTTTAAGTTCAGGTGCAATCCACAATTGATTTGAGGAAAATAAAATAGGAATAAGTAGAAGAAACAATTTATTCAAAAGATAGATCTATTGGGAGAGAAGAGGAAATTATTTATGTAGAATCCTCTAATGAAGAAGACCTCACACCCACTGTGGTAGCTCCAACAACCACAAAATATAGTGGAATAGTTCCCTTTTCCTACCCAATAAGTGGTTGCTTCTCTAACTAATAAAACCATTATATGGTATAAGATAAAATATGAGGTGGGTAGGCCATAGGAGCTATCCATAGAATGACCAAGTGAGCAAACACAACCTTAAATTGAAGGAGAGCCAAGGGATGAAGTGGATGACTAATAAATATAACAAGCTAAGGTTTTAAGCTTGTAAAGATTGAAAGGAAAGGCACCCCTTGGGGGTGACCAATTATGTAAGGATGTTTTACCCACTTCTCCATTTGTCCACTCTCTTATTATTTCATTGCTAGTTATCTCTTATTTTCTTGTTATGTCGTCACCTCCTTTTGGACCTATTTCCCCAATTATTGATAAAATTACTCCTTTGGTATCTACCCTTGTTTCCACTATTACCATCCATCCCAACACCCAATTGTTAGCATCTTCTACTCAATTGAGCTCACCTATGCCTCCCTTAGGAGTAGTACAGACCACAACAGTGGTGACCACTAAGAGAGCTTCAAGGAAGAAACTAGTCTACATTGTCCACCCAATGCCACATCTAAAAAATGTATATTGGTCTAAAATAATATGGCCTACCATGCCCAAGTCATCTCTTGCGACTAAGACTAAAAAATACACCCAAATAGAAGATAACCATTAAACCCATCAAAGTTGACCCTTCTAGACTGGGAAAAATAATTAGGAGCATCAGATTTTAGGAGACCAGTACTAAATATCACAAAGTTGCCCACTATTAGCTCACTCTTTGATAAGTCTATTGTATATGTGCAAAGGGTGAGGAAAAGAAATATAAAATACAACATTAGGAGGAGCTTAATTTTGGAAGAAAGAGAAGAGATCTACTCTCTTTTAAAGAGACAAGACAGAAAAATGGGTCAGTCCTTTTTCATTTGAGAATTTAATTCTTATATGGAGACACACATTAGAGCATTGATAGCCATTCATGAGGGCACTATTAGTTATTTTCACACCCAATTTTTGCATCTTTCATTTTGGATAAGTGCAACATTCTTAATTGGTTTATCCCCATAGTAAAAAGTGTCAAGTGTTATTTCATTCAGAAGCCTTTTTTTGGTCTTTTTGTAAGTGTTATTTTGGTCTTTTTACTCAAGTGTTATTTCTTTCGGTAAGGTTTTGCTTCATATTTTTTTCCAAGTCTCAAAGGAATTATTTCAAACTTTTTTTCCAAAAAAAAAATTCCAAAGGAATAAGGTGTTTTCTCATGGAAGTGTCCTTTGCAAAAAATTTGAAGGGTATATTTCAAGCTTTTTGAAAGGCATCTTTAAGATTTTTGAAGCAAAAGTGTCCTTTACAACTTTTTTGAAGGGTTTGTTATTTCAAAGAATTGGTCTAGTTCAAGTTTCCTGGAGGGCATGTTTCAAATTTTCTGAAGGAATTATTTTAGACATTTTGTCTGAAACAATCTTTTCAAAGGTTCTTTTTCTCATGAAAGTATCCTTTGCACTTCTTGAAGGGACATTTTCAATTTTGTTGAAGGGTATTTTCTCTTCCAAATGGACACTTTCAAAAAGTCTAAAGGGAGACTTTTCAAGCAATGGATGTTTCTTTATCTTGTGAAGGGACATTTTCAATCTTTTTGAAGGGTCTTTTCTCAGGAATTAGTCCTTTGCATTTTTTTAAAGGAATTGTTTTAGATATTTTGTCTAAAACAATCTTTTCAAAAGAATTGGATCTTACATTTTTTGAATTAATTGGTCCTCTCTCAAAAGGTTTGAAAGGTCCTTTGTAAGAGCCCAAAGGGACACTTGAAAAAAGTTCAAAGGGTCTTTTCTCAAGAAAATGGCCAATTCAAGTTTTCCAAAGGGTATGTTTGAGCCTTTTGAAGGGCACTTTTCAAAGTCCCAAAGGGTAGGTCTATCAAAGGAATATTCCCCTTGAAAATTTTCAAAGGGACATTTCAATAATGACAAAGGGCATATTTAGGCTTTTATAAAGGTGAAATGAAAATGTTGAAGGGTTATTCTTAGAAAAAGTGTCATTTGTAGAAAGTCTGAAGGAAAGAAACACTAGCAAATAGACCAAAAAGAGAAGGGGCCTGAAAGGTTTATTCTTTCAGAGAAAAGGGTCCATAGGAAAAAATTTCAAGGAAAATGTTGAAGCAAAGGTCTAAGAAAAACCCTAAGGGAATGCTCCCAATAGAATGATGGTTATATGGACATCAAATTCAAGGTGATGAGTTATCCATTGGCATTTAAACAAGTGGGTCCTAGGTAGTTTGATGGTCCTCATTCAAATGCTAAAAGATACAAGGGATCACATTCTTCATCCACCAAAATAGATCAGAGGGTTCATTTCACCATTGATCATGTCATGATCCAAATCATTTTTGATGGCCAATCAAAGGAACAATCAACTAAACACATAAGTTCCAAGTGATATCTCTCCAAGGCCAATAGAATGAAAGTGACTCTTCCCTATGTCGTTGCACACCTTAGTAATCCATTGAGAAGGTATTAGTATTAGGAAAAATCTACAAAAATTGGAATCTCATTTGCATATCCGATTGATGCCATTAGTCAGCTTGAAAACATTTTTTCTCTATTACTAGAACCATTGGGGAAGCATCTTTGAGAGAGCAAGCTAGCTATGTAACCACTAGAGGTTACATGGATAAATCGAATGGCCCAAATGAGCATCATTTACAAAGATTTTTGAAGCTAAATGTGGAAACTCCTAACAAATTGATTCCTTTTTTTGTTTCCAAAAGCCTCCTCCTCTTACTTCCTTTTTGCTATAAATACAACCCTTGGGCTAGTGTAAAAATGACCACACAATGTATGGTGGAGCCCTATTGAATTGATGTCACATTTTGCCTTTAAGCATTATGTACTAGTCTATTTCTTTAAATTTTTCTAAATAATTTTTTGGGTGTGTAAGAGATGTATAGTGACAATAAGTGATGATTTTCCATCCTTATATCCTTTATTCTTCATGCCTGAGCAAAAGTTCTTAGTCTAGTAGGTCATATAGAGTGTGTTCAAGTGTGTTGAATTGTTGTAAGTTTATAACTATTCTTGGAATGTGTAATTTACCTTTCAATTCATTTTCCTTGTGTCATTTCATGCATCTCACCTCTATACTAAAATACTTGTGTTATAAATCCTTAGAGCTTGGGAATGGTCTGTGTGTTTTACTGTATTGTGCACTAGAATATGATATTCATGTGGAAGATAATATTGATGTATCACCACTCTTAGAGTAGGTTTTCCTTTTTTGTTATCTCTAACTCCTTTCCTTTCAAGAAAACTAGTCTAGATAGAAGTTGTTTTGTAGAGATACATTTAGGGAGCTAGCCCCTTTAAATTTAGAGGTTCATTTCCTCTATAAGTATACCCACATGCCTAGAAATGTTCCAACATTACCCAAATATAGAAGAGGATTGAACAC
Organism: Torreya grandis; assembly: GCA_037957365.1. Lineage (NCBI taxonomy): Eukaryota > Viridiplantae > Streptophyta > Pinopsida > Cupressales > Taxaceae > Torreya > Torreya grandis. The sequence goes on from JARHVA010001717.1 coordinate 2,184,927, forward strand.
TCTCTTCTAGGGTGCAAGATTTGGAGACAACAATTCTGGCACACCCAGTGGGATAAATTATTTACATGTCAAGGTGAATGTTGGTCTTGACAAGCCTAAGGTTGTAGAAATATTATTAATCTAGAATTTGTTGACTCCAAAAGGTGAGAATATCTGGTTGTATATCAATTTTCCCATATTATACTTCATGGTCCTCACTAGGTCATATAGGATTTTTGACCAAGCCCCTTTAGTTAAATCTCTTCTTGAAGAACAACATCCTGAACCATTCCTAACACTTAGAGAGCCTAGACAAGGAGGTTTTGAAGAAGAAGAATAATAATTTGAAGAGATATGAGATAAAGAGGAAAGAAGATAAATGGATAGGCAACAACCTTTCTCATCCTTTAACACCCAAAATCTAATTGACCTTCCTACATACAACCTTATTCCTCCCAACGCTACTAAAAGTCTCCCTGGTTTCAATGGAGAGGGTCCTATTACCCCATCTAAGCATATTAGGGACATATTAAATTTTTGTAACTTCCATAATGTCACCCAAGCCAACATAGCCATTATATTGATTTCCATATCTCTAATAGGTAAGGCACTAACTATTATATGACTTTGGAAGGTGGTTGCATTACAAGTTGGGATGGCTTTGGGGTATTATTGGTAACTAGATTTGAGAATAAGAGTGACCATACTTTGCTAATCCATTAGCTGAACATGATAAAAAAGGGTCCTAACAAATCCATGGGATATTTTAATGAAATATTTCGAAAGACATGGCATAGGTTGAAACTTGTCATGAAACCTCTTCTAGCTTTGTGTTCCCCACTTATCTCAAGGGTATTGGTACTAATGTGGTGGTGATGTTACATTCAATGGGAGGGTTCACTCTACCAAATACATATGAGATAGCTATTGAAGTTGAGAATAGCTTGATACAAGCTAGAAAGCTACCTCTAATAATTTCCATGCCTTTGTTGTCTCACAGTTTGGTTGAAGCTCCAAGCATAGCATAAGTTCCCGGTACCAATGTTAAATCAAGAGCCTTTCCGAAGAAGGTGGATAATGTTATGGATAAATATGAGGAGATCTAGTCATTATGAACTCAGCTCAAGTAAGCTTAATTTCAAGCAAGTGCTCCACCTAACCCTCAATATTATCCTCAACAAGGCTATATAGTTCCACCCTAATACAACTACCAAGGAAGAGGACAAGGTCAAAAAGGTTTCAATAGGCAACCCAATGCCTATAATCCTAATTCCACTCCTTCCATAAAGGTTGTTGTTTTAGTGCATGATAACCTAGTCCAAGGGGAGGATCATTTAGATCAATGGGGATAACCTCAAGGTCAGTTTAGTATGGTGATAGAGAGGATATCCAAGATTTGGTGGCACAAGAAGAATCTACTCCTTAAATGACATCATAAGAAGTGAATATCATGCAAAAAGGTACTCATAGAGAAGGTAGCATCTAGAGCATAGTTATGATGAACTTTCAAGCGAAGGGTGATTATGTGTTGAATCAAAGCACATCAATTATAGCCAACACAAGAGATAAAAAGAGAGCTAAAGGATATTTTTTGGGAGTACATGTGACTCCAAGTGATGCCTCTCCAAGGCCACAAAGTGTGAATCCTAGTGCAACACCTACTACCAATCATGTTCTTCAACAAAGTCAGAATGCAAGTAGGGCTATCAAGCCTATAATGCAATAGGTTTAGACTCCCTCACTAAATTTAAAAATGTAATAAAAGGTGAATAATTCCCCTCTAAACATTGTTTATTCTTTGAATAATGACAAGACAAGCATATCTCTTTGGTAAGTCTTGCATATGCCTGGTCAAAAGGAGCTCTTTCAAGAACAACTCATGAGCATTCACGTAGCCCCTCAAACTTCAAAACACAATAGTGTGGCCCTTACCAATTCTCCAAATCATGTCTTATATCCCTCCACAAAATCTGAAAATCCTCTACCCTTCTACCTCACACTCATTATGGGAGGCAAGTTGGTTCACAATTATATTGTAGATAGTAGGGCTAGTAACACTGTCATGCCTAAGGTAGTGGTTGATAAGTTAGGATTGAAGTATGAACCACTTAGTAAAGGTGTGTTACAACTTTATGGGACTCCAACCAAGATAGTGGGAGTAATTAGAGGTTTGAAAGTCTTTCTATATGATTACCCAAGTTTTTCCATTTTATAATATGTTGTGGTGGTAGACCTTCTAGCTCAATTTGCTATCTGCTTGTCAAGGGACTTCACGATTAAGATAGGAGGATACCTTTCTACTAAATAATATTTTCTAGCTTTTAAAACAAGATATGGAACTAAGGTGACTATAAGGACTTAGCCCTTAGCAAGGTTTTATATTAGCCATATATGGAGACAAGTTCAAATCAAAATTGACTAATTAGTAAAGAAGAAGAAGGTGTTACAGATGGTGAAGCATCCTCCCCCCTTGAAGGTATTTTTGATATTTTCTTTGATAATTATAAAATTGAAATGAATGGAGTTTATCCATATACATTCATAGAAGATACTTATTTTTGAGTTTATTGTATGCATGAAAAAGATGTTTCAATCCCTTCACTCACTAATGAAGACCATGAACTTGAAGGAATATGGGAAATGTTTTTTGATGGCTTAAAAAGCAAAGTAGGTGTAGGATCTAGTGTTATGTTAGTTTCTCCTTCAAATAATCAATACTAATCCTCATATAGATTCCACTTTAGCTATACTTGTGATGTGGTAAAATATGAAAGCCTAGTTCATGGCCTCCAATGGGCAAAGAAAAGAGGGATCGAGAATTTGAAGGTTTATGGGGATAGTGAATTGGTCATCCATCAAGTGAGAAATAATGTTTCAACCAAGAGTATATTTCTTAAATCCTAAAATGATAGGGTATGGGACCTAATTTAAGACTTTAATGCCTTCAACATACAACCTATACCAAGAGATTTAAATAAACATTTGATAGATTAGTTGTCATAGGAGCATAGTTTGACACAATTGTTGATGTAGGGAAAGAGAAGGATCAGTCCCATATCAAGGTCATTGTGAGGCCTTCTATTCTAGATAATGAAGCTTTATGTCAAGTGTTTGAAAGTGATTAACACATTGCACACTTCTTACAAAATGAGGCAAGATTCTCTTTGAGGAACCAAAAGAGACTACATGATCAATACGAAGAATAAGTTATTTAGCTAAAGACAAATAAGATACCTAAGGGACTGATTAATTTAGAGTGTTTTCAATGAATATGATCAAAATAATAAATAAAGAGTGAGAATGTCAAAAAAAAAAGAAAACTATGAGAGAGTCATGTTTTACAAGGATAAGATTCTAAAAATTGGTAAGGTATACTCTCTGTCTGAGAGGTAGGCTTTTATTGAATTATGAAAAGAGTTCCGTGACATATTTTCTTGGGAATATAAATATTTGAAATGGATTTATCCAAGTCTAGCTCATCACACCATTGATTTATAACCTAGATCTAAACTAGTCAGGCAAAAACAAAGGCCTATCAATCCCAACATATAAGAACTCATGAAGAAAGATCTCACCAAGTTGATTGAGTCTAGGATTATCTTTCCTATCAAACACTCAACTTGGGTGGCTAATCTTGTACCTATCTAAAATAATAATGGAGAGATCATAATTTGTGTGGGTTTTTGAAACCTTAATAGAGTGTATCTCAAGGATCATTATCCACTACCTTCCATGGAATAAATTTTGTAAGTTGTTTTAGGTTCTCAACACTTCTCACTTCTTGATGGTTATTCAGGTTACAATCAAATACTAGTGAATGAAGAGGATTAGTTCAAGATATCCTTCACTAAAAAATATGGGATCTTTATCTATAAGAAGATGCCTTTTGGTTTATCCAATGTTGGAGCTAAATTTCAAAGGGCAATAGATATGGCTTTTAAAGGTTGGAGCAATAAGTTTCTACTTGTGTACGTTGATGGTATAACTATTTATTCAAAGGATGCTACTGATCATATGGAATATCTAAGGTAGGTGTTTGGGAAATGTAGGGAGTATGGAATATCCCTTAATCCAAAAAAGTGCATCTTTACTATCCATGAAGGTAAGTTATTGGGTCATATTATTTCAAAATAAGGCTTGTCTATTGACCCCAAGAGGATTAAGGCTATTCTAAGCTTGTCTTTGCCTCAACACAAGAAAGGACTTCAAATCTTCTTGGGAAAAATAAACTTTATAAGAAGGTTTATTCTAGGCTTTACAACTATGGTAAAGCCTATCACATCCATGCTTAAGAAGAACCAAGATTTTTCTTGGATAAAGTAAGGTAAGAGTAGTTTTGAGGGATTCAAGCCAACAATTGTAAAGTATCCAACTCTCTTGAACCCAAAATTTGACAAATATTTCATACTCTATACCTTTGTTAACCTTGATACAATCTTAGCTATGCTTATACAAAATAATGATGAAGAGGTATAGTAACCAATTGTATTCTTCAACCAAGGATTGGAAGATTATGAGGTCAAGTATACATTTGTTGAGAAGCAAGTTCTAACATTGATAAGAGAATTGAAAAAACTTAGACACATGGTTTCAAAAAATAAGATACATGTCATGGTTTCTCATCCTAACACCAAGGAGTATATCCTAAGCAAAGACCTTAATGAAAAGAGAGTTGGGTGGATTACAAAGGTGATGGACTATGATGTGGATATTAAGGTGATAATCTTAGTAAGAGGAAAAGGGTTATGTGATCATTTAGATTTAGATTTTCAAGAGCCAAAGGAGGAAGTCTTGATTAACCAATTTCACCCCCAACTAGTTAATCACATACAAGTTCAAAGTTGGACACAAGACATCATTATTGTTCTTCAAAATGGTGACTACCCTAATGGGTTGAATAAGTCTCAAATAAGGTATTTTAGATTGCAAACCATTCCTTACTATCTTTTAGATGGTTTTCTCTTTAGGAAAGATGTGAATGGTGTGTTGTTGAGGTGTGTTAATAGTGATCAGTTTGATATGTTGCTAGGAAATTTTCACAATGGTGCAGATGGAGGTAATTTCTCTCCTAAGACAATAGATGAAAAGATAATGAGGTCTAGTTACTATTGGCATAGTCTTTTTAAGGATTGTTACCACTGGGCTAAAAAGTTTCCTCAATGTGCCTTCTTTATATTCAAACAAAAAATTTCAGCCCTTCCATTGAATCCTATCCAAGTAGACTAGCCTTTTATGCAATGGGAACTTCATTACATTGGTGTGATCAACCCTCCATCAAGTGTTAGACACAAATGGATATTAACTGATACTAACTATTTCACAAGGTGGGTAAAGGCTATTTCATTGAAGGAGGCAAGTGAAAATGTTATCTTGGAGTTCTATGAGAGCATTATAATAAGGTTTGGCGTTCCCCATGTTATCATTTTTTATAATGCACTTGTTTTCATAAGTGCTAAAACTTTTGATTAGGCAAATAAAAATGAAGTTTACATGAGTACCTTATCCAACTATTACCCTTAAGGTAATGGGTTGGCTAAATCTACTAACAAGAGTATCATCAAGATCATCAAGAGGACATTAGAGAACAATCAAAGAGCATGGCACAAGAAGTTGAAGATAGCCTTATGGGCTGATATGATTACTCTTAAAGTATCAATTGGTAAATATCCATTTGTGATTATTTATTGGAGAGAGGCTAGGTTGTCCATATCTCAATAACTCCATGTTTTAGAACTTTCACAGTAGCTAGAACTACTTGAAAATACTCCAATGGAAGTCAGATTGATAGAACTAATGAAGTGACAAGAAGCAACATATAATGCACACAAGGCCATGGAACACCACCAAGTACTCATGAAGAATTCCTTTAACAAGAGATCAAGTGTAAGAGTGTTCAAGGAAGGTGAATTGGTCCTAAAATGGTATGAGGATAGAGAAAAACTAGAAAGACATATAAAGTTTGACACTTTATGGAGTGGCCCTTACATCATTAGCAAGTGTAAAAAAAGCAACTCCTTTCAGCTGACCAAGATGAATGGAGTAGAATTGCCTATCCCTATGAATGAGATATATCTAAAGTTATGTTATTATTCCTTTTAAGTTTATTTTGTAAATATGAGTTTAGGTGTGTGTTTCCTTTGGTCTGCTATTGTGATCCCTAAGTTATTTGTAGCACAAGTGTGTTTCCTTCCTTTTGTTTGGTGTATGACTCTACCTTTATGCATGTGAATAAATTCAACTTGTGTTTTTTGAGCCAAAAGTCTATTCATGTCATTTTTTTGGGTGCCTATATGCATGAATCCATGTCTAATGGAAGGATTTAGGCAACCGGTCTTAGGCATAACAGGCATGTCTCCCCTTGGAATCACCAAGAATGTTAGCAAATTTTCACACCCAAGTTTTGCATCTTTCATTTTGGCTAAGTGCAACATTCTTAATTGGTTTATCCCCATAACAAAAAGTGTCAAGTGTTATTTCCTTTGGAAGACTTTGTTCAGTCTTTTTGCAAGTGTTATTTTGGTCTTTTTGCTAAAATGTTATTTCTTTTAGCAAGGTTTTGCTTCGGGTTTTTTTCCCATTCTCAAAGGAATTATTTCAGGCTTTTTATCCAAAACAAAAAGTCTGAAGGAATAGGGTATTTTCTCAAGTGTCCTTTGAGAAAGTCTGGAGGTTATATTTCAAGCTTTTTGAAAGGCATCTTTAAGATTTTTGAAGGAAAGTATCCTTGGAAACTTTTGTAAAGGGTTTGTTCTTTCAAAGAGTTGGTCCATTTCAAGTTTCCTATAGGGTAATTTACAAATTTTCCAAAGGAATTCTTTCAAACATTTTGTTCGAAACAATCTTTTTAAAGGGTTTTTTTCTCATAAAACTATCCTTTGCACTTTTCGAAGGGACATTTTCAATTTTTCTGAAGGGTCTTTTCTCTTCCAAAGGGACAATTTTAAAAAGTCTGAAGGGACACTTTTCAAGCAAAGGGATGCTTCTTTATCTTTCAAAGGGACATTTTCAATCTTTCCAAAAGGTCTTTTCTTGGGAATCGGTCCTTTGTATTTTTTTGAAGGAATTATTTCAGACATTTTATCCAAAATAATCTTTCTGAAAGAATTGGCTCTTATATTTTTGTGAAGGAATTGGTGTTCTCTCAAAAGATTCAAAAGGTCCTTTTCAAAATCCCCAAGGGACACTTGAAAAAAGTATGAAAGGTATTTTCTTTGGAAAGTGTCCAGTTCAAGCTTTCTGAAGGGACATTTCAAGATTACTGAAGGGCACTTTTCAAAGTCCTGAAGGGTAGGTATATCAAAGGAATAGTCCTCTTGCAACTTTTTGAAGAGACATTTCAATAATGTCAAAGGGCATATTCAAGCTTTCAGAAAGGCAAAATGAAAATTCCAAAGGGTTATTCTTGGCAAAAGTGTCTTTCAAAAAAAATTTGAAGGGACACTTGAAAAAAGTTTGAAAGAAAGAAACACTAGCAAATAGACCAAAAAGAGAAGGAGCCCAAAAGGTTAATTCTTTCATAGAAAAGGGTCCACAGGAAAATTGTTCAAGGAAAATGCAAAAGCAAAGGTCTGAGCAAAATCCTTAAGGGAATGGTCCCAGTAGAATGATAGTTATATGGATGTCAACTTCATGGTGATGAGCTAGTTTTTGGAATTTAAACAAGTGGGTCCCAAGCAGATTGATGGTCCTCATTCAAATGCTTAAAGATCCAAGGGCTCACGGTCTTCATCTGCTAAAGTAGATCACAGGGTTCATTTCACCATTGATCAGATCATGATTCAAGTCATTTTTTATGGCCAATCAAAGGAACAATTGGCTAAATATGTAGGCTCCAAGTGATGCATCTCCAAGGCTAATAAAATGAAAATGACTCTTCCCTATGTCATTTCACACCTCAACAAACCAGTGAGAGGCTATTAGTATCAGGACAAATCTAAAACAAGTGGGCTCTCATTTGCATAACTGATTGTTGTCATTACTTAGCTTGAAAACATCTTATTTCTGCTAGTTTAACCATTGGGGAAGCATCTTTGATAGAGAAAATGAGCTATGTAACCACTTGAGGTGACATGGATTAATCGAATGGCCCAAATGAGCATCATTTGTAAAGACAATTTTAGCTAAAGATGGAGACTCCTAACAGATTGATTCCCCTTTCTAGTGCCAAAGGCCTCCTCCTCTCACTTCCTTTCTACTATAAATATAGCCCTTGGGCTAGTGTAAAAATGACCACACAGTATATGGTAGATCTCTACTAGATTGATGTCACATTCTACCTTTAAGCATTAGGTACCAGTCTATTTCTTTCAATTTTTTTGAACAATTGTCTAGGTGTGTAAGAGATTTATAGTGATAGTAAGTGATGATTTTCCATCCTTCTATCCTTTATCCTTCATGCCTAAGCAAAAGTTCTTAATCTAGCAGGTCATATAAAGTGTGTTCAAGTGTGTTGAATTATTGTAAGTATATAACTATTGTTTGAATGTGCAACTTGCCTTTCAATTCATTTTCCTTGTGTCATTTCATGCATCTCACCTCTATACTGAAATACTTATGTTAGAAAACCTTAGAACTTGGGAATGGCATGTGCATTTTATTGTATTATGCACTAGAATATGATATTCATGTGGAAGATAATCTTGGTGTATCATCACTCTTAAAGTAGGTTTTCTTTTTTTGTAATCTCTAACTCTTTTCTTTTCAAGAAAATTGGTTTAGATAGAAGTTGTTTTTTAGAGATACATTCAAGGAGCTATCCCCTTTAAATCTATAGGTTTATTTCCTCTATAAGCATACCCACATGCCTTGAAATGTTCCAACATTTCCCAAACCTAGAAGAGGATTGAACACTCTCTTCTAAGGTGAAATATTTGGAGACAACAAGCACTAAACAGGCAAGGAAAGAGTTGGAGTAAGAACTAAAGACCCTTAGGGAACAATAGTAGGTAATCCATGTTCCCTCTAAAATTAAACAAGGTATCCATAATGTAGCCTTGAGGCTATATGAGATATTAGATAATATTGACTCTTTAAGGGCATAATTGGCCACCCAAGTAAATTTAATAGCTAAATTTTTTATGGCTCTGAAGTAAGATGAGACCAAGCTGAATTTTTTGGTTCTGTATACCCCTAATAAAGCTTTCAACCATTTGAATTTGATGTCACCCCTAGAGGTAGAAAATGCATTAAATCTAGTGGTCATTATGACCCAAGAAGCATGAGAATGGATACTATCTTTTAACACTTTGTTCATGAAGATAACTATCCAATAAAATCAAGCATTGCAAATTTTGAATCAACTAGAGTTGAAAAAGGCATGGGATAGTGCAGGGAAGTTGCTAATGAGATCTATTTTTGATCAAATGCCATAGAAAGCCTTAGTTAACTTCAAATAGAGTCTAAAGGGTTAAATTTAGAAGATATTAAGGCTAAGTTAAACTCAATGAGGAAAAATTCCACAGAAGTATAATTCTTTTGGTTAGGCTTTAGAGCCACTAAAGTGAGCATACAAGGTTGATAGCACAAGTGAACAAGGTGAATATACTACTTTTTGATATGAGCATAATAAGTGTGTAACATGCTATCAGATATAAACACTATCAATAACTTGAAGCTAAGAAGAATATTAGCTTCACTTCAACTACCAGTTCAGTGAGTACATCATCTTTAACTTCCACTTCCGCTCAAGCTACCACTTTAGTGCCTCCTAAAACAACAAGCAGTGTTATGTAATCAATGAACAAACCTTAGTTAAAGGCTAATTTTATATAAAATTTTATATGTATTATTTATTAAATCTAACCATGGCTAGTTAAGATTCATAAAATTCATGTTATAATTAACTAAATTATTTTTTCTAGCATGCACATGTTGTATGACTATTGTAATCTATGAGTTATAACATATAGTTTTGTATTGAACTAAATCTTAGGTTATATTTATTCTGATGTAATTTAAGGTTTTAATACACTTGGAGGATTAGGTGACTCATTCCCAAAGTCTTTAAATAGATGTAAAATACTCTTTTAAAGGTTTGGTGTTTTTGATCAATACAGGAAGATATAGAGTCATTGATTGTCATGCAAATATGTTGGTTTTCTCTTCTTCCTTTTCTATGTTGTTGAGGTTTTAACTTCTTTGTCTATGTCAATTTAGTAATTTTGAAGTTTCCAAATGATATAGATAAATCTAGTTTTTATAATTGATGTGTTTTAATCATATATGTGCAATATCTATTTAAGATTAGTGAATTTCATTGATTTAAGTAATTAGTTTAGACTGCGTTGACATTCTAAGGTGTGCAAGAGTATTTCCTTTTGGTATAGTCTTCTAGGGTGTGTTATGGATAATTTAGATACCTTCTTGGTCTGATATATAACCTCTTAAATAAGGGTGTGCAAAAAAAACTCTAAAATGAGTAACATTTAGCTAATATCACTAAGTTTTATGTACCTATTTCCTAGATTACTTAGTCAGGTTTGTTTGTGAGTGTACAATAGATATAAATGAAAAACACTAGTTTTGGAGATACTCATCCACCAAAGAAACAACCTTAGAAGTGACCCTTTTAATAACACAAAACCTTATTTTCCCTTACCTTCCCTCTTCATTTGAGTTTGTTTTGAGATCTACCCACCATAAAGTAATTCTCCACCCAACCAACTCACCTAGTATTTACTTCTTTTAGATTTCACACATCCATTCATATACCTAGCTAAACAACCTGCAAGCTCAACCTTTTATTCCACTAACTAGTTATTTTAACTACATACCTACAAATCATGCCCTAGAGTGGAAACTCATTTCCATAGAGATCACAAATCATTAAAGGATACCTCATTCAAGTTATGTGGTGTGTATAAATCCTACTTCAATAATTTCATTCTGATCCACTCTATCACTTTTTGTCTAAAGCCTTTCTCCTTGGAGATATAACTGGAAAGTGGATGATCTTTCTAATGGAATTTGATCTCCACATTATCATATAAAAAATTGTCAAAGGATAAATCATTGCTAACCAACTTGAAATATCTCCCATGCCTACTATCAACCACCTTCAAGAGAGTCTCCTCAAGAATCATTTCATCTATATAGAAGGTATTAATCAAGCCATGTCTCTTAAAGATTACTTCCATAATTTCACTACTAATGTAGAAGATAGTAATCAAGAATATTCTTCTATCCTTCCTGATACTACTAAATCTAAAGTAATCATTGAAGAACTTCTTGAAATCAATGTTGATTTACATGAAGATATTTAGACCCTTCATTTTAATGGTGTCAAATGCATTTAAGGAGATGTGGAAGGTTATATACTCACTATTCCTCTTGTTAAAATTATTCTTTTGGAATTTTGATGCACATTTTATGTCACTAACATGGCACAATATGAAGCATTAATCCTAGGCATGAGAGTGGCACTTGATTTATACATTACATAGTTACATAATTTGGGTGACTCGCAACTCATTTGTTGATGGGTTAATGGTGATTACAAATACAAAAGTGAAAATATCATTTCTTATCATTAAATATCCACTACCCATACCAAATAATTCACTTATTCTACCATTGAACCCATCCCTAGAGAACAAAACTCTATTTTTGATTCCCTTGCTTCTTCATTTGCTCTCTTTGATCTACACCAAGTTTTACTAATTCTACCTTTCTTCTTCAAATAAGAAAGTCCCCATATTCCATAAAACCACAAGATTCACTTATCTATATTGAGGCTATCACCATTTAATATAAATTGTGGTATAAAGACATCATTCAATTCTTTGAACATCAAACCTATCTTCCAAACATAGATTCTTGTGAAAATACTAGAATTCACAAACAATATTTCAAATATGTCTTTCAATATAACATCCTTTATTATCACAACACTAAAGGTACCATACTCTATTGTGTCATGAAATAATAGGTTTCGATTCTCCTTGAATAAGTACATGGGGGCATTTATGGTGGTCACTATAGCATACATGCTACAACATGCAAATGCCTATATATGGGATACTTTTGGCCTACCCTAGAAAAGGTTGCCATCGAGTTCAATAAAAAGTGTAGTCTTTTCCAATTTCATGATGATTCCATCCATTCACCACTAGTTAAGCTCCAAATTATGGAATCTCCTTCTCCATTCTCAATGTGGGAATTAGATCTCATAGGCAAATACCTAGATCATAGGATGGGCATGTCTTTATCATCATGGCTAATAAGTATTTTACCAAATGGGTCAAATCCATGTCCCTCATCAATGTCACTAGAACCACCATTTCTAAAAACATCCTCAATTAAATCATTTTTTATTTTGGATTTTCCCATACTATTATTTATAATAATGGTGGTAATTTCAAAAATAAAGATGTAAAATAGTTCTCTGTTAAATTCAAAATCTCTCACAAATTTTCCATGCCCTATCATCTATAATGTAATGGCCAAGTTGAGTCCACTAAAAAAACACTCAATAAAATTATTCAAAATACAATCCATGAAACTTGCACAAATTATAATCTATAATTATATCCCTCTCTCTAGGCCTATCACACTAGCATATGCACTGCCCCTAGGGTAACACCATTTTTACTAATAGATGGTTCTAAATCTATCCTCCATTATAAGTTGAGATTATCTCTCTCCATATATCTCTTCACATTATCATACCAAATGAGGAATTATTTTAATCTCACCTTCATCCTCTTGATCTTCTTGATGAACACCATCTTTCTTCTCTATAACATAACCACCAATACAAGGCTTACATTGTTAAACAACATAACAAAAGGGTTAAAGTCTATAATTTAAATATTGGTGATCTTGTCCTTAAATTATATTACACCCATGATAAATAATTTAAATACACCCAAAAATGGTGGGGCCCTTATTTATTAAAATACATACTTGGTCTTATCACCTATCATTTCCAAACTAATGCAGGACATATTTTCAAAAAGCCCACCAATGTGCAATTTATAAAGAAGTAATTTACTTAGATATTTTTATCATTTTTTATTTATGCTATCTTCCTAACACTTTTTTCAATATATCTACATTGGACTCACCTTTTACAATAGTTTCTTTTGTTGTTTTGGTTTATCTTTCTCATGAGTTGCATTGTAAAACTGTGGATAGGACCTGGTCTTCCTCATGACTTTGATCTTTTTGTTTCATTTATATCCAATTAATTTTACACCCCTTGGGTTTTTATTTTGTTATTTTTAGTGTAAGACCATGGATAGGACCAAGCCTTCCTCACAAATACCATCTTTCTCATTTCTTTTATTTTCACATGCTTTTTGCACCCTCTTGGGTTTCTCTTTTATGAGTTATAGTGTAAGACTATGGATAAGGCCAATCCCTCCTTATAGAATCACCATCTTTAATTAATTCAATGTTCCTTTTCTAGAATTTTTAGCAATGTTTATAAGTTTATGGCCCCTTGTTCTCAGCTTTAGCTTTTGCTTTTTAATAGATAAATCCTGCACAACAAACTATGTTATCATGTTTCAATACACTTCTTTCATTATTATGATAAGGAATCATACTTCACTGTCATTGTATCCTTGTTTCATCTTTATCACATTTTTTTTATTTAAAGTAATTTAAGTTATTTCATGTTTCATTCCTATTGATTTCATTTCTTTTCATTCTAGTTTGGATGAACCAAGGCTGAAGTAAACATAGCACTTTTATTTTACCTAAATTAACAAGACTCTTAGACATCATGTTCTCTAAGTTCTCTTTCCTAGCAACCAATTCCAAAGTCTTTAAATGATAGTCATATTTATCACCCATGTTTAGTTCTCTAAATTTGTATGTAGGAATAATAGAAATATCCACAATATTTAAAATACAAATCATTTAAAACAAAAGGCAATGATCAAAATGTAACATATAAAGTCAAAAATGAAAATCACACCAAAATATGTGATTAATAACACATCTCCCATCTCTAATCGAATCTTAAACTCCACAATTGGCCTCATGGTAGAGATGAGGTCTATTAGGGTGTGGTAGACTAGTAGATTTTGATAGGAGAATTCAAAATTATCTATGGTGATACCTACTTTCTCATGCCAATACCCAATCTTCATAGTATACCAATGGCTTTGTAAGGGGTCATGAGGAATGGGGAACACATTATGGGAAGGTAATTCTATTTTTATTTTCATGCATATAGCCTTCATGGGATGATATTCATAATTCACTTGTTAACCCAAGATTTATGTGTCTAGGAAAAGTTATTTAGAGTCCTTAATGTCTAAAGTCCTCTTGTTTTGACAAACCTAATTTAAATGTCTTGACTTTTATAAAGAGTTTTTCTACCTTGATTTTTCTTTCATTTTCTACTCCACCCATTTAATTTTCCCCTTTTAAAGGAAAGAGTGATTTTAAATCTATTTTGCCACTTCTGTATTCCCTCTTCTTCACATCTTAAAAACATGATAGGACTACTTTGTTTAAGTTTTATCTATCCTTAGAACAAAACAACATGTTTGAGTGACTATGGATTACTTTAATTACACCATTGCTTTACTTTTGTTTCTTGTACCATTTTCCACTGTTGTACCTCCTTTTTTTGGACAACTACTTTCATGTACTTTTTCCATTGATGAGTGAGGTTGGCTTACTACTTCTCAATCACCAATGTTATTTTCCCTTTTATGAACTTTTTCCATTGATGATTAATTAAGGATTGTTACTTCTCACTCATCAATGTTGTTTTACCATTTTATTACCCATATTTGTTTAATTAAAGATTGTTACTACTTTTACATTGATATTTTATTACCATTTTTAACATGTATCCTTGGTTTGACTTGGTTGATTTGTCTTTCTTACTTAAGGTTTACTTGTTTGAGTTTATTGGTCTTTAGTAGCCTTGGATTTTTTATTACCCAATTTACTCTAAATTTTGACTCAATCATTTGGTCCTAACTTAGCAATTTTCACCCTAGCTTCGCAAATTTTCAAGTACCTCTCATCTAAACTATGTCAATTATTTTGGCTTTCTTGTGTTTGTTTGTTTTTCCTCTTTAATTTTTTATCCTTAGGTTTGTCCAAAAAGGTCTTTGTGCCCTCCATGATCAAAAATACAAACACAACAAATAATCATCCATCAATAAAGGTAAGTCAAGGTACGCATAAATTATTTTTATTTTTATTTATTTCCCTTTCATTAATTTACTTTAATTTATTTTATGCTTTAAAATACTACAATTTATTTAGATTTAGGATTGTGTGTTGTTATGTTCTTTTCTCAAAGCACCATCCGCTATTGCATCTAAGTGACACACAATGAGCTTCAAGTGGGGAATATATAAACACATAATATTTTCAAAATTTATCAATTACTGATGTTTTCTCTCTTTTAATAACCCATCAAGTCTTAATCTCTCTAAGTGCACACCTTAAAGGGTGCATTGGGAAATGGGTGGGCAAACTATTAGTGCTTCACAGGATTGTTATCCCTATACCACCACTTACTATCAATAAAACCTACTCATACACACTTACCTAAGCCTTATCTCCTCTATTTCACATTCCTAAAACCATTTACCACCTTTTATTATCCCTCTCCTAAGCTTAAAACCCTTTTTAATGGTTTACATTACATTATGGTCCCTATCGATCCTACACTCGAATTGATAAAATATGTTTAGGGTCTAGGTCGGCCCCTGTCTGACTTATACCAAGACATAATTGGTTTTTATCAATAATGATATAGATTTGATTAGGATGACCCTATTGGCTAAACTTTTGTAAAGGTTTAGGGTTAGCTTCAACTATATATACAGATTCATTTTGCCATTTATTAGAGAGATAAGGAGTTAATTATTCATTTACTCTTATTTAAAATATGCTCTTCTTCCATTCTAATTGAGGAGTTATTACTTAGGGTCTACACTTTGAGAATAATATTGTGTTGTGGAAAAGTCTTTGATGTATTGGCCTTTCTTAGTGATCTTTACAAACCACAACAGCCTCTTGCGAAGCATATTTAGCCAAGGGAGAGTTTTAGTCTCGATGGGTTTGTCTTCAACGTAAGTATCTCTAACTTTACTCCTCTATTTTAGTAGATAAAAGTAGAATAATTAATTTATTTTTAATATATTTCTCTCTCCATGCATTAGGATTTTACCTATACATAGCTTAATTAGGATTCTCTTATGCATGTTTACTTTTATATTTACTAACCTCATTTTGTGCCACAAGCTTTGGTGATCACTAGATTAGAATTTAATTTATTTTGTATTTACTTAGTAAATATGAAAACATTGGACCTATCTAGGGTTATTACATAGTTTTAATTTAATAGAGCCTTTGTAACCCTTTCTAGTGATGTTATTGTGTTAAGATATCCCTTATATAGGTCTAGCAGATTCATCTTGGTCATGACCCTGAATATCTAATGTATCAACAAATAAAAGTATAAGTAGGATTTATATTATCTAATATATGATTTATTAATAGATCATTTACATTTCTATTTGCATACACATAGCACTATAATAACATATAATAAATGGCATATAATGTCAAACAATTTTCATATGATGTAACATATAAGGCCCAAAGGAAAATACAATGGGACTATAGATGTCGCATAAATAGAAAAGGCCAAGGGCCACATAAAAATGGCACAATTATTCCATTAAATCAAAAAAATTAACATACAAGGCCATGGTCCACACAAAATAATAAATCAAGTTCTAGCCTACCATGCAAGTTCTAACCTACAAAGCTAGTCTAAATCCACCATATGGATTCATGTCATTGTTATCAAATAACATATTCATGTAACACATATATTATGAGTGAATATCAAAACATTTTTATGATATATATATCAACATGTTATAAATTTTGTTTATTAATACAACTTATTATATTATTCACAGAGAAAAAATATATGCCCTCAGCTTAGTAAGATTGTTGGGTAGTGCAGGAAGTCCAACATCTAAACCATGTAAAATTATGTCATGAATCACACTCAAATACCTTGTGAGAAGTAATATGTATTTTAAAAATAAAATATTATATCTTCCTAACATAAAATAAATAACATATATAAATAATTAAACTAACAACAATTAAAATTTCTTTTTAGGTCTTGATTTTTTACTTTTGAAAATATTTGCATGTTTTTTTAACTTTTTTGAAATATTTAGAATTAAAATTTTCTTAATGGATAAGGATTTAAAAATAGAGGAAGAGGAAAGGATTAAACAATCCTTAATAAGGTGATAAATCATTATCTGATAATAAATAAGGCAAACTATGTGCCCCCATTGTATATGTAAATGAGTCCTAATAATGTATCTTGAATGATTAAGATAGATAAGAATGTAATGCTCCTCATTAACAATCTAAAGGTATGATTATTTAAGTTAAATTAAAGGTGTAGAATGATAAATTATGCAATAATGAATAAGAATGAGAATTAAAATTTATTTGTAATGCATTTTATTTGTATTGTTTGAATTGGTTTGAAAATGAATATGGAAAGTGCCCAAAGTTAAAAGTAAAGGCAAGGGATAGAAGAATGTGTGGATAAGGTATAAAAGAATTAGGAAGGAAATAAAAACAAATTGGATATGTAAAAATGGAAGATGCATGTAGAATTAATCAAGAGATGCAACCCAAAAAATGGATTGGTAGGAATTAGGAAGTTATATCCAACCAAGGATCTCATAAAATGGATGTATATATGTAAACCCAACTACATTGTATGGAATGACTTCTTGTAAAGAAGTTTGAATATGAATTATGATCATGTGTTGTAATATAACTCACTGAATCACTATTCATATGCCCATTTAAACCTTAATTTTCATGTGAAATAGGAGAAAATGTGATAACTTGTACCTATGTCAATTATTTATAAATAACCTATTTTGGCTTATGATATGACCTATTTTTGGATGTAAATTTTTGTTTATGAGAATGTATCATTCTCTTTGGAACTAATTGAATATGGTCATTTGTAGATATATCATGATAATAAGTAGATGGAGAAACTAATTTTGTAATATGATCATGTTCACCAATAGGTTAATAAACTATAATGTGATTTTGGATATGTAAAATCATGTTCTTGAATATTTATGTAAATTATTTCATTACCTTGTTGCTCAATGATTGTGCCAAAAATTTGTTCTAGATAAAAAGTAAACATTATTTTCTCCAAAGGATATTCACATTAGATTTATGGAATTTTGATAAATTGATTATCATGAATATATTTGAGACATTTATGTAATTATTCTCTAATATTGTGTAACCAAGGGAATCCTAATATCATGTAAAATAACCTTATGCCTAGTATAACTAAGAATGGAGTGGGCACTATGAGAGGCCCCACTTATAAAGGTAACATTATATACCCAAGAGTATATTGTGTATGACCATGAAATCCTTTGATAACTCTAGAAGTACCTTGTAAATATTGATCTGTGTAATCAAGAGAGTAGATGAGTGTTATGGTGCACATATTTTCACTTGGTCTATTTTATATCATAACACTATGGATTGTTTAACATATGATTGAATAAAGAGTGCATGTCTATCTAAATCATCATCAACAATTTCACTATCATCAAATGTGATCATAGGATGTAATGTTTGTTTACTTGTAACTATACCCATTATGATGTCAAGTGGGTGTTCATATGTATAAAGAGGAGGATGAAAATTATATGTGTAATGTACTTTATAATTGTACTTGTTATTTGATACGTGATTTCAAAAATTATATTTGTACATTTTTAGCTTTGTATTTTCATTATTTTATGGCCTAACATTTTCATTAGGTATATCAATATCAATGATTTTCCCATCAATAAGATCATTAATATTTTGATTAACCTTGAAACATATATTTGTATCATACCCAATACATCTATGGTAATAACAAAATGCATTTTCATAAAATAAATATATTTTAGTCTCAACATGTCCACTTCCATTAGTGGAGGAAGAGTGATTAGATTGCATTCAAGTAACATTTGTAATAATACTTGAGGATCTAAAGGTAGACTCGAAAATTACATTTTTGGTGGATCTTATAGTTGAATATTTTGTTTAGGTTTTGAGATATCATTAACTGTAACCTTAATTGCATTATTTCTTTCACTTGTTTTGTTGTTTTAACATACCACAAAGAGAGACACTCAAAATAGTCTTTTTCAGCCCTATATATAAGAAATGGAGATGAGAGATGAGAGGAGAGTCAAAAATGAGACCTCATAAATGTTTCCACTACTCTATAAATTATCCTATATAAAAAAAGAGATGAGGAAAATGGAGTCATTAAGCCCTCCAAAATGCATTAGGTATACCTCATGAAGATATCAAAAGAAGGTTGGCATAGTGGTGGGAGTGTAGACCCTATCTTGCTCTATTTGTCCTTAGGAAGGTTTATACATGGTGGATATTCTTATTAAATACTACTACATTCTTTTAAAACTCGTGTCTTAACAACCTTAACTCTCCCATCTCCTCCACTCATGTATGCATTCTAGAGAGATCCTAGCCCAAGTTTGACTTACCCCTTTAACTACCATATTTAATGAATTTTTGACCTAGAAATAGACTTCATAAACCCATTTATATCCTTGGGTTGAATTAACATGATTACCACTCAATGGATGGAGATACACATCTATAGGGATAGTTTTCAAATGAATCCATACCTCTCCCATGCTCTTTATGACCATTTATTCTATCCATAGTAGTGCTAGATAGGTTTTAAAAGCATGGGTTGCTTTAAATTTGCCTTAAATATCATGTGAAGGTATCTTATAGGGGTTGATAAACTAGTACATCATCATATTTTCCCATGACATATATTATAAAATCTATGAATCATTTATTATCATGCTTGAAAAGTCCTATTTTGTCTTATCTTCTACCCTGCAAACCTACAACAAGTTTGTTATAAGTCCTTTAGAGATTATGCCAATTGGTTTGATCATAGAGGCCCTTATAAAATAATTTAAACCTCCCTAATTTGTGTATATATATCTTGAAACTAATTACATTTTCATATGGAGGATATTTGAGACTCGATCCTTTGATTATAATATAAGATTTTGTTCTTCCTTTTATATGTAATTTATCTTCCTCCTCTTTGGTATTCCCATTAGTATATGTAAATGCATTTCCAAAAACCATAATTTTTCATGTTATATGTTCTTTTCAAAGCTCCAAATTCAAATGGATATCTCCAAAGTTCAACAGTTGGCTCTAGAGTTTGGTAATAAACTATGTAACCATGAATGCAGGCCTGCAATCTCTATATATAAATTGTGT
Source organism: Torreya grandis (assembly GCA_037957365.1). Lineage (NCBI taxonomy): Eukaryota > Viridiplantae > Streptophyta > Pinopsida > Cupressales > Taxaceae > Torreya > Torreya grandis. The sequence goes on from JARHVA010001717.1 coordinate 2,205,222, forward strand.
CTAGGCTTACATGAGTTTAAAAAACCTTTATTTCTCCTAATAAAACTTTAAAAAAATCTATGCTTGAGATATTTAATTTACACTTATAAATCCTTTAGGTGCATGCTTGGATAGTGTTAGAGGTCATCAAATTTCAATCTTCTCAACTTGTGGACCAATCAAAACCATAAGTTTTTGTCTCCTTGCTTTGTAATCTTGTGTGAAGGATTTGTCACATCTATGGGATATTTTAAGGTCTTGATCATTCTTGAAAAACTTACCATTTTAATTTACAAAATTGTAGGTGATAAATAAAGACTATAAACCTTAATTTTCACTAGCAACAGTCATAATATTATCCATGGAAGACCATCTTAGGACCTTGAAAGTGTCTTCTAAAGGCCTTTTGGTGAGGTTTTTGGGCTATAATACCCTTTAAAATTAGTCTCTACATATATTTATTTTTTATGGATACTTTTTATCACCCTACAAGCTTATTTCCTAGGTTTATTAAACTTATTTTCACCCTCCTTGAAATCCCCTTGCAACTTCTTAAGGGTGTCTCTCAAGATCTTGTCTCTCACTTTACAAAACCTTGAAGAGATCATAAAAATATCAATTATTACCATGAAATAATAAACATTTTCCATAATATTTAATTTATGCTAAAGCATATAGGGAGTTTGGAATTTATTTTCAAGCCTTGATGAATTTTGTACTAGGTTTTGGAAACCATGCAATAAATTACCTGTAGATTGATCTTAAGAAGCCTTGAAATCTTAAAACATGTATTATAGGATTGCATATATTTTTAATAACCTATTATATCCCAAATTTTAACCCTAAATAATTATAATATACCTTATTAAATTTGGGATAACATGGAATTATCTCTACATATAGACAAACTACTACAAGAGATAAATCTCTAGATTAAAGGGCTAGCTCCCTTGATCTTATCTTTTAGGCTCACATACTACACTAGAATAATAACTATTGTGGGTGGAAAAGGGAGAAGTAAAAATAAAATAAACCTATACTAATTAATTTTATACACCAAATATATTTCCACAAACATACTTGCATTTGTATTAAGAAGATAGACTGCTAAAATTGATCTCGACTCAAGATTCCTCTAGCATAAGTGTTTCTACATGAAGATAGATTTGTATGCATATCAAAAGGTGGGAAACTAGGAGTTATAATCTTATGCACTTATAATCTCCTTCACACTTCAAATTACACTTAACAAATATATACACTTCATGAGACCTATTAGAAGAAATGTTATACTCACACAATGCATACAAGATCAGAATGGAAGCAAGGAGAAGACATTCATCACTTGTCATCCAAATAGAGTACTTGAAATAATTAGGAAATAATTTTAGAGACTAAATCAGCTTGATAAAAATTTATTCTAAGGAAAAACAAGATGCCAAACCATCAAGGTTTTTCCATACCAATTGTGGATTCTTTACAATGCTAAAATGACTTGAATATATAGAGCATAAGAGAGGAGAGAGAGGAAGTGAAGTTAAACAGTCACAATGACAAGTGTCAAGGCTTGAAGGATAGATAAAATACAATATTAAGAGTTATAAAATAGGTCATGAATCTTTATCTTAGACAAGTGTCCATCTAAAACATGAAACCTTATTGAAGTTGGTGTAAAGATCTTCATTGTCTTGAAACTGCTCTCTTGATGAGGAGTTCATGATCTATCTTAAAATACCATAAAATTAAATAAAAAATACTTCCTAACATTATAATATGGAAAAAGTATATAAGAATTCATTATACACTTCTCAACTGATAATCCTCTCTTTTTCAATTGTCATTCACTTCCTTGTAGTCACTCACTAGCTCTCTAAGCCTAGACTCTCACACTTGTCACTTAGTTTACTTGCACACACTTAAGGATATTTATTGAAGATATGTTAGGCATATATTTATACCTCTTTTACTTCCATTTCATTAGGTATACCTCAATAATATTCAATACCACACTCCTCATCTCTAACATAGGCAATCACCTTATTTTTCACCATTTTGTCCAATATTGCCTACAATGACCAAGTTAACATATGGGTTTTAATTTATAACTAAGGTGATAATGAGGTTTTATTATTTTAATTACATATCCATACACCTTAAATCATGTATATCACCTATCAATTCCCTTCTTCACTTTCAATTCAACTCATATCTTGTAGAAAATAAATATTTTAACCTATCCATACAAGTGATAGTATGGAAAAACTAAGTGGTGAGGGTATTGAAAGAGTTAAAAGTATGTATATATCATATTAAAATATAATTTTCCCCTTATATATTAATTTATCACAATATATTTCTCATTAGATTCTTTAGAGGGTTTTAAGAGGGTTTTAGGTCATTCAGGTTCAAAATAATGATTCATAAAGGTTTATCTCTTAAACCTTGAACCAATACCAATAAGTTTGACTTAAATACCTCCATAAAATATCTATAAGTTATTGATATACTATGAACTTTTTATGTACATATATTAGTGAAAGAAAATGGCTTCTCAATTAGCTGTTTGCATTTTGGACACCCCTAAGACAAGTTTAGGCCAAAAATGACCAATATGGGTTGTTCTATGAAAAAAATGATTATTTTGGAATATAAAATATTTTAATGAAGTATTTAACATGTTTTTTAAATATATCATGATGCTATGAGTGAATTTTGGAAGCTTGATGGCTCATGTTCAGTTTTAGGCCTAATAGGCATAGACTGTGCTTTTGAGTGTGTGGCCCCTTCATAGTGGTCCTAGTGCTATAGGTGATTCTCCACAATTATTTATCCATAATTAAAATATACACATTTTACTATATTCATTTAATACTTTTAATTCATATTTTCACCATCTATGTAATATAGGTCTACAAGTCACATTATTTTTGGAGTGCCTCTGGTCTAAGACAAAATACAGGGCACTTCCCCTATTTGCTTGACCTGATGGATACCATGGGGGTATTTAATATCTCATTATTACCTTTTGTATCAATTTTTAAGGCTAGATCACACTTATATATCCCTAAACATCTCAAATTCTCCAAACTAGTTTTTAAGTATGTGATTATGTGCAAGGTCAAAAAGCCTAGGTTGAGTATGAAGTTAGAAACTTGTCTGCTCAACCTTATATATTTTTATTTATATATGATAATCACATAGAGTTTGGTATTATCACTATAATATTGGTTTATACATGGTCATACATCCTATACCTCTATCTATTAACCAAATTACATCCTTCATTAGCATGAGACTAGTCTAGGTATGAATCAGATTGTAGGTGCTCATTAGGTATAAGTTGAAAGTTTCATGTAGGTGATGATATGTGTTTTGGAATTGTGTTACACACCTATAGTTTCTCTTAAATTCACTAAATCCATATAAAACCTATATGCATACATTTATGCCTTAATAGCATGTTATCATCCCTCATTATCAACACGTTATAGGTCACTTGCAAGTTATTGGTTAATTTGGGATTAAAGGCACTATATTTTTCTAAGTATTCTCATTAGAAACTTGACTGAGTTTATATCCATTAAACCATCAGTCTCTTGACCTAATAAACCTCTTATTGAATTGGCATGTTACTTCTAGGCCTAAGCTATAATAAGGAAACCATTAGACTAATACAGAACTCATGGATCTTCATCATGAGATGACATTATATATGGCATGATATTTTTTGGATAAGTTTAGGTAAAACTTCTCATTAAGACACTTTATTCAACTTTTTAAATCTCATTCTAAGTTTGGTTGTATGTAATAATCTCACCACTTACATTATGATCTTATCCTGATCAATGATATATGGCATTCAAAGGACTCATCAATAATACCATATTGGTCTAATTTGATGATATAACTATCTTTTCCAAGCACACAGAAGATTACTTAGGCCATTTGGATCAAATCTTTGAGTAGTGTCGAGAGTTTGGGATCTATTTAAACTCAAACAAGTGCATATTCACTATCCATGAAGGTAATTTACTCAAGCACATATTCTCCAAAGATGGGATACCAATTGATACATAGAGATTGAGATGCCAAAAAGAGTTAAAATGTTTTCAAACATGTTTTGATCTCTCTTGTGGGTCTGAATATGATTGGTTTTCATGTAGTAACCTATAAGTTCCTATGTAGGGTTACTTGACTTTATCACATGTCTAATACCTTGCATTACATCAATGGTTCTCTTGAGACCAAACCTTTGGTGGAGAATATGATAAAAATTGTTTTTTGAAGTTGAAAATAAACATGTTAGCCTTGACCTAAAGCCATTCATAGGAAGACAAAACATTGCAACTGATAAAACACTATTCTATAGACCAATGATGCTCACTTATATCACAATGAGATAATTTTACCTATTCCTTCATATACACACGTGCCAAAACAATTGAATTCAACATGAAAATAATTAACATTCTCTACATGTCCACATACACCACTTGCTTCATATATACCAGTGTAAATAAATGATAACATTGAGTTATTGTGAATGTGCAAGTAGCTTGGAGGTGCTAAAAAATTTAGTTATTTTTCATATAATATGGAAAATTAATCCATAAAACATGACCATTTAATTAGATCTCATGAGTACTAATGTTATCCCCCAAGTTCATTCACTCCAACTCCTCTTCTCTAGTCCATGCCAAATGAAAGTCATTGACCTATTTTGACCTATCCAAGAGAGTGATAGGAGAGAGGAAATGGTTTTGATGAATTTTGAACTTTTTGAAGATATTTAAACCTATAAAATACATATGGTGATCTAAATATACCTTATTGAATCCTTCACACATTCCAAATGAGTCATATAGTCTGTACAACTACCTACAACTACCCTTTTTGCAATTGATCTTGTTTTAACATTGAACCTACAAATTTTTAGTTTCAAAACTATTATCTAACATTTCATGACATGTGGCACATTATCCTAAGCCTTGATATTTTTATTTTTGGTGATAAACCATATAAATTCATTAAAATGACCCAAAAGGTGTCACAAGATGACAATAAGACAAATGACAAATGTGATAAGGTGAAAACATATTTTGTGACTTTGAAAGTGTGACTAGAACTCAATAATGGCCATGATGAACATTTAAAACCTATAAGTACCCTATGAAAATTTTTAATATGCAAGTGGGTTTACCTAATTTTACCCATGGTGAAATTTGGTCAATAGAATCCCTATCCTCTTCTTCACTCTCATGAAAGTCTTTCTTGACATACATGTAGACTTCTCTTTTTCTTGGAACATTGTCAATTCTACCTAAAACCTTTCATGATTCATCACTACATGTTTATAGTAGCCTCATGAGTATTGATACCCTATGATCCTTGATTTTAGACTTATAGGTTTTATTAGATCATGGTCTAGATCTTCTCTTAGCATTTATATTCATTAAACTTGGTATATCTTGCTACAGACCTGGCATCATAATCTATAAATCCTTGTAATGTTATAACATGATTTAAACCCTATAATAGATCTTATTAGTCTTTTAATTTATTCCTTTAAGTATGGTTTGAGACTCATAAAAACTTCACTTCACCCTTTGCAGACCTAGATGAGACCTTGAGGAGGTCATGGAACTGTGGAGACTTCAAAACTTGAAATAAGCCCATTAGATCATGATTTTATGTCAAAAACTTTGTTTAAATATTAAACCCTAACTAATAGGAATTTTTAGGATCCCTGAGAACATGTTTTCATCTTGATTAGTTAAACAACCTCTCCTAAATTCTTCAACTCCTCAACTTGTAGACCTCTCAAGACCATAAGTCCTTGGCTCCTAACCTTACAGGCTTATGTGAAGGGTTTATCATAGCTAATGGATGTTTCAAATCCTTGATCATGCTTCGTAACTTCACCATCTTCACTAATAGACCTATAAATTCCAAATAAATTCATGTAGGCTTGCAAACACCTCTTTGAGGGTAAAAACCCTATAAGCATGTCATTACCTATATGACGACTACACTTTGGATCTCATAATACATTATGCAAGCATTTAATATTATTAAAATGATGTATACTCTCATTAAGACATTTTAACATGCTTGAAACCTTCCTACTTAGTCTGCATACCTATAGATGATTTCCTAACAACTTGAGAGCCTTGAAATTTATTCAAAAGGTGAAACACAACTTTAGGATTTTAGAAGGGTTTTAGTTGCGTACCATATTCTTGGTGAAATAACATGATTATGTCATTATTTATCAATATAAACATTATTTTTTGAAACCTCACAACCTCATTAATTCTCCCCAAGAATTGCTTCAAACTATACACTTGATCTCTTCTCTTGAGGGTCATCAACTAACTATGGATGATATTCTTGTCTTCTCCAAAAAAATTTCTACTTTGAGGTCCTTTAAAAGGCCCTATAGATGCATTAAATACCTACAACCTTCATCAACAAGCATAAAAATTCTTTGTATCATCTATCTATGGCTTACATGAAAGATATTTAGAACATGAAAGTAATATAATATGCCAATATCACTATGGAAAATGTTATGGAACTAAATTTCAGGTCTTTGGAGTTGATGCTTGGATATTGAAACATTGGAAATACTAAAAAAATCACCAAAACGTATAATTTAGTCATTTTTTAGTGCAAAACTGATATATCCTCATTGAAAACCTTATAAACATCCTTGGAAAACATGGAGTCTGACTTGATTAGATAATCTAATAGTTAGAAGGATGAGAAAGACTAGTATCATGGCTTGGATGAACCTCTCCCACATTGTAAGATTTGAAACAATCCTCAAGGAGGTGAAAATAAGTGGGAAACAACTAAGTCAACTAAGTCTTTCCACACCACTCATGGGATTTAAGGCACTATGAGGAGATTTTAAGCCTCTTAATGACATAAATGAATCCATTTTACACTTTTCATCTATTTTATGTCCTTATGAGTGATTTTTAAAAACCTTTTTGCTCCATTTCACATTGAAAATTAATTTAATAGGCCTCTACAAGGCTAATTTGACCCTGATGAATGAATTGTTAGGTTGTTTAATAAGATTTTGAATTGAGAGGTAGCTTGAATGCCTTTAGTCATAAAATAGGACTTGAAAAGGTTAACAAGACATCATTTAATACTTTTGATACACATTTACATTGAAAACCACCCCAATAGGCCTAATACAGGGCTAATGCCAACCCATGACCTCAGAAAATGATTGTTAGACCTCATATAAATAAAGTAATAATGCTTAACATATATTAATGAATCCAATAGTACATGTCTTTAGGCCAGTATAGTCATCATGAGGAAGCATATCATGTGTCAAGGGACTAAGGTGACTTAAATAGTCAACATTTAGATGACCTTTGTTTTAACCCAGGCTAATGTTCTAGATGTTATCTTTCCCACTTGAATTAGGTTATTTTTAACCCTTATGGAAATGTCATATGAAGATGGTAATACATTACCTCCCATATACTAAATCATGACAACAATATCATTATTTAAATACCTCAAGTAGTATAAGAACCTTTGTTTTAACCCAGGCTAATATTCTAGGGGTTATCTTTCCCACTTGAATTACGTTATTTTTAACCCTTATGGCAATGTCATATGAAGATGGTAATACATTACCTCCCATATACTAAATCATGACAATAATATCATTATTTAAATACCTCAAGTAGTATAAGAATATATTATTCGAAGTAAGCTTCACCAAGGGTGGGATTTATCCCAAGTCTTTTGTAACTTGAAGTTTAAGTCCACAATGTATTCATGAGGAGTTGATGGTAGTGGACTACTCCATGAGAGAAATATTACCACTCTTGTCTTAAAATTTTGGAAAAGTCTCTCTCTTAGCTCATCCCAATTATGTATACAGTCAGGTTTCAACCTTATATATCATTGAATAGCCTTTCCTTTCAAGGATGTAGCAAGGAGTCTCATGGCCACATTGTCTTAAGTAATATTATGGATTGAGCATATGTTGTCAATTTCTTGTATATGTTATATAGGAGTGGTTTAATTCTCACCAATGAAATAAGGTATGCTTTTGAGAGTTTCTACTGGGATATCATCATGTTAGTAAAGAGACAAAAGTCTAATTTCATCAAAGAAAATAAATAACTAATTTGTTTGGGCTACCATATGAATAATATGATTTAGCCTCCAACTTGGTCTAAGAAACCTACCAAAAGGAGGTGTGGGTTAATCCCTTTTATAAGGTTATCTATAAATTATATCTCTTCTTTCAGGTGACAATGTAATTCTTCTTCTTTTAAGAGATAATGACAATTCAACAAATTAAAAACTAGTATCTTTTGTAGAAGCCCTTGTTTCCTTTGGCATGAAAATGTAGGACCACTGAAGGAGTCATTAGGTGCCTATAATATGTATTCAATTATGTAACTTGATAAGGAACAACACCAAGTTTTTAGCTGAATTTTTCAAATTTATGGAATTATGTCCCATCAAGCATGCTAGAAACTATTGTCACCTAGATCTTGCACCCATTTGATCAATCAATTGATACAATAAAATAATGGGATCATTCCAAAGGTGTGGGACCTTATATTATTATTATGAACCTCTAGAGAAGGTTGGAATCCTTATTTAAATATGTACATCTAATTTTAGATTAGTTATAGGCCTAAAATAATGTTGAAATGGACTTATTTACAACTTAAATTATGTTTTTATCATGGAAAAGGGAATAAAAGCTGAATAGAAACTATAAGGAGGTGATGCACCAAATATAGGTAACTCCTCACTTTTTCAAATATCATAAGAAATATTTAGAAATAATTAGAAACTGCACAACTTCTACATAACATGTAACTTTCCTAACATTTGCATCAGTATTTCATATGAATGTAGGGATCTACACAACATATAACCTACCAAGGAGAGTGTAAATATGATAGGACAACAACACAAGGGACTAAAATATCCACAAAGGAAGATAAATAGTTCAAAGTTACAAAATAATTAATAAAATTGACAACGTATAAGATTCAAACACCAATTCTTTATTAGATTCAAGGCATAAGCAAACATTGAAAGACTTAAAATGAACATAGTTTTGACATACCAAAGAGATGGCTTCTCAAAGCAGTCATTTTCAACATTATATAAAATAAATGGAGGTGAGAGAAGAGAGGAGAGTCAACAAGGAGATCTCATAAATGTTTCCGCTACTCCATCAATCATCCTATACAAAAAAATACAAGGAAAATGGAGTCATTAATCCCTCCCCAATGCACTAGATCTACCTCATGAATATCTCCATGGAAGGTTGGCATAGTGGTGGGAATGGAGAGCCTATATTTCTCTCTTTGTCCTTAATAAGGCTTGTACATGGTGGATATGCTTATTCAATGTTGTTATATTCTTTGAAAACTCCTATCTTAATATCCTTAACTCATCCATCCCCTCCTCTCAAGCATGCATGCTAGAGAGAATCTATCCCAAGTTTGATTTTCCCCATTAAATTCCATCATTGAAGAATGTTTGACCTAAAAATAGACCTCATATGCCCATTTGTATCCTTAGGTTAACTTGACATGATTTCCACCCCATGGAGGGAGTTACACATCTCTAATAATAATTTTCAAATGAATCCATACCTCCCTCATACTCTTTATGACCACTTACTCCATACATAGTAGTGCTAGATAGGTTGTACAAGCATGGGTTGCTTGAAATTTGACTTGAATCTCATGTGAAGGTCTCTTATAGGGGTTTATAAATTGGTACATCATCATATTTTCCCATGAGAGATCTTAGAGAAGCTAATAACCATGCATTATCATGCTTGGAAAGTCCCATTTTGTCTTACATTCTACCCTGCAAACCAACAACAAGATTTTTAGAAGTTATTTAGAGCTTATGTCAGTTGGATTGGTCATGGAGGCCCTTATAAAATATTTGAAACCTCCCTAATTTTTGTGTAAATATCTTGAAACCAATTACCTTTTCTTATGAAGGAAATTTGAGACTTGATGCTTTGCTTGTAATATAATATTGTGTTCTTCCTCTTATATGTATTTAAGCTTCCTCCTCCTTAGGATTCCCCCCAGCACATGGAAATACAATTTCAAACACCATAACCATTCACATTCCACATTCTACCCAAAGCTCCAAAGTCCAACAATCAGCTTCAAATTTTAACAGTTGGCTCTAGAGATTAGAAAGCAACTCTGTAATCATGAATGTAGGCCTACTATCTTTATGTATACACATGAAACCTTATGTCTAGGCTTGCATGAGTTTAATAAACCTTTCTTAATCCTTTAAAAACCTATGAATATTTTTATGGTTGGGATATTTCCTTCACACTTATCAATTCTTTAGGTGCATGTTTGGATTGTGTTTGAGGTCATAAAACATCAATCTTCCCAACTTGTGGACCTATCAAAAACATAAGTTCTTGTCTCCCTACCTTTCAGTCTTGTGTGAAGGATTTTTCATAGCTAGGGGACATTTTATGTTCGTAATCATGCTTAGAAACCTTATCAATTTCATTGGCAGACATGTACGTGCTAAACAAAGTGTAAAAACTTTGATTTTCACTAGTAATAGTCATAATACTATCCTTGGAATACCATATAGGACCTTGAAAGTGTCTATTATAAGCCTTTCAATGAGGTATTTGATCTCTAAAACCCTTGAAATTTTGTATCTAGATCTCTTGATCGGTTATGGAAAATTTATAGCACATTATAGGCTTATTTTATATGTTTCCTAGACTCATTCCCATGCTCCTTGAAATCACCTTGCAACTTTTTAAGGGTGTCTCTCAAGTTCATGTCTTTCACTTTAAAAAACCTTGACAAGATCTTTAAAATCTCCATTATGAACATGACCTCATAACATTATCCCTAATCTTTACTTCATGTTACAACATGAAGGGAGCTTAGAAATTATTTTAAAGCCTTGATGAATCTTGATGATAATATTCAAATTTTTCAAACACTATATTAGGAGACACATTTTAAAACATTACCCTATAATTATTTAAATTTTTCAATAACACTTCAAGTTCTTCTATTTTCTTGTACTTTCATTTTAAAGTCTATTACTTACTATTAAATCCACACAACGTTTGTTCTGGATTCGTCTTATAAAACCAATATGCTTATCAATTTCTTAGTAAAATAATTATTAAATACCTTCCACAAGTTTTTATTCCAAATATTTTAATACTCATTTATTAACAACTTACTTGACTAAATTCTTGTATAAAGAAGTTGCCTTAACCTTGCTCAAATAAGACATTGTCATTAATGCCCTTCTACAATATGACTTGAGAGATCAAATCATTGTTTTACCTTTCATTATATTAAGGATCCCTCTAAAAATTAGTGTTTTATAATAATTATAATGTTATTCTCACTATTTTCAAATAAATCTACCTGTTCTTTTTAATGGTCTACAATGGTTATTTCACCCTTTTGCAAGATAATTTTCTACCTTATATTTGGATTGGTCTTTTTAATTCTAATGAGATTTTTCAAAACTTGATATACACTTATTAATTTTATTCGCATTCCTTTTTATATGCCTTTAAATCATTTTAATCTAATCATAACATTACTGAAATAAATTCATTACAAACAATCTTTGTTAGGAATTCAAACTTTTGCCTTTTGCCTATAACTTTAAGCCTCAAATTCATCCCTATCATCCTTCTCTCCAATTATATATTATTATATTAGTCTTGATAATACCAATGAGACTAATTTTATCTCTTTAAACTTGGTACAAATATCTTATTTTATAGATCTGTTCGCTCCTCTCTTAATCATTTTCTTTTACACAAACTTTATTTCTTACAAGTTTGCTAGGGGATAATTATTAGGAAACAATACTTGAATGATAACTTAAAATCATTAACATCATGTTTAAACCAATTTATTACATCCTTACACTATTTTTAGGATTATTATGATGAATTTAATTTAAATTTATAATCATTTTGACATACTAAAATTCTAGACTGGTTTACACAGTCGATTATGAAGTGTGACAGCTCATAGAATAAATAAAATTTTAATTTTACTAACACCTATCTAAAGATCATAATAACATAATATTTCCTTTATAAATTTATAATTAGGGTCATAAACTCATTTATGCATGGAATATAGTGACTATATATGATTGTTACAGTCTTGATTGACCTTAGAGGATAATAATGATGTTAATTATCAAATTTTATAGGTAGTTGATCCAAACTAATAAATCCAAAAGATAGTAAAATCATAGATATTTCCTATTAAATGATTATTTTTTGAACATATAACTTAAAATATTACTAATTCATTTTATTTTCAGACCTAATACAACACAAAATTTTTACTTATCATACACAATCTTTCTCCTTCAAAGGTAGAACACAGTCTTAAGATCAAGAATGGAAAAAATCAATCTTTTTCTTATTTTATTCTTCAAGATAATTCTATAAATGGATGATAAAATATTAAATATTACCTTATAAAAAGTTATTTATTTATCATATAACCAAAATATTTTGAATCACCCTATACCATAGTCCTCTTCTATATAAAATTTTGTATTTCTTGACACAAGCCTCTGAGTTCCCTAGTGGTAGACTATCCATAAGAATTTTGTCTTCAATTTGTAATCAAAATTTTATCATAAGATCATCAAATATAATCAATAATTATAAAATAACATAATCTTAATCATTTATATTTTTTGAATAATTTTTTTATTACAACCATCCTCTTTTATTAACTAATTTTCATATTCATAAATGCATTTATAGTCAAAACACAAGCCTAAAGGACTTAAGCTCCTCAATCACTCATCCACAACTAACTTACATACAAATATTGATTCTTTCCCCTCTATGCCTGTTTCCTTACTTTTATTAACCTCCTATCTAAGTGGTTCAAACTTATCTCTTGTTTATATTGAGACTTGATAACATGATTAACTTGGTCTTTTATCCCAAGATGTTCTCCACTTATCTCTCCATATTAAAATAGGTATTTATCATAGGATATAAATTATATATAAGGTTATTATGTATTTACATAGGTAAATAATCCTTTTACAACATATTATTTACCTTTTATGGTCATTATATAAGTTTATGCCCTTCATAAGGGCTTATCATAATTCAAATATTCAAACCCTCATTTCAGAGGTAAATCCAAATTTAAATTTTTTTAAGACTAAATAAGAATCTCATGTTCCTTATTGAATCTTATAAGACCCCTCAAGACCTTCTAAAACTCATTACATCACAATTTGATTTTTCAAATTTATATTGGTGTTCCCCTAATGATCCTACATCAAATCTTATCCTAGGTTTTAGAAACTATGCAATAGACTACCTATTTATGTATCTTAATAATCCTTTAAATATTCAAACCTGTCTTGTAGGATTGTAGATATGTTTAAGAAACCCTATCCTCTTCTTCACCCTCATTAAATTCTTTCTTGACAAACATGTATACTTGTCTTTTGCTTAGAACATTGCTAATTATTCTTGCAACCTTTCATGCTTTATCACTACATGTTTATAGGATCCTCATGAGTCTTGAGACCCTATGTTCCTTACTTATATACATTTAGGTGTTATTAGATCATGATCTAAAGTTTGTCTTAACATTTTTCTTCATTAGACTTTAAATAACTTATTACAAACCTAAGATCATAATCTTTCAATGCTTCTAATGTTATAACATGATTTAAACCCTATAATAGATCTAATTAGTTCCTTAATAATGTTTTGAGACTCATATAAAGTTCACTTCACCCTTTTTATACCTAGATGAGACCTTGAGGAGATTATGGAACTATGGAGTCTTCAAAACCTATAATAAGCCAATTAAATCATGTCTTTATTTCCAAAATTTGATTGAAATATTAAACCCTAACATGTAGGCCTTTTTAATATCCTTAAAAACATGTTTCCATCTTGATAAATCAAAAAACCTCTCCTAACATTTGTAATTCCTCAACTTATAGAACTCTCAATATCACAAGTCCTTGTCTTCCTTGTAGGCTTGTGTAAAGGGTTTATCACATTTTATGGATGTTTCAAAGCCTTTATCATGCTTAGTAACCTCACCATATTCATTGGAATACATGTATATTCCAAATAAATTCATGTAAGATTTTAAACACCTCTTTGATGGCAAAAACCCCTAGAAACATATCACTACCTATATGAAGACTACACTCTGGATCTCATAGACATTATACAAGCTTGAAATATTTTTGAAATAATATAAATCCTCATGAATACATTTTAACATGATTAAAACCTTCCTAATTAGTCTATATACCTGTAAATGAGTTCTTGACAACTCGAGAGCCTTGAAAATTATTTAAAAGGTGAAGACATAACTTTAGGGTTTTAGTAGGGTTTTAGATGCCTACCATATTATTGGTAAAATGACATGATTTTTTCCTTCTTGATCAATGTAAAAATTATTTGTGGAAGCCTCAAAACCCCTTTAATGCTCCCTAGGACTTACTTTGAGCCATGCACCTGATCTCTTCTCTTAAGGGTCATCAACTAGTTGTGGATGGTCTTCTTAGTTTTTCCAAACTTTGTTATGCTTTGGAATCCTTTAAAATGGCTTTAAAATTCATTAAGAACCTAAAACCTTCATCAAAAAGAATAAAAAATCTTTGCATACTCTATATATGGCTTGCATGAAGGAGATTTAGAACATAAAAACAATATAATATGCCAATATCATTATGGAAAATGTTATGGCACCAAATTATAGGTCTTGTGGAGTTGATGCTTAGATCTTACAACATTATAAATAATGAAAATATCACCAAAACCTACAATTCAATCTTTTTATCTTGTAAAACTTATATCTCCTTATTGAAAACCTCAAAAACATCCTTGGAAAATATGGATTCTAGCTTGATTAGATTATCAAAGCTTGAGAATGATCAGAAATACTAGTATCATGGCTTGGATAAACCTTTCCCATATTGTAATATTTTAAATAGTCCTTAAGGAGGTGGAAATAAGTGGGAAATAACTAAGTCAATCGAGTATTTGCACACCACACATGGGCTTTGAAGCACTATGAGTAATTTTTAGGCCTCTTAATGACCTAAATGAATGATTTTTATACCTTTTGTTTGTTTTATAACCTTATGAGTGTTTTTTTGAAATTTTTTTTCTCTATTTCACATTTAAAATTAATTGAATAGGCCTCTACAAGGATAATATTACCCTAATGAATGAATTATTAGGATTTTTAATAAGATTTTGCATTGAGAGGTAACTTGAATTCTTTTAGTCATAAAATATGACTTGAGAAGGTTAAAAAGACCTCATGTAAGACTTTTTGTACATATTTACATGGAAAATTACCCCAATAGGATTGATATAGGATTAATTCCAACCCATGACCTTGAAAAATGATTATTAGACCTCATCTAAATGAATAAAAAATGCTTAAGGAACCTTAATGACTCCAAACATACTTCTCCTTAGGCCAATATATTCATCATGAGAAATCATATAAGGTGTCAAGGGACCAAGGTGACTTGAATAGTCAACAAGATCATTTGAATTATACTTAAGCTTGTTCAAAGTAAGTAACTCGACCTCATGCTCTTTGATTGTATGGAATGGTTCATCAAAATATTTGTACTCATCAGATATAATTAACTCTTGAAGTGAAGATTAAAAAAACTTTGAGTAAAGATCTCTTGAATATCATTATCATCCATTTAGTTTGTCATTTTTTCTATCATAGTCTTGTACCTTGGTACATATTCATTGATTATTTAATTAGACCCTTGTTTGAACTTTTCAATTTCATCATATGATAACATTTCACTAATGTTGATGAAAAAGTGTGTTAAAGTGAATTTGTCCAAAGGTTTGAAATCCTTTACTGATTCAATAAGAATATCATACAACCATTTAAGAGCATATTATTTGAGGCTTCTTGGAAATATCTTTGTCAACAATTTATCCTTATTTGCATAGTCTAGACAAGATACATGGAATGCATGCGAATGCTATTTATGATCACCTTTACCTTCATATATAGGAATATTAGGAGCCACAAACCTAATTGTTAATGGATGAGATGTAATTTCAGGTTCTAAAGGGTTATGTTATAATGAACATGAGTCTAAAGAGGGACTATCATGAAAAATAGTTTGCTTAATATTAGCTAGCTTAACTTATAATATAAGAAATGCATGATTAAGAGGAGCATTTGGAAAGGTGATGGTAAGAGTATAAGTACCATTAGTAGGCATAGACATAGATATATTTAAGATACCAGGTGATTTTACCAAAATAATAGATGATGTTATAGGTGTATGAGTAAGAATAGATGCAATGGTAGAATTAAAAACATTGCAAATTTTGTGGTGGATATGTGGTAAATTTATCTTGATGTTCAAATTTTGATTCTAAAACTATAATAATTATATTATTTAACTCATGGGGGTTCTCTTGAATACATTGACAAAAATTAGATAATTCTTTCACTTAATTTTGATCTACTCCATTAAGATCATGTGGATCAATATGAGTTTTATGTTCATTATATTCCTCTTCATTTATTTTATTATCAATTTCAATTTGAACCTCATTTGTATAAGACCATGGAATTTGAATAATAGAATTATTAGTTTGAGAGAAAATATCTTGAGTTTCCATTATATAATAAACCAAAGTAGATTACATATGTGAAATAGAAATACCACTTAATGTAGCACTATACCATAGAGGCATCTAATACAATATGAATCAAGCAATTCTAATAACTATGAATACAATAAAATCAAAAACTTAAGGTATAAATGTGATATAATCAAGGATTTAAATGATGTGTAGGCTCTCAAATATACTTTCTCATTTTTTTATTAGTGTCAGCCCAATATTTCATAACACTAACTACAGTGGTAGATCCATTATTGTATCCCACTAACCTTGTGTTGGAGGGTATAGTGAGATTAAATTCCATGGATGATATGCTCCTCTAAATTTCACCATAAATCAAATTTATATAAAAGTCTTCATATAATATAAACATGGGATTCTAGATGTTTCCAATATAACATGAGGTATGTGGAAACTAAATTCTATATTTAGTTTTGTATAATGGTTATGAGTATTAGGGTAAACCCCTCACAACACAATGTCTATAAATATAACACCACGTATCCCTTCATAGAATTCACTAAGTAGTTTTAAAAATCTTGTACCATAATTTCTAAAATTATAAAAATCAAATGAAAAATAAAGAAAAACAAAATTGAAATATTTTTGTGTATAAAAATAAACAAATTTAAACCTAATGTCAAAATAAAGAGCTTCAGTGTTAGATTTATCCAAGGTGATAAGATAAAATTATTTAATTTTAGATTAAATATAAGGTTAAATAATTTGAATCATTATGTGTCAAATTTTATCCAAGATTGAATGTTATTTTATTTTAGTGTTAGGAATCTATAGAAATTCAATGAGATCCTAGGACAAAAATCAAGCAAGCAATATTCTAAAAATAACAGGTACACTAAAATGTTTTAATCTATTTTGATTTGAAAATAATAAAATTAATAGATATTAAACTATTTAAATGGAAATTTTGGAACATATAGATATAATATTAAAATATAATATGCTATATAATTTTACAAAATTTGGAATTTGTTAAAAATGGCAAATGAGCCTAAGAATATGCAAACCTTTGTAAAACAAATTTAATGTTGATTATGATATGAAACTTATTTAAATGACTATCAAATAGTGTTGTATTTGAAAATATAATTGTAAATTATGTAGGGAAAAGGCTGTGGAAGGAAGACAGGGTTGCATTGTAACCTTGTTTGATGACTATGGCCTCATTTTAGTTGATTGTGCACTTGATTTATTTATATAGATCTGTGTGCCTATAGATAAAGGTTTTATAAATATGTGTGGGATCCAAATAGATGTGTATAAGACCTAAAAAAACATAAATCATATAAATATAAATTTTTAAAATGGGTAATGGGTAAGGGGAATAGTTGAGCTAGCCTCAAAAAACCCCATGTAGTTTGAGTCTTTCCTACATAAGCCAAATGGGCTTCAGGGCAATGCAGTTCTCCCTCCAAGGGTGATTATGTGATCTATGATTATAAATCTATTAAAAATAGATAGAATATTTATTGAAATTATTAGAAAAATATGACCTTGACCTATAATAAATGCTATTCAGACTTGGCCTATGACTATTATAAAGTAGCAAAATTGGAAGAAATAGTGTTCTTTTGCTCAGTGTGTAGTAATTTGAAATTAGATTACTAGGGGGTTTAAAGTGAACACCTTGATATGATTTTATTAAGGAATATTTAGATTTTTTTTTATAATAAAATTTACAAAATATGTGGGAGAGCCATTTTGAAATGTATCAGTTTGAAAAAGTGACCATTTTAGCATGGGGGACAAAGCTGCAGTGTGGCCCTTTTCAACCTAGCATAGTCCTATCCTAAAAAGATAGAGACTATTGAAAAAGGCTTGGTGTGTGCCTATAAGTGGTTTAGGGATAAATTTATCTAAAATAAGTAAATATGTATGAAATTTTCAATGTTTATAATATAGTGAAGAATATCATATAAACTACGAGTTAGTAAAATGGCAAATAAGCCAAGCAAGGTAAGGATGTCAAAAATAAATATTTTCAAGCACTAAAAGATTAGTTTTATATTTTTAGAGTTTTAATATTTCCTATGTTTATTATATCTAATGTTAAGATAATTTTTCAAACAAGACAATGCCTCATTATTTTTAGACAATTATGAATTTTAGAAAGACTATACTCATAACACCTAAGACATTATGTTGTAGTTTAATTGAGGTTTTCAATTTATTTACTCTATCAAGAACTTATCCAATTGTGTCAAGTCAATTTTTGGCTTTTTAAAACTAGGCACAAACATAGAATAGTATATTAGTGCTCAACATTCATCACTCGACTGTGTCAGCGTCAATCCACATAAGGCCTAAACCTTATGCGCTCACTCAAAGTGTAGTAGAGAAATAGTCAGGGCCTGCATTGGGATAGTTGTGCCATGGAAAAACTCATTTTCTATAGGAATTGGTCATTAAAATAATGGAATTGGTAGTTACATTGGTGCAACCCATTTTTGGGTGGAGTCTATTAGTCTATAGGCACAAAGCTTATTTGGGTAGATACATTTGGTCATAAAGGTGCAAGCCTATATTGGGTTAGTTATATAGTCTCATGGGCACAAGCCTTTAGTTCCCTTAGCTTGACATCATTCAGGTACTTGGAGGGTTTGATGGAAGGCTTTAAATCAAGGGTTCATGCTTAGGCTAGCACTTTAGGCATATATATCATTACTTGGTGTGGGGTCTTTCCTACACTTAAGTATTCCCACAAAATATGTTGATGTCATCATATATTATAGAGATGTCATGAACGTCATGAATCAAAATCTTATAAAAAAAATTATTAACATTCAAATTGAATTTATAATATTAAAATCATCACATTTATTGCACATTTTAATAAAAAAACTAAAGACATTAAACCCAAGAACACCATGAATTACTACAACTATTCTTCTTCATTACTCAAAGTTTAAATGTAGAATAAAGTCCATGTTCCATAAAATAGAGTAAATGATAGGTAATCTACTACATGGCCTAGAGGCTCATAGGAGAGCTTGGGCACTACAATGTGGAGCCACAAAAGTGTCCATGTTAATCCTTAGATTCAAAGGCAGATGAATTACTTCTATCTAGGAACAATTTTATAGAGTTTCACTACTTCAATTCTCGTCTCCCTACTCACTAGATTGAGCTTAGCTTTATAACACTTAGTAGAATCTTCATGCCAAGGTGGAGGGTGCATGATATGTGTTGAGCTAGAGAATATGGGGGTAGGTGAAGTTTTGGCACTTTAGTACTAAGGAGTCATTATGCACTGGGAAAACCCAAAGGTTGTCTTCATCACCATTAGGCATGTTGATCTCCACTATCATAATTAAGATCAAAGTTGACCCCACTAGAAGGTCTATCATGTTATGTGACACTCAAGGTAAATTTTTCACCATTTATTATGTAATGAACTTTTTAATATTAAACTTGACCCTTGCACCATGTGGTGGCCTATGTAGAGGTGGGCCTTGGTGATATTCATCCACCGAACATTGGGGTAAAGTTTTGAATTTACAAGGCATGTCATCACCCTTGTGTTAGGGTCCTTGATATATTTTATGGGTAATGTGAGCCCTCCCTTGAGGTACCCAAGGATTTTTTGTGACCCTTTCCACTTCAGCATCATCCACCATAATCTAGTGGATGTTTATGTCAGAGTCTAGGAGCCTAGTGATTATACCAATGAGGCTTGTTGATAACCACATGTGCCTCCCCATAAAGTTTAAGTGGTATTTATAGACATGCAAGAGGAGTAACTACATGAGTTCCTCCAACTTCCCAAAATATGACAACTCATATAATTGAGTTATGCCAGTGGTTACAAGTATATCTCAGATGGAGACATCGAACAATATCATGTCTACTTCTCGCTTTACCCTTGTATCAACAACCAAGTCTTGCACTAGATCTTGTGCATTACTTGAGGTGTGGTGGTTGTATTCTTTGAGTCATCAGGTATGCGTGAAAGATGTCTAGTTCTCTCTTACCAAGACCTTTGTGGGAAATTGCATTTCCTAGTAGGACATATTTGTAAGTGCCTCAAGATCAGCTATTATGACACTAACTCCTTCCACTGAATGTGTTTTTTTATTTATAGCAGTGGTCTCTTCCACTTTTCATACCCTCTTGGTATCCTTATATACCTAGTGTAGATCAGAACTCATTTCTTTCTTCCCCATCCTGAATCGACTAGTGTTGAAGCATGTTTTGTTTAACTTACCTAAGCTTGTAATGTTTATTGGTTATCCTCAAAATAGTGAGGTCTATGACTATGAATTTGTCTCTCTATCTTTATTTTCCATTAATCATAGCCTTGATGTCATCTAGCTTTTATGTTGTCTGGTTTTCACATAAGTCATGCCCCACACTTATCTACGCCAATCTCAAAGGGAATGTAATTCTTTTCTTTGTTAAATTGTTCTCTTTTTGCATCTATAGGTGCTCAAGGTTTCACTCTAGTAGCATTTTTTTGCTTTGGCTCCGGTACATCTTTGGTTCTATGCTCTAAATTTTGGGTGTAAATTAACTTGAGGTTTGTAACCTAAACTAGTTGGCATGTCGTTGCTTTATACCCCTAATTTAGCTACTTTCTTAATTGTAAGTGATTAATGGCCTGGTAGTGCCTAAATTTCTTGGAATCTATAAAAACCCATGAAATACACAAAAATCCACTGCCACCTATGCATTTGATATGGATCTTTATGCCTCTATCATCACCTTATTAAATTCTCCTAATGGTATTTTTGATGAAGTGACACATAGTTCAAATGGTCACTTCCCAACTATCTTTAGGTGGATGCCAGCTTGTCTTAATGATCTTCTCCTGCACTTTTTTCACTTAACATGACCTCTGCCTTCCTTATGGCAACTTGGGCATAGTGTCATAAATACACATGATTCATCCTCCATGGTTCCATCATCTCTTCCTATGGCATTTTAATTTCAAATGCATTTTCATTTCTTGGTTGATTTCTCTACACTTTTGTCTATTGCCTTGTCTTGTCCTACCCTATACAAATCCCTTACACTGGTCCTCTAGTGCCTCACTCTCTAGGTGTCTTTCACACTTAGAATATTGTGTGCCTCTCTCTCATCTTAGGTGCACTTTTCATCTTATGTACCTCTTTGTGTCACTTGGTAATCATATTTGTGCAAGTGTGGTAAACTTCATATGCCCAAAAACTTAGGTGTTTGGCCTCAGGTGATTAGAAATCATCCATGCTTGACTCACCTGACTAGAGTAATGTGTGAAAGTATTAGAATAGTTTGCTTATGGGCTTGAAAGTGCCTTACTTATTCACTCTACAAGAACAACAACACAAAACAATACAAAACATAGGGAAATGTTTGGATTTCACCAAATTTCATTCAAGTCAGCATATCACAACTAACTTGTGATCAAGAAGTTAATGTTTGATGGTGCAAGTTTCATCTTATTTCCTATAAGGCTTCAATTGGTTTTTATTGAAATTCCCAAGGAGAATTTCACTCAATAATATGCACAACTCACATGCACCAATTTTTAATATATTGTGGATGACATATGGGCCCTTCCACCTAATTTGTAGCTTTCCTAGGTGTTTGAGGTACTTGGAATCATAGAGCAAGACCAATGCTCTTTTATTCTATACCTTGTGCTTAATATGCTTATCATATCACAACTTCTAGCATACTTTTTATATCTAAAATATCCACCTTACTTGGCTGTGAACTTCATCCAAGAACTCAAATTCCTTCAATGTTACACTCAATGATTCTTGGTCATCCAAATGACCAATATGTACAATGCACAATGATGGTATCATTAAATCCATTGGTAGAAGCACCTCTATTCCAAACATTAGTTAGAATGGTATAACCTTATTTAAGGGCTTATAGGTTGTGTGATATGCCCATAATACTGTTGATACTCAATCATCCTAGTCTTTGAAATCAACATCACATATCTTCATAAGGCACATTATCAGTATCTTGTTGAATGCCTCAGTAGTGCTATTCACTTGTGGATGATAAGGGGTGGTCTTATGGTACACCACCATGTATTATATCAACAAGATCTACATAGTTTCATTAATGAAGTGTGTGCCTCTATTGCTAGTCAAACTAAGTGGGCACCCTTAATGACTTATAATCTTATCTCATATGAACCTTATGGTTATGGTAGTTGTGTAGTTTTTGGTTGATGTTGCCTTAGCCCACTTGGTGGAATAGTCAGTGGCAGCCAAAATATATCTTATGCCTTGCTATGGGATTGATTGGCCTAACAAAAATTTGGCCCATTTTTCAAATGGCACCTAGGCAAGAATGGGGATGAGAGGCATCTCATCCTAGTAGTTGGGCTTCCCTATGTACTAGTATATGTCACATACCTTGGTGTAATATTTTGCATCTTAAAAAAAACTTGGCCACCACAAGCCTAATTGCAATACGCTATACATTGTTACATCTCTAGTGTAATAGCCTCTTGTTATCCCTTCATGTACCTAATTTAGAATGGAGTCCCTTTCATGTTTTAAGACACATCAGTGCAAGATTTCATCATAACTTAATTTGTATAGTTCCCCACTGATGAGCTAAAAAGGGGTAGCATAAACTACAATCTATTTCTTTTCTTTGGTTATCATAGTTTGGGGTGTAGATATAGATGTTATAAAAGTGGCTATCTCTACCAAGTCTTCAATAATTCACTAAAATCTATATGTTTTTGAATTTGGCATGTCATCCTCAATAAGTGTTTTTGCATTGCTAGAGTCGATGTGGGATAAATGGTCTGACCTTGAGTTCTATTTTATAAGCTTGAAAATAATTAAGAATTGGAATTCTTAAAATAGAACTATCCATCTACAAATGCACCCATGTATAATGGGATTATTTATGAGGTACTTAAAAACCTTGTGGTTTGTGAAGAAGATGAATGGGGTTGCTAATAAGTACTGCTTAAATTTTTATAGGGCATAGACCATCACCAATGCCTCATGCTCAATTTTTGTATAGTTTTGCTCTACTTGGGTTATTTTTTACTTATGAAGGAGATGGTATGATCTATTTTGCCTTCATCAAGTTGTTCTAGAATGGCACCAATTATAGATCTAGATACATCTATGTGGATGTGGAATAGGGTCATCCAGTCAAGAAATTGTATAATAAGCATACTATCCAACTTGAGTTTTAGAGTTTCAAAGGCATCCTCTTATGTTGCACCTTAATATAAAATGTCATCCTTGTACAATATCTCCTTTAGTAGTGCCATAATCTTTTCATAGCTCATAAATTTCCTATAGTAGTCATAATGGCCTAGAAAGGTGCAAACATCTTTCTGCATAGAAAGGGTCTAGAGCTGTAGAATAATAGTAATCTTCATGGGATCAATAAGTGGACCATCTTTGTAGATGATGTGCTCGAGCAATGTGATAAAAGGTGTCATGAAAATTCACTTCTTTAGGTTCAAGGATATTTATAACTATAAGCACCTCTCAAACATGATGTGCAAATTATCATAATGGTCATTCATGATCCCATACATAGTCCAATCATCAAGGTACACCTAGCAAAACTTATGAATAAAATATTTTAATGTAGTGATGACCACTCTAAAGAATATGGTTGGTGCATTATTGAGCCCAAATGGCATCATGTTATAGGTAAAATAACCCCATTTTATCGTAAGATTGTTTTAGGCCTATCCTCCTTTTCAATTTGGACTTGATGGTATCTTGAGAAACCATCAGTGAAAGTATAAATTTCTCAACCTGTAACATCATGCAAGACTTCATCAGTGAATGGAGTTGAGAAGGGGTTAGTGACACATGTGGTATTTAATAATTGATAATTAATGTAAATGTGGATGCACCCATATTTGTAAATGTTAATAACCATAGGGCTCAACCATTCTAAATCTTACACTAAATAGATAACTTATTTACCATCAATCTCTATTTTGACCTTGGCATAGAGATTGGGGTTCATTCTATAAGGGTGCTTCCTAATAGGTGTTGTGCCATCTACCATCTTTATTCTCATTTTCCCAAAGGATGGGTGGGTGCCCTTCATGTCCTAATAATTTTGAGGGAATAAGTGTTAAAAATCCTTTAGTATATCCACTATTCATGTCATCTCTATGTCAAACCAATGTGTGCCTAGAGTATCCATCTTTGGTTACTCTTTTATGTCGATGTCTACCTTGGTAGTCTTGAGTGATGCATGGTAGGGGTCATTCCTCTCCTAATATGTGTCCTAAACTTGCATACTCCCCTTAGTTATTTTGATGTGGAGATGAGTAGTATCTTCCTTGTCCATGGCACTATCATCTACCTAGTGTATGAGCCTCCTCTTTCCTATTAAGGATGTCTAATTATGAACTTTCTAGATATTAATATCTTCATCACTCAAGTCACTATTGAGTTCTTATTCCTCAAAAAAAAAATGGATGACTAATCAAACATATATTTTAGGCACTCCTCTAAGATTACAATGCCCTCAAACACTACCCTTAGAATTACTTTCAATGGCTTGATCAATTCCAAGTTATGTGAGGAAAAGGAGAAGGTGTGCACAAACTTATCCTTTAAGACATCTCAACTGGTTGTTTCATGACACATTTTGTTAACAATATACCAAGCTTGTACCCACATCTTCAAGGTTTTGTATAATTTTTACACCCAGAGGTTCCTTAGGGTATTTTCAGTGCACTCAATCCATGTTTCTTTGCACAAGCATATGTATTATTAGGTCTAAATCGCTAGAGTATGCAAAAATATCTAGGTCCTCATTGTTATTTTTTGAATCTAGTATAGATGGTTGCTTTTACATCTTTCCAAGTTGTAAATCTAAGCCTCTATGCTTCCCACTAACAAGTGGTAGTTTTTATCAAAGTATACACTAGTGCACCCATCCTGTTTACTTCCTTTGGGATGCATGACTCAAGGTCACAAACATATTATTTCATAGGATTGATCCCCTCATATCTCAAGAGCATTATAATTTTACCTTCACTTAGAAAAAATTCTATCTTCCCTTTCTTTCTATTAAAAAATACCCATCTCTTTAAAGTGTGATCAATCTAGACCTATCCAGTCCTCATAGGCTTTGGTGACTTCATGCTCACTTAGTATCACCTCCGACTAGTTGTCTCATAAATTTCTTTGACCCATTAGTTGAAAGTAACATCGGTGATGTCTAAGGCTAATTTTATGTCTACCCAATAAATTAGTCCTTGGTCATTAAGGTTGAAAGTCTATGTGTCTTGCATCATGATGTTTTATATATGGTTGATCTCATCCTTCAGATTAACACTTTCTACATAGGGGGTCCTTAATCACTTGAGAGGGGGATCACTACCCTCTCTTTATAATTTTCAAATGTCATATAGTGCTTCTTGAAGTGCATATCAACATTATTTGTGTAGCACCATGGCCTTCCCAGGAACACTGGATAATTATCTTATTTAGCCAACTCGATTACCTCAAAGTCAACATGGAACTTGGTGCCCATGATATCTATAATCACAATTTTTATAATCCTAATGGGTTTTATCCTAGATTTGTTGGCCATGAAAATTATGTGAGGGGAAGGCCTCAACACTAGCCTACCCATATTCTCCTATGCATTCTTTGTCAATATATTTACCTTGATGCCTTTGTCCATAAAGACCTTGCATATATACCATCCATGAATGGTGTCATTCACTAAGATTTATTGATCATACTCTAAATTCTAGGTATCCTTGAATTCTCACACCCTCTCGATGCATGGCAAAACAACTTCAACTAGTTTCTACCCTACATGCTCTAAAAGAAAACTCTTCAATAAGGGAATCATCCCTTCTATTTATAGGAGGTGTAATATCTTTGCTAGCTCTTGTATCTCATCCTCTTTTCCATCTTACTTCTTGTGAGAGGTTGTAGCTTATGCTTCTAATTCTTGTACTTGTTAGATCTCCCCTTATAGGTTCTAAATCACACTCATAGCTTGTTGTAATACATATTTTTAACATGCAGGGTTTGGGTAATGTGTAACTTTAGGTTCAAGACACATTATGCACTCATTACAATTTTATTCCCCATATTCTAGGCACAACTCTAGTAGTGGCATAACTCTGGTACTAGTTCAACTAGTGACTGAGTGTTGAATTGACTACAAGTGGTTGCTTGCACTTTGATTAGTTCTATGTGGGTTGGTTGCACCTTCATAATTGACTTCTTCACTTTAGTCTTGCATCTAATCATTCTTTCACCCTTGTCTACACTAGGCCTACTTTGGATCAATTTCTTATACAAATTAGGGCATTCCTCAACCTTATGTGTTCCTCAACAATGCCCACATGTTATATGTGTAGGTCAATCACATTGATAGTGCTTGGTTTAACCACACTTGTAACATGATCACGATAGGAATCTTCCTCCATCACATCCTCTACCTCACCCTCTAGCACCTTTTTACATTCCATAACCTACATTCTATTAGACATAGACTTCATTGCCTTAATTATCTTAATATTGATTTCTATAGTGGCCTATCATGCACCTCTTTTCATGTTCTCATGCATCTCATCAATCACTTTACAGTTAGTTGTGGTATGAGTGTAAGCATCACACAACTGAAAATAGATGGTTGTGTTAACTTGACTGGTACATTACAATAAAGGGTAGTTTTAAACATCATGTGTCTCATGATAAACTTCATAGCTTTGAATCAATGTATGCACATTCCTTCAAGGGTATTTTTTCCTATTATGTCCTTCTATTTCATAATCAGTGCACTTTAACCCACTTCAAGCATCCTATGATGAACTAGCAGTAATATTTTGGAGTTTATTAGCCATAGATGTAATCTATGCCTTTATTAATGGGATGATTCTAGTGTCAATGCTTCTAACTATCTAAGATTTCAAGCACTTTGTAAGGGTCTATGAATGTCTTAATAGAAAGTGATATTTTTAATGGTACTAGAAATCCCCCAACAAACCATTGCACATACTGGAAGGGGTGAATATCATAAATAAGCTTAGAAAGAAGAGTTTTGAATCTAGCATCATATAGGTGCATACTCTCTAATAGTCCTTGGTTAATTTCTTTGAACACATTGATGTTCTACTATTTAAACTCGAGTATATCAAATTTTTTCACAAATTCTTCATTCAAAGTGTCATAATTAACCAAAGCCTAATTAAGATCAAATTTCCTATACCAAGTATGGGCACAATCAAGTAAAGTTATTGTGAACTAGGTTGTTTTGCACTCAAATTAGGTTATACCCTAAGCATACCATTGTATTTCACATTTTAGCACATGCTCTATGACTTCTCTATATCATGATACTTAGGAAAGTGCATGTCCATCTTGTAGTAAATTTTTTGTGGGGGAGCATTGGCATTTGAGGTACTTTTAGACACCTAAATCTAGCCACTGATAACCTCCAACCAGGATTTTGACCAATTCTTACCAAAATACACAATTTGGCCTAAAAACACTAAAATGAATTAAAATTGTTATATTAAAGTGCCAATTTTGGTTAGGGTATCCCTAATTGGTGCTATGTAATTTATGGGCTAGCTAACTTTGATCAAATCATTTCGATTCAAAATGCCAATTTTTCACCTAGGTGCTCTTGATTGCAGTTTTCTATCAAAACTCTTTCATGAGATGCATGCCTTTATTATTTGGTGTTGGTAACATCCTAAATTGGATAATGGATCAAATGCATCTAACATCCCATTCTAATTCTAATCCAGTCAAATTTTAGACTGATAATAAGGCATTTTAATCAATTTTAATAATTTGTGCACAAAGTGCTTAATCATGCTTAAGAGCTAATTAAACCAAATTAGAACCTAATAAATAATTCCATGGAAACTTGTTTAATACTTATTTTTATAAATTAATATTGAATATATGCATCATTAGGTGACCCTAATTTTTTGGGAAGACATCCCTAGGCCATAAATGCATAAAATATCAAGGTTAACCCCTCCCATGCTTCTTAAATGCCCCTATAGCCCAAATATTGATGAGCCTATTTAAGGATTTTTAATTAAATAATTGTATTAATCCTTAGCCACACATCTCAATCTTAGTATGGATGGTTTAGGTTGATTTTAGCCATTTTCCAAAATCTATAAATAAGAGGCATTACCACATGAATTTAAAGCTTAACTTGTGCAAAGTTACCATGCCAAATTAATTCCAAAAATATCTCACATGCCAAATTTATGATGCCAAAATATTGAAACTAAAGTCAACCAAGGTGCCAAGGAGAGATGGAGGTAGTCAAGCTTCTATTGATGCAAACTTCATGAGCACAAACGAAGTAAGCCACTACAACAAAGCATTTGGAGCATCCAAGGAAGGTGGAGGATTATTTTTTTCCATTAATTTTTAGTTGTGATTTTCATTTATTTTTTTAATTAAGCTCACTCTAGTAACTAGTGATGAAGGTGTTTGTTTAGTGTACTTTTGATTTTATTTATCCACTAACACAATACTAATCTCCCCTTCATCCTCAAATTCCTAGTTCACAGCACTTACCCCTTGGTACTTGTCCTAGCGGTGGTCCTCTAATGTCTCCAACCAATGGGTTAGGCATTTTTCCCATTGTTACTACCAATGTTGAAAATGATTAAGGCACTATACTATTGAATTATAGTGCCAAGCCACTTTTTATAGGTTATTACCTAGTCTATGTAGCTAACATTGGATGAACTAAAATGCTTGTGCCTATATTCTATGTTGTCGAGCTAGCACCCAAAAATTTATAAGTATCCTCACTTAACTCTTCATAAGGAACAACTTGTTTAATCACAAAATTATAGTTCAAGTATGCAAAATAATCAAATTTTATATGGAAAATAGGGTCAGTTATCACTCTTTTTTCTTCACATGGGAGATCCAATGCATGAGTTAGCATCACATGTTTAAAGGGGGTAGGCACTTTCAACACATCTTCAATGGTCAAATTCTATAGGGACCCAATGCATTATTCACCCTTCAATAATTGAGCTTGATCTATAGCTTCATTATTCTTATCCTCATGCTATTGCAATTCAAGATATCCTTCCTCATGCCCTTCCCAATCACTATAGGTTCTCTCAACACTTCCAAGTTTTATATCTTCTATCAGCTTACACCTCATTTTATTATAATTTTGTCTCCTAAGATCTCGAGTGTCAATTTGATCATCCCCCTCCATTATGATTCACCTACACATCCCCTTCTCCCCTCTTTCATTGCTTATATGTGAAAATACTTTAGCCTTACATTCTCATAGTTTCAAATACATAATCCACCATCAGTTTCTTAAGTTTCATTTTTAACTCTCTCACAAGTGTGTCTCTAGGCTCACACAAAAATTGATACTCTAATTCCTCAGGGTAGGTTTATGTTGATACTGTGAACTCAAGTATATAATTATTCAATGCTCCTTACCACCATTTATCTACTAATCTATTCCAAGTGGCATATAAGTTCTCAATCTTCTCTAGGCACTCTTTCATCCACTCGATATTTTGTTCATAACTTCAACTTATATGGGTCACATAATCAGTCAACCATCGGTACACATACTTAGGTAGTTCATAAAAGAAGACCTCATACAAAGCATCATACAAGTTGTTCTGAACCCACTTCCTTGGCTTTTGTTCTCTACAAATTGGATGCTTTAGCACAAATATATCTTCCACTTGATACAACTAGTGCTCAATATTCTTGATGGAAATTCATAGCATTATTCTATCATACCATTGTAACAATAAAATTCAACATGATTCCTAGCAATATAACCAAAATGTTTTAGTTTAATTAGGGTTTTACATTTATTTACTCTATCAAACACTTATCTAGTTGTTTCAAGTTAGTTTTTAGCTTATTAAAACTACGTATAAACATAGAATAATACTATAATGCTCAACATTTATCACTCATCTATGCTAACATCAATCCATATAAGGTGCAAATCTTATGTTCTCACCCAAAGTGCAGCAAAAAAATAACTGGGGCCTACATTGGGCTTATTGTGACATGACACAACTCATTATTTATAGGACTTGGTAATTAAAATAATGTCATTAGTAGGTTCATTAGCACAAGTGTTGTTTGGGTGGAGTCTATTGGTCTATAGGTATAAATTATATTTAGGGAGTTACTTTTGGTCATAAGGGTACAAGCCTATATCAGGTTGGTTCTATAGTCTCATGTGTGCAAGCCTTTGGCTCCCTTAGCTTAGCATCATTTACGCATTTGGAGGGTTATATGGAATGATTTAGATCAAGGGTTCAAGATCAGGTTAGTGTTTTAGGCATAGATATCATTACTAGGCATGGGATCTTTACTACTCTTAAGTATTCCCACAAAATATGCTGACATCATCACAAATTATAAAGATGTCATGAACACCATGAATCAAAATCTTTCAAACAACATTATTAACATTAAAATTGATTTTATAATACTAAAATAATTGCATTCATTGTGTATTTCAATAAAAAACTAAAGATACTAAACCCAGGAAAACCATGAATTACTGCAACTATTCTTCTTCATTACTCAAAGTTTAAATGTAGAATAGAGTCCATGTTTTATAAAATAGATTAAATGATATCTAAGATAATACATGGCCTATAGGCTCATGGGTGAGCTTGGGCATTACAATGTGTAGCCTCAAAGGTGTCCATTTTAATCCTTTGACTCAAAGGTAGTTAAATTACTGCTATCTAAAACCAATTTTGTAGAGCTTCGCTACTTCAATTCTCATCTCCCTACTCACTAGATTGAGCTCAGCTTTATAACACTTAAAAACATCTTCATGTTAGGGTGGAGGGATCATGTCAAGTTCTAAGTTAGAGCCTTGGTTTATCCTTCCATCAAATCCATCACCTTACACCCTTGATGTTGCGATCTCCATGTGTAGCTTACTCAAGAAGATGCCCTAAAAATTGGGTGCCAGATAACTACCTGCCAGCTAGCGCTAAGTCTACGATGATTCTTCTAGTTGGAATAAAATATACCAAAACAAAAATTATACCAAGTGATTACCTCATTATGAGGTGTCTATTAAGTTGGCATGGACCCATACTTAGATGAAAAAGGGGCCCAATAATTATACATCAAATTATTCATTGCATAGTTATAAAATATAATTAATTAATCCATCACCATAATATCCATTTTTACTTGCAACTCTACATAGACCTATATGTATAGATCATGTAAATTGAGGCCTCAATGGGATTCAAGGACCATGCAAGGATGTCATATCTAAACATGTCTGACCACTATATTGTGGGGAATTTTTTCAATACAATGGTTCATAATAACCACAAAGAGGATTTGTATAATGAAACAAGATACAATATGCAAGTATATCAAATTCAATGTCAAATTTAAGATAATTATTACTCCTTTCCACTGACCATAGCCATATTAGTATGTTCAACTACTTACAAAATCATTGTATGCAAAAAAAATTACCCCAAAAAATGATTTCATTTTAATTCAACCCAAAAGTTTCAAAAATTATCATTCTCTATAAATATGTTTTAGTGTTGTGAATCTTATGAAAAGTGTAAATAATCTCAAGGTCTAGCTTTAATTACAAATAAGTCAATGCATCAATATTCCCTCTATGCAATAAATTTGGGAAATGCTCAATTGCGTCATTCTAAATTTCAATAAAACTATATCAAAAATGTTTTAAAAAAATGGTATTAAACAAAAATTGAACATTAATTTACTTGAACTCAGGGTATCTGTAAATATGATGTTGGATCAACACACTATCATTTTTTTGTCATGCTCTTTTATGAGTTCTATATTTCTCTACATTTATAGGTGTGCATGACTTATTTGTTTCTATTTTCTAGATTTATTTTTAGATGGCATATGTTTAATAGAACATAAAAAATGTAAAAGGGAAGGGAAAAAAATATAGATAAGTAGACACTTCCCATGTACAATATTTTGATTGAGTAGACCTAATTTACAAAACACAACCAAGAGAAAAGGTCAATACCTATGCTAAAAAAATATGATGACTAGATTAGTTGTGGTTGGTGACAAATAGGAAACACCTAAAAACAATGTATAAAGTAGGATTTAAAATATATCCCCCATATTATCAAGTGAAAAAATCAATAAACATATACCATTTTTTTTGTTCTTTATTTGTTTTTGTTTATGCATTGTGTGTAGGTGAAAATGGTCACATGTGAATAAAAACTTTCAATGTTCAATAGATCAATGGATTCCACTAAGGAGAACCTAATAAAAAAGCATACACTTCATTAATCCATGAGCCTATGGCCTTATGATGGTTTTCATGTGTTTTATTGTGATATTTTATGGGATTCCATCACATGGCCATGATACGCCAAAACATAAAAAGCTATTGGATTTAGAAAAAGATAAAACCTAAGTTTTATGAATTTGTAGCCTCTGTGACATCAATCCCATAATATAATGACACATAAGTGGTAACTATTATCAATAGGTTCACCAAGTTCACTAAAAATAGCCTAAAAATAAAATAGGGATTACATGAAACCTTAATCCCATGGCCTAGCAATGAATGCCACAAGTTTTCGTATGATATTACATAAGATTTCACCACCTAGATTCAATACACTAAAACATAAAAATTTAATTAGGTCTAGATAGAGATAACACAATGGTTTTTTGACATCATGACCACTATGACATCAAGGATAGTAAATTGTGACATTATGTGGCTAAGATTCTCAATGGGTTCCAAAAAAAAAATGAAGACAACCTAATAACAAGACAAGAACTCTATGGCTTAGTCACCTCGTGGCCCCATGATTATTTCCACATGTTTTCCTATGATATTATATGGGGTTTCATCATCATCAAATGGTCGTGATACACCAAAATGAAGGTATTCAATTATAAAAAAAAGATATTACATCATTTTTGTGACATTATTTCCTCTATGACATCATGACACCATATTTTGATAGGTGTGGAGTTAATATTATCAGCCATATTACAAGACATAAACCACAAATGAATTGGAAGGTTCATTTCACACAACAAAAAATACTATCCTTATAAACATTTAACAAATACAACACATATAATGCACTGTGAATAAGTTAAATGTCATGACAACTCCTACAAAACCATGGATGACATTCTTACTTCAACAGTCCCATAACTCCAATTAAACTAAGTTCTTATTTAAAAAACACAAAAAAATACATATAATTAGTTAGGAAACAATAATAGTATAGACTCAATGTAATGATGGCTTGTAAGAACCTCCATTCAGATACCAAAAAACATGTGAGATTATTTCTCCATAGTTAGATTAATAATCACCAATTGAGAATAGGAATTGATGTCATATCACTCCCTATCCCTAAGTTCCCAACCAACTCTTCTTAATTAAAAAATCATGAAATATTATACTAGCACAAATGCCACTATTTATTTAAATATTCATCAAATTACAATGCATTAACACATTCAAAATCCATTATGAAATACCATAGTAATTGTTCACATGATCTACAACTATATGTGATATATTGGTTTCTCAAATATATATATCACCTATTCATTCTCATTTACATAGAAAAGTAATATTCATTTAATAATAAAAAATCATCATTATCCATATTTATTGTATAAGATTCCATTCTCATTTGGTAAATAAAATAAATGCACAATATTTTTCCTTGTTTATATAATTATGGTAATTTCATCATATACATTTACTAATATAATAATTATATGGATATCATCAAATTATTACATTCATCTACTTAACCTAGAGATAATTACAATAACAATAATAAGGATTATTCCTCATTGAATTAATGCATACCTCGAGAATATCCACAAGAAAGAAAACATTGGAAATGAAATGGAAGAAGGAAAAGATCATTAGATGGATTTTACTCCAACCACATATCCTAATGGATACCCTATATGCTTAACCTTTCACTAAGGTAGTAGATGAAAATAATTCATAGAGAAATAAATAATCCATGTGTATATATATAAGTCATAGTAACAACATGCAACTAATCTATGTAAATTCAGTACATGATAATAAATTGGAACCAAAATTATAAAACATTCCTTAGGCCATATGACTAAGGGAAAATAATAGGTGAACCCATAAATGTAACCCAACTCTATTGTTAGGGCATGTTGGGTAAATTTTAGACATTAGGTAGACCTTGGTAAACCCCATATAAAACCCTAACCCTTATACATAAAGTTATTGTGAAACTATACTATAATATCCATTTCATCCTTATAATTATCATGTCCTAAGATTCATTACACTTGTGTCAATATATCTAATCATCTCCTATACTCCCAATCTCACAAATCCATTTTACATGTATAAAGAAAATATAAATTTAAGCACTTACAAGTCCTAATAAGACCCCAAAAAAAATTCCAAAACAAGTTTTCTATCAAATAAATTAACAAATAATATGTATGAATTACACCATCAAATCAAGGCAACTCATCTATGAGCAAACAGACTTTGGAGAAGCGAGAAGCGCAAATAGAAAGGAGTCTCATCCTATATTTCATGAGGGATTAATCCTAATAATAGAAGGTTTTTGCAAAAATAAGGCCATTGTCTTGAATCCTTATTCAGACAAAAACAAGGACTCACAGAGTAAGAAGAATGAAACAGTGAAGAGGAAGGAAAAAGTTAAACCCAAATCCTCCACCTTCAAAAAATAGATTGTTGATGAGGAAACAGAGTGGGAAAGCACTAAAAGTTCTGAGGAGGAGAGTATGGAGGAAGAGGAAGGAACAGAAAGTGGGGAATCCATCTCTAGTGAGGAAGGAGAAGATAAAGGTAAGAATGAGAAAGAAGGGATCACTATAGAGGAAAAAACTGAAAAGAATAACCATGATCTTGAGGAAAATCAGCAAGTGCTAGGGGAAACTGAAAAAGACATGGATGTTCTATTTGAGGATCCTGCTTTGAAAATAGAGAAGGAACATCCAGTTCAGGAGGCCTATCACGCAATGGAAACTAGAGAACAAGTAAAGGATGATCTAATCCATAATGAAAGCCCTGTTGAAACTAAGGAATAGAAAAGAATGGAAAGGGAGGATTATATGGAAAAGGATGAAGACAATCCAAAAGAGAACACAGAATATTTAAGTGATATAGGGTAGAATGATAGAAGGTACCCCTTTATGAGTTCGGCCAAATGCAAAGTAGACGTTATCCTTCAAGTTGACTCATGGATGTCTAAGGAGATAATGGGCCTTAAGAAGAAAATGGAAATGTTGGAACGTAATCAGGAAGCAGATCAGAATAAAATCAATAATATGGAAATGCAGATGAGGGATATTCCTATCAAACTTAAAGACTATGAGAACAATCTAAGGGAGCTTATTGAGGAAATAAGAATGAAGATGGAGGAGGTAACTGCTAGCATATGTGCAACTATTGTAAACATTGGAAAATGAGCAAATGAGAAGATTAAATCCTTGGAGGGGCCTAGCAAGAGAACCAGACAGAGCTCAAGGAAGAAAGCTATGCAAGAGGTTGCTATGTCGGTGGCTATATCTATATAGGACACTGCTTTGGTTGGAAAGGAAGCGGTAAAGATGATTTTGGAATTAGAAGAATAGGATCTTTGAGTTCTTATTGTCCTGGTCCTTTTAGGTGGATGTTATAACTGGTTCCATTATCTAGTTTTTTGTTTTCTTTTCACACTGGAGTTTTCAGGTCTCTGTTAAACCTGGGGTCTATCTTTTGATGATCTTGTATTGAGGTTATAGGTCCCTGTAAAACCTATTTTTGATACTATTTAGTAGCAGGTTATAGGTTTCACATGTGGATGTTATTGTTTTATCCTTCTTCCTTTGTTTAAGGGTTTCGGGGTTCCTTCAAAACCTACTTTTACCTTAATCTAAAACTCAAAATCAAGGATCATAATCAAAATTCCAAAACCACTCCATTTTTATATTTACTAATTAAAATAAAAATAATCAACACAAATTTTATTTTGAAAATGAAACATATCTTACCACAAGGTATGGGATTTCCAAATATTTTTTTTACATCCAAAAGTGTTGGACTGTTAATAATGAGTTTAGCATCTATAAATAAAGTTTCATCTTCCAAAAGGTATTTATCTACTAAACATAGGTTTAACAAATCATTATTTAGGGTTCCATCTCCCAATATGGGATTAAAATAAAAATGTGTGACTATCTACCAATACATGTTTTGATTTCAAATGGGTTATATCTTACAATATGGATTTTTAGTGAAAAAAAAATTTAACGCCCAAACAACATAATTATTTTATGATTGATCTTAAATATCCAAGTACATAGGTTTAAATAAAGCATTATAAAATTAGTTTTTTAAATTCTCAACATTCCCTATGCATGTTTAATGTCCAATCAAGGGGTCATAATCTGATATGAATGTAACAATTTAAATATCCATGTACATAGGTTTAAATAAAGCATTATAAAATTAGTTTTTTAAATTCTCAACATTCCCTATGCATGTTTAATGTCCAATCAAGGGGTCATAATCTGATATGAATGTAACAATGTCTAAATGATTTATATTTTAGATTTTAAAATATCCAAAAGGCCTAAAATCATGATTTGAATTGACCTAATGTATTTTAGATATCCACAATCAAAGTTTATGGGTTTTCACAACCTAGGTTCAATAAAATACATTTAATGAAAAGAGTGTCCTTTGATCCATTTATAGTAAAATAATGATAATCCTACTTTAAGTGTCACATACCACTTACGAGGAGTCTTATCATCTAGTATTAGCACTAGGATTAACAATACAATCAAAAAAAAGTTTTAGTATTTTTAGGTGATCAAACTAGATCAAACTAAAAATATAATTCTCCATTTATAAATCATCTAGCATTCAATATTCATACACCTATTTTTTCACTAAACCAAAATATTTGTGTGAAATAGTTTTCAGTGCTATAAGTTTAATAGATGCAAAACCCTAATTCCATAGGTTATCCTAATCTTTTAGCCAATATATTCATGGCA
Source organism: Torreya grandis (assembly GCA_037957365.1). Lineage (NCBI taxonomy): Eukaryota > Viridiplantae > Streptophyta > Pinopsida > Cupressales > Taxaceae > Torreya > Torreya grandis. The sequence goes on from JARHVA010001717.1 coordinate 2,242,953, forward strand.
TCTAAGGTCTATGGTTTTCAATAATTTTTTATTTTATTAAAGGTTGTATTAACCTTAGTATAAAGAGTGGATATACTATATAATTCACCACTATTCATATGCTCTGTTAACTAAGAATGCATAGTAAACATAGTGAATAACATCTCAAGATATTTAAATATATTCATTGACATCCCTTTGATTAGGTTTTAATGCATCAAGGGTTTTTCAATAAATTCATTTTATAGTTATTTAAGAGAAAAAAACCTTAATTATCATCCAATATAAGGTTTTCAATCACATAATCTTTTTAATTCTCAAAGAATGATTTAGAAAAAATGTTTTTGATAATAATTACATAATAGAAACAAATCTAAAGTTAATTGGCCATAGTTTTTGAACAATTTGTCTACTAAGTTGTCCAATGCATTATGGTAATTATCTAAAATGTTAACATAATGTTAATAAACCCATACCAATAATATATCTATATCACTACTATATTGATAAAGTGATAAAGCATGGTTAATACTAGTCTAAATCTTTAAAAACTATATGATGGTTAATTTATGATGAGTTGTATTCATATTCCCTAAATCTTACTTATAATTTATCCTTATATAAATAATATTAATACCTCAAATTTTGGTATCAATTTGACCTAAGCATTTATTTATATACTAGATCCAAGGTTTAAGATTTCACAACCTACTGGGATAGAATTTTCCAATCCCCTAGTATATAATGTTACTCTAAAAGTTTATTTAATTCAAAATTAAATTAATGTAAGTAATTAATCATAATCCACATAAATTGGAATATACTAAATCAAAATGTTGTAAATACATTTCTAAAAAATAAAATTGAAACCAATTGACTGAAATGGATAAAGATAAATACGATGAATAAGGTTAAACTTTGCAAAAGAGAGATATATTTAGATTTATTAGTCATTAGGTGATTGCATAGGAAAATGGAATGTAGGAACATGAATAATTCAAAAAACCTAGAAGCATTCCAAAATTAGAGCTTGAGTGACCTCACATGTTTTAAAAATGAATAAGATAGGAGTGACCATTATTGGCGGCCTATTAGTCAATCTTGGATTTTTGTAGAAAACTAGAACTTTAGGCATAATTGGGTGCAACAGTGAAAATTATGTCTTATTGCACTGATTTGATCATATAAAATTGTGTGGAGACCTATATGTGACTTATTTAAGTTTTAAACCCTATATTTGTTCCACAAGGAGATAAATGAATGTGAAGGAGGAAAAAATGGGTTAGTGGTCAGATTTTTTATATACCTCAACACCCCACTATGTTGAGCACTACCTATATACTAATACTCTCAAGAGGGATCAAACCTCCATGTAGTTCTCCCACCTAAGTGTTTTGTGAAATTGTGTTCCTTTGACTATGTGAATGTGTAGTCATGTAAAATGTCACTTGAGTGCAATGAGTGTCACTTGAGACCATCCATTCATGTGAGTATTACACATCCCTAGACATCCCAAAATTAGTACTAGACCTTCCCCTAGGGATCCAAGCCCCTAGTACTCTAGGTTCTTCCACCTAGACATTATCATGGTTCTTTGGAAACTACCAAGGGACCACATTAGTGTTCTTTGCCAAATTTCAACCCCAATAGATATCTTTTCAATTCATAAGACACCTAAGGTTGGTTTAGACCTATTTCACACTATGTATAAGAAACATATCAATATAAATACATGAATTGTAGCCCTTTATATGCTAAATAGAAATCATATGTAAAATAAGTAAACAAGATCAGAACAAGTCATGTACAATCAAGGTTATTAACCATTACTCTTTCTTACTTCTACATACATTCATCAATAACCACCCTAAGCTCAGAATACATAGATTTATAGTCTCTAACTTCATTTAAAGCACTCAAGTTGACACTTAAACTAGTATTCACTTGTACTTGTGCCAATACTTAGATTAGGAGAACTACATCAACATTTATCCCCTCTCAAAGTATTGGTATGTGGACAACTCTCAACATAGTGGGGTGTTGAGGATGTCCAGCGTACCCAACTGACATCAAACTTTTTCTACTTGTGTTTTTCAAATACCCTAACAACATGTAGATCTAGGGTTTGCATATAAATCAATCCAAAATAGGTCATAGATAGTGAATTAGGTTTCATCTACACAATAATAGGCCTATCAGACTCAGACATAGTTACTCTTAGAATTTCACATTAGTACCTACACAAGGACACTAGCACTAAAATTAGGACACTATCATGGTGTGATATTGTCCAAGGTACCACACTAGTATCCAGGAGGGTTTTTGACACCTGGACCTTATTCACAACATCTTGATCAGCTTATATACCATTTTTAACCTCTAGATCACCCTATCAATTAGTTTACATCTAAGTACTTATTTGTGTCATTTATTACTATTTTTGGAAATATTAAATTAGGTCAATTCTTACACAAATTAGTGCATATATTTATTACATATATCTCCATTGATTTATTGTACTCAGACACTTAACAACCTAGGGTTCACATTCTATAATCCCTTAAAAGTTAAATCAAAATGCATCTTGAATTAGTCTGAATACTTGATCATACTTGGCTAGGGATATGTAAAAATAAATTCAAACTTGTCTCATGAGTAATTGAAGTGCTTACCAACTTATTTGGGAAGAATAGGGAAATTTTGTTTAATGTGCACTTGTAAAAGTTATCTCTTGTAGTAAGATTGGTAAGCTTTCCAAGATCCTTAATGAATGAACTTATTATTCCTATATAATGATTAGAAAAGGTAAAAATACCTGATGGGGAGTTTATAATTATGTACATCAACCCTATGTATGTTTTCCTTTTTACAATTTATTTGTTTACATGGAAGGACATGATCAACAGATAGGACAAGAACATCAAGCATACTTTTTCTATTGGGAGTTCTTGTCCTTACAAGAAAGGTACTAGTTTTTTGGTCTAAGTCAGAGCATATAGATGTGTGAAGGTATTTTCAGTAGTAATATCATTTTTATAGGTGATGGTATAAGGTCTTATAGTGAAATAAGGTATTATTTTGCATTTAAGATAGGCTAAGTTGGTGAAGTAAGTGTTGGTTAAGTGCATATGTCAATTAATGGTAAAAAGGGATAAAATAAGCATGATCAAATATTCGTGACCAAATTTAAGTCACTAAAATCCCCCCCCCCTTATTCTAGAAATGAAATTTCTAGAATAAAAATAAAATCACACCTTAGTGTGTAAGATACACTTTGTCTTTGAGTTGCATAATTCAATCATGCAAGGCACCATAGAGTTTTGAAAACCCTGAAAAACACATGAAGTAGTTATTTTGTTCCTTTGAAAACTAAAATTGGAAACTTGAACTTGTAAAATTTGAAATTTTTCTTAAACTTTGAAAAGAATAATTTAAAATGATGTTTTTTAAATTGAAAATTGTTTGTATTTTAATAGTTTTAAAAATAAAAATGAGATTATGGAATGAATACCCTTGTATGTATGACATCAATGATGCTCTTTGTGAATGTTTTTGGTGGTGATACTTCCTTGAATAATTGGATAATTGGTGCTTCCCATGAAGTACTTTGAGAATATGTTTCCTTAGCCAAACCATTGGATAAAATTAGGGGTGATCAAACCCCAACTTGCATTTTTTATTTTCAAGTGAATATATTGCTCATTGAATAATTTTGAAACTGATTGTTTGTGCCCATATTTGTAGCCCCAAGATGTGAATAGGATGGAATCCTATTCACACATATAATGTTGGAGTTTTCATTGACCCCAAGTCATGCGCTATGAAACTAAACTAAATCAACCACTAAGTATATTTTATAGATTCAATTGAGAAATACTAGTAATGTTTTAGTAAAAGAAAACATGATAACAAGATAATAGAGTACATCCATGTTCTTATATGTCCTAAGAAATATAAATTATGGCATAAAACTATTATCATGACCCCATTGTAATTGTAGATTTTAAACTGTATGTGAATGTTTATTGAAACTTTATATATATTATTGTACATGCAATGGTATATGGCCCCATATTATGTGCCAATAATTGAATTTTTGACATGAAATTGTGATTTTGAAACTTTAAAACTATAATTTCTCTCCAAAAATGGCTTATTTCATGCATGAGAAGCCCACTAAAATTCCCACTCTTGAGGATTTGAAATTACCTTGAAAATTCATTGATCTTAAAATAAAATTTAACTTGAAACATGCATACTAAGATGTTAGCATTAAAAATTATAGCATATGGAAAAGTGTTAGCCTAGTAAGATTTGAATTTTGCATAAGACTTGAGAGGCAAGGATTATATAGTGTATCATTTAAGATTATGGAATTAATATGTTATAATGTTAGGATTGCATGATATCAATGATGGCACTTATTAAACTAATCAAGCTCAATAGGTATAAATGATATAAAATTGACATCAATGGGCTAAAGGCCAAAAGCAAGGACATGTTAAAATATCTAAAAGAACATGCATAGACATGAGTAATGTGACAAATAAAATATGTTCAAATTTCACACAAACATAGGGCCAAGAGCCAAAGCAAGGAAAGTTAAAATGTCACACACCATACATAGGTCCAAGGTCCAAAATAAGGACATGTTAAAATTTTGCACACCAAACATAGGGTTAAGGGCCAAATCAAGGACATGTTCAAATGTTGCACACCCCACATAGGGCCAAGGGCCAAATCAAGTACATGTTTAAATGTCACAAACCATACATAGGGCCAAGGGCCAAAATAATTTCATGTTTACATGTTGCACACTACATATATATCTCATAGAGATGAATTAAGAAAAGAGTGTCACACAAGGGGAAATGTCCAACATAATAAAGAATCAAAGGTGTAATATACGATGTAAAAGTAAGAAGCATCAATGGAACATAAAATTAGCAAAACCATTTTTGCATATATCATGTGATCATATACTATCAAATAACATTTTCATGTACACTATGTAAGATATAAATGTTATAAAAACATGTGTATAAAGTTCAACAATATAAGGGTTATAGAATGATAACACCTACATATTTTCACCTATGAGTAATATTTATCAAACTTAGCAATGCCAATGGGTATAGGAAGGTCTAAAATCTTAATCTATGAAAAATACTTGTATATCCTGCACAACACCTCATAGAAACCTGTGAAATGTTGTGTAATATAGAAATAATATGATCTCTACTAATCATGAGATAAATAACATATTGAAAATATGTAAACTAGATTGATAACCATGCTCAAGCTTTGATTTTTTATTTTTTACAATATTGAAATGTTTTTGGATTTTGAACTTTTTAGAAATAGCAAGGCAGAAACTAAAATGAATCAAAGTGTTGAAATAGAAGTAAGGACACTAATCTAGACAATTTATAATAAGTGTCAATGAAATTTGTGTACTAATAAGGAGTTGAGTGGCTCAATATAAGGAGTTATTCCCTTATGTAATGTGAATTGGAAATGTTATAAATATGTATAAGACTACAAAATATATGTAACTGACTATACATTCTCATTTATTCAAATGTAAAAGTTGAAAGATGTTGCATGTATGTATAATAGGGCCTGAAATCAAAATAGTTTTCATGAAAAACTAGAATTTTCATAATGGAATTGAATGAAGAATATGGAAATTGAATATATTATAGCTCCATGTTCTATAAATGCAACTTTTGGGTAGAAAAATACAAATGATAGTATCATCTAGCATTCATGTCCTACGATGGTTGATTCTATCCTATAGAAAAAAAAGACAAATTTATGAAAAATAATGTGCATGTAGATAGAGTAATGTTACTATTTAACAATAGAGTAGATTTAGGCTAATGGGAGATAAATGAAGGGGTTTAAAGGGACACTTTTTTCTTATAAAAATAATAATAGTTAAACTTGGATCAAATTTTAGAGACACTTAGACAAAGAATTTGATATTAATGAAATAATATGAATTATGGAATTCTAAATTTAGTTTATAAATATATAAGATTTTCAATACCCAGATGATAAAAGTTTGTAAAATTAATGCATTTTTAACAATAGAATGGTACTTTTTGGTGAAAACATAAGGATACATGTGTACAAACATTTTTCTTTTAAGTAAATGAATGAATTTTTATATGAATTTTCATATATGCATAGAGTAAATGTCCAATATTATTGAGGATATTTTTTATTAACTTTTTAAGGTGTGTGTGTGTGTGTGTGTGTGTGTGTGTGTGTGTGTGTGTGTGTGTGTGTGTGTGTGTGTGTGTGTGTGTGTGTGTGTGTGTGTATTTTAAATAATTTTACAAGTTAGGATAATTGGAAAATTGATACTACATGAGTACAAAAATAATATTTTGAACTTAACTTCATAAAAATCATTTTTTTTCAAAGTACAGCCAATAATGTGTACATTGTTGAGATATAAGTTTTATAAAATTTTGATTAAGAGTCAAAAATGTATAAAGTTATTTGTAACTATATATGTATAGACCATAATGAGGTATGTTGTGTATAAATTAAGTAATAATTAAAAATAATATTTTAACATTAAAATATATATATTTAAAAACTATATTCTCTCCTCTACAAGACCATATAATTTTTTTCTAAATACCAAAGTCTGCCTGATCAAATGTGTCTTTGAAGAAGGGAAAAACACATAAATTTCATAAAAGTCATGTTGTTTGATCCATGATAGGTTATTTGATTTGTTTTTAATTTATTTTATATATGATATTATTTTTTATTTTGATTATATATGTAGTAAAATAAAAAATATAAGTATAAATATAACAAATTAGGGCCACTCTATGTCTTCTAAAATCCATTCTAGAGTTGTAGGAGTTACCATTTAGAAGATAGTTTTTGAAATACATTCTGGTAAGTACTTAATTTTCAAATTTTCAAGATTGAAAACTAACTAAAATATTGGATTTATTAAGCTCTAAGCTTAGGTATGGATGTCACTAGTTGAAACAAAGATAGAGAACCATATATATAGATAGGGACTCAAGTATGGATTGGTCAAGATAGAGATAGAGCCTATATTAAAAAGGATGCAACATCTAAATAATATGATGGGATGGAACATGAAGATTTGTATTGACCTATCTTGATTGATACATCCAACCCTCAATGTTGGGCCCCTTTTTGTGTTATCTAGTGGACTACACCAACTCAACAAATCTCGATGCAAGGTAACCATTGGTGATGGTTGCTCTTTTTATACTTTTGGTTCCAATTAGGAAGATCCTCATATATCCTATGCCATTTTCAAGTAGTTACTTAGCACGTGGGTTTGAAGGAGAATCTCATTAAATGCTTGCACATGGTAGTTGGAGAGAAAAAGTGTTAGAGTAGTGGAGTTGGTAGCATAATAACCCCTAGTGACAGCTCAACACCTGATGTGCACCATCTAACCTGGAAAAAAGATGTTCCCTTACCTATAAAAATAAGTATGAACTTGAAGAAGGGAGATGAAACATTAATGTAGTGAAGCTCTACAGGATTAGTTCTAGGATCATACGTGCATATTGGTTTAAACCTAACATGGATACTTTGGAGAACCACCATGTATCACCCAAGCTCTCCTATGAGCCACTAGGCATGTAATAGAACTTAGATGACTGTGTGATCTATTTCATACAAATTATAATTTATGTTAATAAACATTGAGTTAATATAAAACATGTTGCATATTTGCTTGTTTGTAAAATCTTTTCATATAGTTTAGCACTATTATATGATTATGACTTAAGTTATATATGAATAATGATATATTTTTCATTCTTTGAATGTATTGTGACATAAAGGTCTACTCCAAGTCACTAATGGAATCATTATGCCATATAGTGACTTTGACATACCTATGAAATTGACTAAGTGTTGAAACTAGCATGCATTAAGGCCCTAGTAACCATGTCTAGAGTGCTAACTTGAACAGTGAGTACATAAACATGAGCCATTCCCTTAACTTAGATAAGCACCTAAATGACACTTAACTTATTATCCTTATGGCTTGCACCATTAAGAGCAATATTTAGCTAGGCATGATCTTGTGCCAAAAGACTTGTGCCTTTGAATAGGCTTGTACCTCCTAATCTTATCTAAGATGGAATGCACTGATATACCACCTAAGCCCATTTCACAAATGACTAAGTTCTATTGAGAATAAGGTTATACCATGTTCCATCTAGCCTAATGTAGGCCCCAGTCCATTCACTATTGCACTTCAAGTGAGTGTACAAGGCTTGTACTTTATGTGAAATTGATGCCAATGTAGTAGTGCATTTAAATATTATGTGCCATAGAATTTTAATATGCTTGTGTTTAGCTATATCAAGTAAAAAACTGACTTGAATTGATTGTTAAGCATATGACTAAGTGTATAAGCTAAACAAGGATACTTTTTTACAACATTTTTGTTCTATTTCTAGGACTTGTGTTGAATTTTATTGTTGCAATGGTATAAAAAATTGATGCTCTAACTTTCACTCAATAATAATGAGCACTGGCTAGAGAAAATAGACTATAGTTTTTCATAGAAGCATCTGACATTCCAAGGATAGAAACCAAGAGAATAGGTACAAACCAACCTAGATGATGCTTTATATAAGGTGTTATTTTGTGAACTACCTGAGTATGTGTACTAGCAGTTTATTGCCTATACCACCTCTAGAAGATGAAGTTATGACTAGTGCTTTGAGTGGACAAAGGAGTGCCTAGAGAGGCTTGAAAGCCTAGATGATGTTTGGATGCATGTTGTAGAAAAGTGGTGGAGTTTCATGTTGAATAACTATGTTTTGTAATTCATAATGTTGACCTTATCTTACCCTGAAGAATTAGAGTATGAGTTATTTCATGAACAGAGGGGAACATTCATAAGAGGGCTCAACACCAAACTGAAGAAATTATTGGTGGACTATGGTATTGAAACAGTAAGAATGGAAGGCTAAAATCCTTGCATGTATGAGCAAGCACAAAAAGTGAGAAGGGGAAGTATATGTGAGGCATGGTGGAAGGGGATGAGAAACCTAACACCTAAGAGCTTTGAAGGTAGAACTATAACAAGTGAAGTCACAAACTGATAGAGGATCTTGAACCTGGAAGTGTTGAGAGGACCTGTAGAGAGTGGGAGGGGCATGGGGAAGGATATATTGAACTACAATAGCATGATGAGAGAGGGAAAGAAGCAATAGGTTGAACTCAGTAATTAGGTGCAAAATTTTATGTGTTCTTATAATATGTGGTGAATGATGATGCACCAGAAGCACCTACCCCCTTTGAACCTAAAGTTCAATCTCATGCACTAGATTCTCCACCAGAAGATAGAAGAATGATAATTGACCCTGTTATCAACATTGATTTTGATAGACTTTAAACTTTGAACTAAGACTCTGTGATTGAATAAGTAATTTATTATAAAGGATTGAACAAAAATACCACAAAACTAGTGACAGCCAACCTAGAAAACTAGAGTATAAGTGTAAGCACTCATGTCTAGAATATTTCAACTACATCAACTAAACAATAGCCCATAGGAAGTGGTTTGGAACCATAAGTGATAGTACCATGCCATCAATATCGATGGCACAACCTACACCAATAGGGTCAGTGCTCAACCTTATAACTAGAGGTATTTTAGGACTACCTCCAATATAGATGCCAGGGGGAAAACACCATAGACTCTAACATTACCCCCTTCGTATATTTATTACAAAATGGTGATGCACTTACCCAAGTATCATAATATAGAGAATGTCATGGAGCATGTGCTCAAGTGTGAACTTCAATAACACACTTAGGGTATCACCTAATAAGAGTGCAAGGTAACTTAGTTCATGACCACCTTGCTAGATCGCACCCATACCTAGTATCAAAAAATTGATCTGAACCAGGCTATGGTTGATTATGATATAATGAAGGAGGCTTTCTTAAAAGAATTTTATATTATTGAGTTTCAGAAATAGAGCATTATATCACTCAAATAAATAAGCTAAGGTATATCTAAAATTTTATGCCTATATGACACACAGTTTAAGACCCTCCTTTCTAAGCTTTCATATGATATCCATTCCTCCTAACATGTCCAATGGTTTGTTGAAGGCCTACTAGTACCTTTCAGTAGAGTGATTTCTATGAAGACCTTCATAGACCCCTACAAAGTGATTAAATCCACACTTTAGGCTGAGGTAGTAGGTAGTATCGACACTAGGATTAGCCCATTTATAGAGGCATAAATCATGTTAATGGCCTTCTAGCTCTAGAAGTTGAATTCTAGTTTGGTGCATGACACTCTTAATGGATTATGGTGTAATGACTATGAGATGGAGGGGCATAACAAGAATAATTTCTCACGAACAAATTTCCACACCTTAATTTTTAGCTGTGAAGTTTGTCATGAGCTACATGACTCTTAGGATTGTCCCTTATTGTAGTGTGTTGGTCAAGTGAACATTACTATCTATTTCAAGATGTACGATGCCTATACTCATTCAATAGTATATTATCATGTCATTGATGAGATGTGCCAAAATATAGAGAGAAGCACATGGTAGACAATGATCATAGCTAGAGGGTAGGTAGGCCAAGGAAACATAGGCTATGGCTAGAAAAATATTGGCTATGAGAATCAACAAGGTGCATGTGGGTGAGGTAGTGGATGTGGTGGAGGAATATTCCCACCATGATAATGTTACAATTAAGGGTTGATTGAGCATTAATAGCATGATTACCCTATGCACCCAACATACAGGTATTTTTTGGTATCATATGCAATTGAGGATTACCTAGACTTGTATAAAAAGTTGACTTGAGGTTGACCTGGCATAGATAAGGATGCCACCATGGTTAGGCATGAGCAAAAGTAAGATAAATGGTATCCCAAGCTATAGAAGACTCACATAGATCTACCTAAGGTATAGGCCACAACTTGGAGTGGATTCACCACATAACCACCTACTATGTTGACAAAATAACTATGCTTAGAATATGGTGAGTCAAGTTGTGTTGAGTGTATAATGTGACTTGATCCAAAATATGCACCCTATCCTAAATTGACATGATATAAAGATGTCCTAAAATCCATGAGTGTATTAAAAAAAATTTAGGGAGAGCTCTAACTGGCTAAATATCTAGAGACACAGATAAGCACCTCACATAGGAAATAATATAGCTAGGAGGTTGAAGTATAGGAGTTGACCGAGATCCTACACCTCTTGCAATAAGAAGGTTTATTCCCCTACTAAAATAATTGATTTTAGAGCATGTAGGGAAGAATTTAGAGGTGAAGGTTATGCCTCAAATGATTGAAGTTACTACACTACATATGGAGTAGGTGTAGGAAGTAAGGCATACTCAGAATGTAGAGTATGACTAAGAAATACTAATAAATGCCACCATTGATGGATGGTTTATTTGTGAGGTCCTTATGGACAAGGGCATTGAGGTTAACATTATAACCAAAATTTATTGGGATAAGATGGGATGACCACCATTAAAACCCTCCCCTCATATGTTTTTTATGGCCAATCAAACTCGAGCAAAACCTATCAAGATCTTGAAGGAAACCATTGTAGATATTATGGGCACCAAATTCTAAGCTAACTTTGATTTAATTGAGTTGGTAGAGCATGATAATTATCCATTACTCTTAGGGAGGCCATGGTGTTATGACAACAACATGGACATGCATTTAAAGAAGCGTTACATGACTTTAAAGAGTGGTAGAGAGTGGGTGGTGATCCCCTTATCAAGTGATCAAGAGCCTCCATCTATGGAAATTATTGATCTTCAAGATGAGATCAACCACATTTATAACATCATGGTATGAGGCACTAAAAAGCTTAAACCAAGTAATCAAGGAGTGCTCAAATGGGAGGATGGACAATTAGTTTTTTATACAAATGGCATACCCTATGAATGATTGATCAAAGAGGCTTATGAAGTTACTGGCCAAAGGTGTCACCTAGTGTGTGAAACTAAGCCAATGCCAATTATAATAGGACTAATTAGGGTTGGTCACACTTAGAAGAAAAGGGTTCCTTACACCAAAAAGCTAGGGAAAAGGGTGTTTTGGCTGAGTAAAGGGAATCTTACAATGCTCCTAAAATATTTAGGGATCAATCATTTATATAACTATGTGCATGATATTAAAGCATGCATTCTCAAGGAAATAGATAGAATGGGTGCACTAGTGTATACCCTAAGGGGCACTTTTACTCATTGGTGGGAAGTGTAAAGGCATAACTTGCCAACATGGAAAGATGTGAAGATATAAATATGCACCAGGTTTGGAAAGATAAATGAAGACTTATACATCCCTACTTAATCAATTCTAACCTAATCACACATGTGTGCTTGTGTGAAGAAACCTAGACTGTGTACAGTGACAACACACCTAGAAGCCTATGGGTGCATGCCTTCCATAGGACTTTGAAAACATAGGCATGAGCATGGAATGTTATAGATATAATGTTATGATAATAGGATACTTATAGGTACTCAAGGAGAGGTTCATGCACACCTTCTCCTTCTCTTCATAGAGCTTAGAGCTACTGGATCCACTACAAGTCATTTTCCTGGTAGTGTTTTAGGATATTACCATCCTAGAAGAGTACTTTAGAGACATGTTGAAGGATAAAGGAATATTGATCCTAATGTTATTTTAAGATAAGGTTCTCAATAGTGACTCTAATAAAGAGGATGATAAGACCTAGAAGGAGCACAACTAGAAAGCTCTAATAGGGAGACAAAAACTTGAGCACCTTATGGATGATAATACCTCAAATCAAGAAGATTATACTCATCTTCAAATTTAAATAACTGAGGGGACAAGGAAATTTGACTCTCATTAGGATATGAATTAACCCTACCATGTGCCACTCAAGAACACTAAAGTAGACATCAATGTAGAAGTTGAACTTAAGATTGCCTCTATAGGCACCTACTAGTCTCAAGTAGAGATGACGTAAATCATAGACCTCCTAAAGGATTTTTAGTACTTGTTTCTATGTAGCTACCAAGATATGAAGGTCACCCACCCATACCTTGGAAAAGTGAGCATCAATCTGGTGGATGGTGTGAGGCCTATCAAGAAACACCTATATAGGATGAATCCCAATCTCCATACCAAGGTAAAAATAGATATTGATGGAATGCTAGCCATAGACATCATATAATCTATACAAGAGTTTAAATGGGTGATTTTGATGGTAATAAGCATCAAAAATGATGGGTGCATATAGATAACATCAACTACATAATCTTGAATTCCTCCCACATTACTAACCTATTCTTGACCCCATTCATTGACAAGGTGCTAGATGGCATCCTGGGTTACAAAATCTATACTTTCACTTATGGTTTCTTAGGCCAAAATTAGGTGTAGATTGAGGAGGAGCATAAGCCTAAGATAACCTTTGTAAATAAATTGGGATATTTTGCTTATAATGTGATGCCCTTTGGACTCAAGAATACACCAACCAGATTTTCCAAAGTCATGTTCATTATTTTCAAAGACTTCATCCATAGGTTCCTCCAAGTTTATCTTGATGACTGGACTATATATGGATTTGTAAAAGACCATTATGATAATCTATGCCTCATTTTTAAGAGGTTTAGGCAGCTCTAGATATCTTTAAACCTAAATAAGTACATCTTCATAACTCCTTTTGGAACATTGCTCAGGCACATCATATACAAGGATGGTTTTCTTGTTAACCCTATGAAGATAGCCATCATTATTCAACTTCAAACTCCATCAATACAAAAATACATTCACAAATTTCTATGCCATTGTGGCTACTAAAATAAGTTTATATGGAGCTATGTGAAGATCATAGTGCCTTTGGATGAGCTCTTGCACAAAGATGGATCGTTCCATTAAGACGAGGTGCAAGAGGAAACTTTTGAAACATTGAAGCTAAAATTGGCTAGTACACCAATTATGCAATTCCTAGACTGGACTACTCCTTTCTACATCCATTTCGATGCTTTAGGATCTGTAATTGGTGTCATATTGGTGTAACTAGGTGAGGGCAAGATGGACCACCCCATCTCCTTTACAATTAAGAAATTAATGCAATCGAAATAGAATTACACCACTATCAAGCATGAGGCACTAGCAATGGTCTATTCCTTACAAAAATTTAGTCAATATCTACTGGCAACCCCATTCATATTTTTCACTAATCACAAGGCACTCAAGTAACTCATGAACAAGCTTGTTTTACATAGGAAAATATGCATATGGATATTCCTATTTTAAGAGTTCCAATTCTCCATTTTTATTAAACTTAGAAAGCAAAACTTAGGGCCAAACCATTTATCCCAAATAAATTTTGGTGATGCAATAGCACTAATTGAGGATGATATGCCAAACCTGCAACTGTATGAAGTCTAATGCATCCTTGAAGACATGGCATAGATTGTTACTTTCTTAACATCTGGTTTTGCACCCTAGACCATGTCAAATAAGGAGAAGAAGAAAATTGTAGTTCACATCACCCCCATTCAACTCATTGATGAGGAGCTATATAAATTAAGTAGAGATGAAGTTTTGCAATAGTGTGTTCTGAAACATGAAAGGGGCTCCATATTAAAAGAAGCACATGAGGAATTGAAAGAGGACATTATGTTGGAGATGAAATGGAACACAAGATATTGCAATCAAGATTGTGGTGTCCAAGCCTATTCTAAGATGTAAAGGAGTGTACCAAGGCATATAATATATGCCAATACATTGGGAAGCCCAACCACCAAGATTAGATACCTCTCATGCCCATTCTTGCCTAGGATCCATTTGAGAAATGGGCCATTGATTTTGTTAGACCAATAACTCCAGTAACTTGGTACACAAGTGTAAGGTATATCTTAGTGGCCACTGATTATTTCACTAAGTGGGCTAAGGCTATTCTAAAAAAATAATCCATAGTTGTGATAGTCACATGCTTCATCTGGGAGAGCATAATAAGTTGATATGGGTGCTTATTAAGTTTGAATAGTGACAAGGGCACTCATTTCATCAAGGAGATGGTACACATCCTCTTAACTGAATACATGGTGGTGAACCACAATACCACCCCATATCATCCACAAACAAACATCATAATTGAAACATTCAATAAGATTTTGGAAATGTGCCTAACAAAGATATGCAATATTGGCCACAAGGATTGGGATGATCATGTTTTAGCATTACTATGGGCATACCACATGACATATAAGCACTTAAACAAAATTACACCATTATAATTTATGTTTGGTACTAAATTAGTTCTTCCCATGGAATTCATTATATCATCCTTACACATTACATAGATTTGTCACTTAGATTACTAGAAAAATTATAACACAAGGTTAGAAGACTTGGATTGCTTGGATGAAAAGTGTGCCCAAACAAGATGGAGTTAGTAAATAAAAAATGTGCACCAGAAGCTCTAAAATGATAGGAACATTAAGCGTAAGGAGCTAACTAAAGGAACATTGGTGTTATTCTATGATTCTAAGTACCTTAAACACCCAGGCAAATTGAAAATAAGGTGGATAGGCCCCTACATCATCTAAAACATCTTGGAGACAAGCGCATGCAAGTTGTGCACGTTATCCAGTGAAATGATCCAATGGCAATTGATTAAATCCATTTAGGCATTAGGATGGTGTTTTCACCATAAGAACATTGACTTCTTGGTCACTAGTTGGTTTGAAGTTGAGTTAACCTAAATACTATTTGGCACAAGCCAAACTAATCATTTTCTTTTGTTTTTATTCTTTGTATAGTGTAAAGAGGCAACAAGCAGTGCATGGTGGCCACAAAGACTTATCTAATGGCACTCACGCATAATTATAACCATGTGAATCAAGCACTTATGCTTTCTAAGTGCCTGAGGCTAGACATCTAAGTGATGGGCATGTGAGACTCATTAAACTTAGAAAATAAATCCATAGAACCCCATGCATAAGGTTCCAAATGAAGAGTGGTTTCAAACTTGTATGTGAGCTACTCTAGCCTTTCACACATAATTCCAATCAGGTGAGTCAAAAATTTGCACCCTCTAAGCACATGAGACCAACATTTAAGTGGTGGGAATGTGAAACTCTCTAGATGTAAGTAGAAGATGCCAAGATCCATGTGGACAAGGTGAACATTTTAGGTCTCTTGAAGGCCCAAGAATTAACTACTCCAGTGCTTCCATGCATAATACTAGTTGGGTGAGTTGATCCCATTTGCTTTATGAGCACCTAGGGATAGACACCTAAGTTCTTGGGAATGAAAAAGTTACCAAATTTTGAAGATTTGAGAATAAAATGACAAAGTACATAAGCATAAAGGTAACCTTTGTGATAAAATTAGCAAGAGGTTCATCAATTGATCATGCACTAGAGACCAAAGAAGAAGGTGAATACAGTCAACATGATTGGGTGCAAGTAAGAAATTAAAGATGCATAATCTGAACATGCATAAGAGAACCAGAAGAAAATATAAAGCACTAGAGGGCTAGTGCAAGGGATTTTTATGGGGTAAGATAGGCCAAGGCAAGATGAAGTGTAATAAAATTGACCAAAATATAAAAACATGCTTAAAATGGAAGCATAGCTAGAAGCAAAAATGGAACTAAGGAGGCTAAAATGTGTGTATGTGAGGTGTTGCACCCAAGTTTCCATAAGGAAGGTGAAGGTCACACTAAGTGAACAAGCATAGGATAAAAATCATCTAAGACAATTGGCATCCACCTAGATTTGAAAGACAAGTGATTTTTTGAATTAAATTTCACTTCACCAAATTACCATTAGAGAGAATTCAATGAAGCAGAGATTAAGGCACAAAGATATGCATTTAATGCATTGATGACAAAGGATTTCTATGGATTTCATGATATTTTGCATTTTCTAAGAAATCTAGGCATGGCCATACCATAAAGCACCTATATTAATGACGGTAGATAAGGAAAGGGTATAAATTAATAAGTGGTAGACTTTCTTAGGTTACAAAGTTTAATCAAACTTAAGACTAAGAGTGAACCTAAGCAAAAACAAGAGAATTGAGGTGTGAAAACCCTATACCAATAAGAATTTAAGCACTTCCAAACACTAAGAGTGAATGATTGCTTACTAATAAGAATTGCATTTACAATAAGAGTGAATTCAAGAAGTGTGGAGAAGGGATTTTGTAGAAGCTAGATAGTTGAAAAGGTGGATTGATGCCCCAACTACCATTAAAGGTCAATGAAGCTTGAGATTTGAGGGAACAGTCGTAGATCCTGAGATTGTAGAAGTGCCACCACCATTCGAGGCTTCAATAAACCACACTTACCACCCTTACACACTAGAAAGTTTAGGATGGTGAATAAATGGAAGGGATCAAGCTTTGAGTAGGTCCAAAAAGACCCAAAATGAGCATGTATATCAATTGAAGTAGCCACTACAAAAATAATGGCATAGAGAGTAGAAGTAGTGAGCATGGTGTAGGTGGACACTGAGGTACCCACCAAAATGTCCTACCAAGTAATGCAATTCCATCTAAATGTTATGATAGGGGAGGATTGGCACTATTTGGTGTACATCTACTAGTTAAAATAATATAATCACCACATGTCCAATTATTTTCAAGACCTCACATAAGATTGTATGGTGGACATAAGGTGAAAGATGGTGTAAGGTAATGCCCTATTTGATGTCTTTATTTGAGATAAATTAATAGATTCTATCATAACTCAACTTTATGATCTGGTTTAATTCCTACTCTCACGCATCCATGAGGATCACATTTACTTCACAGGGAGGCACATGAAGATTTTAGTGTAAGTAATAACAATAATAATTGGGCTTCCAAATATTGGTAAGGGCATCCATCAGATGATGGATGATGATGAATATGTGGAATTCATATCCTATCTCATAAAGTATTTCAAGGGGGGTTTCACATTCCCTGTCAAGGAGTGTAAGGACCCTGGTATGAGGGCAACAATGTACCTCATAAGCTACAAACTATGCCTAGGCAATTTTTGGACTGATGTGACAAAAACATACCTTTATATCACCTATCACATGGCATAGGGCATATAGTTAAATATTTTCCAAATTTATCACTAATGAATTCATGAAGACTGCATAGGAGTGTTACAAGGCAAAAGGGACATTCATATGGGGATCCATTCTCATTATCATGAAAGAGATTGGAATCCCAGACAAGGATGAGGACAACCTTTGGGTCCATCTAAAGCACAATGACTCCTTGACATAGAATTAAAAATACTCCACAAGGCCCCTTTCTTTTAGTGCTAAATATAAAACTCACATCATGGGGTGGTACGAGAAGTACATAGAGGCCTTTGGGATAGAGTGGTGCATCCCTTAAGGGTTCTCTCAGAGTATGTTCAAAATGACAACTTCTATCATAATGCAGAACTATTATGTAGTGCGCTTGTTACTAGTTGATGGTAACATGTTAGGGTAGATAAATATCCCCTACACCATCTCAACAAGATAATTCAAGTATTTTCTACATTGGATCCCTAATGTATAATAGTTAGACATTCTAGTAAAGGAATTAGAAATGGAGAGGTGCAAGATGAGGACTAGTTCACTCATGTAAATGGAAAATCCATTGAGGACAAAGAAGATGAGTCATATTACACCAGAATCCATGTTCTCTAAGAGTAAACAATAGCTAGGCACATCCATAGGCTCTACTATAATATGAAGCCATAGAAGAAAGGCCTCAGTGTCAAACAGAGTGAAGACCCCCTAATCTAGATCGACAATGAAGGAACTCTGGCCTAGTAGAAAAGAATAAGTATCCAAAGAGAAGAAGGGAAGACATTATAAGAGATAAAGGATTGAATAAGGCTCAAGCTCACCTTAGAAGAAGAATCCTCTCCTTTGACCTCCATAAAGAATCATGTGTGATTTATTCCAAAAGCCTCCCTTAGTGTAAGGGAAAATAAGAAGGGAAAGGTTCCTCATGTGGCACCTAGTATAATCATATCTAACATAGAGGAGGAAGAGGAGATGGAGGAAGAAATAATTGGGAGGGGTAGATACATTTTTCCTAAGGAAGATGACTCCTCATTGAGTGAATGGACCCCCTCTCCATCCCCTTAGAATAAATTGGAGAAGATATGAAGATTGAGAAAACTCAGCCTCAGTGAGGCTGTATGTAGAAAGTGTAGGAGCTGGAAGAATGAAGAGAAGAAATGACAAAGGTTTGGATGTTAAAAAAATCCATTGATATGGTTGAGGCCAAAGATCAGAGGAAAAAAGTGGAGAAATACAAGGCATAGGAGATGAAAATTAAGAAGGAAGGAAGAATGGGTGATAATTCTAGTGAGGTGGAAGTGCTTGAAGAATAAATACACCAACTACAGAAGATCTAAAGCGCAAATGGGAGGACATAGGCCTAAACCAATATTACATTGATGTGGCACTAGAATTGCATCACAAATTAGAGGTCATGAGGAATAAGGGCATGACCTAAACTAAAATTGATCAAATGGAAGTTGAAGAGATAAAGGTATAAGAGAATAAATGCAAAGCATAGGCCAAGAGAAGGAAAGCTGAGAAGAAAAAGGTTGAAGAAGAAAAGGCCAAAAAGAAAGAAATAGAATAGAAGGAAACCCAGGTAGAAAGGGCTAGAATGAATAAAGAGATAGAGGAAAGGGTTTTTGATAGCATGGAACCTAGAAAGGATAAATCAATAGAAGAGGCACCTGGCACCCACTCCAACCTAGTAGAAGAAGCTACACAATAAGTGTGCCCTAGTTGTGAAGGGGTACCTAAAGATAAAGAAGGCAATGTTGGCACCTCAAAATAAAAAATGGGGAAGGTAGTAGATACCCCATTGGGGAAGGAGGAAAGTAAGGCTCGAATTGAAGAAGTTCATGCCAAAGATACACAACAACAACAAGAATCAAACAAGGGGGAAAAGTATAAGGAAGAACCCCTCTAGAAATAGGATGATGAAACTAGCACTGAGGAAAGAGAGGAGATGGACCAAGGGGATAAGTTCAATGAAGAACCCTTAAAATAATAATGAGAAGAGGAGATCACTAGAGAAATCATAAGTGCTAAGAGAGAAGAGAAGGAGTTGGATGAGGAAGAAGAGTATGAGCCAAGATATAGAGAAAATCACAAAGGGAGCTCATCGAATATGATAAATTCTACATGTTGGAGTACATGTACCAAAAAATTGCCATGACCCTAGTGCACCATCAAGTTTCTTGGGCTCTCAATTTCTACATGGATGAGCCTCAATTTGAGGTACCAAAGAAGGTAATCTGAAGTACCATGAAACTAGAAGAGGGGCATGACTACTAACTTTTAAATCCTAGGGATATGAACCTCGTAAGGTTGGTAAACACACTCCTCAAGATGGCATCATTAGTAGCACACAATAACATCATCAATGATTTTTATACCAACAAGTGGAAATATATTATGTAAGAGGTAGAGGAAGAATTGAAGGCAATGAAGCTCAAACTCTAGCAATTCATTGAGTACATTAAAGAGGTGGAGCCATCCCTTTTGGATGTTGTGGATACCCCATAAATGAAATAGGTTGATAAGGTTTGCACAGTGGTATAAGAAATGCTCCCCATAATGTTGGTGTTATAGGAATAAGAAGACCCCTATGAAGCCATCAAAAGGGAGCTAAACAAAAATCTCAATATGATGGAGGTCTTATTCACCAAACTAGAAGAGGGCATAGAAGAAGTGGATGCCATATTTTATAACTTTCCCATTCAAGCATCAGTCATCAATTAATGTCTTTAAAAGGAAAAAGAGGAGGATACTTTGATGAAGCATGATTTCACTATGGGCAAGATCAAGCATGCACAAGTTATGGCATAGGTCAACACCTTAATCACCAAGCTAAAAACCCAAGAACAAGACCTAGAAGCACTCTTCCACACCTTTCAAAAAAAGGCAAGTGAGCAAGGGGACATTTTAGATGGCAAGGTGAGAAGAGCTAAGGAAGGACTAGAAGCCTTTAGAAAATAAATGGAGAGCATAGACATGTTCACACTCAAGGCTACTTTGTCAAAATTAGATGGCATCACTGAAGAGATCAAGCTCGCCATTTAAGGCTTTGAGAACTTCAAATCAAAGTTATAGAAGAGTGCACCCAAATTTTTCATAGTAAAGGTGCTAAACGACTAGTCTGAGGGTAAACTAGTAATTTTGTATGGGGTAATGTTAGGCCCCTTTTTGAGCTACCTAGTGGACTATGCCAACTCAGCAGATCTTGATGTGAGGAAATCATTAGTGATGGTTGATATTTTTATACTTTTGGTGCCATCTAGAAGGATCCCCAAAGATCCTATTATAATTGGTAGGTAGTTTCTTAGTGCCCAATTTTGAAGGAGAATCTCATTAAGTGCTTTCATTTGGTGGATGGAGAGCACATGTGTCAGATTAGTGGAGCTAGTGGTATAACAACCCCCAGTGATACCTTAGCACCTAGTGTGTGCCATCTAACTTAGAAAAAAGATGCTCCCCTACCTATAAAAATGAGTGTGAACCTAAAGAAGGGAGAGGTGACATTAATACAACAAAGCTCTACATGATTAGTTCTAAGATCATAAAGGTGCTAAAAGACTAGTCTGAAGGTAGACAAGTAATTTTTTATGGGGTAATGTTAGGCCCCTTTTTGAGCTACGTAGTGGACTATGACAACTCAAAAGATCTTTATTTGAGGTAATCATTGGTGATGGTTGATCTTCTTATACTTTTGGTGCCATCTAGAAGGATCCCCATAGATCTTGTTCTAATTGGCAGGTAGTTTCTTAGTGCCTGAGTTTGAAGGAGAATATCATTAAGTGCTTTCATGTGGTGGTTGGAGAGCACATGTGTCAGAATAATGGATATAGTGGTATAATTACCCCCAATGATAGCTTAGCACCTAGTGTGTGCCATCTGAATTGGAAAAAATATGCTCCCCTACCTATAAAAATGAGTGTGAACCTAAAGAAGGGAGAGGTGACATTAATACATCGAAGCTCTACATGATTAGTTCTAAGATCATACACATATTTTGGTTTAAACCTAACATGGACACTTTAGATAACCACCATGTATCACCCAAGCTCACCTTTGATACATTGGGATTATATCATAACTTAGATGAGCATGTGATCTATTTCATACAAATTGTACTCTATGTTAATGAGCTTTGAGTTAATAGAAATGGCGTTGTATATTTGCTTATTTGTAGAATATTTTCATATAATTTATCATTGTTGTATGATTGTGACTTAAGTTATATATGAATAATGATATATTTTTCATTATTTGAATGTATTATGACATAAATTTCTACTCCAGGTCACTAATGGCATCATTATGCCATATAATAACTTTGACATACCTATGAAATTGACTAAGTGTTAAAACTGGCATGAACTAAAGCCCTAGTAATTATGCCTAGAGTACTAACTTGAAGAGTGATTACCTAAACATAATCCATTCCCTTGCCTTGTCTAAGTTCCTAAATGACACTTAACTTGCTATCCCTATGGCTTGTGCCATTAAGAGCTATATCTAGCCAAGCATGAACTTGCACCAAAAAACTTGTGCCTTTAAATAGGCTTGCACCTGGTAATCATATCCAAGATGGAACACACTAATAGACCACTTAAGCCCATTTCAAAAATTACTAAGTCTCATTGAGACTAAGGTTGCACCATGTTCCAACTAGCCTAATGTGGGCCCTAGTCCCTTCACTGTTGTGCTTTGAGTGAGTGCATAAGGCTTGCACCTTGTGTGAAATTGATGCCAGCACAATAGTGCACTTAAATTTTGTGTGCCATAAATGTGTACTATGCTTATGCCTTGCTATATAAATTACATAATTGACATTAATTGATTGTGAAGTACGTGACTAAGTGCATGAGCCAAACAAGGAGATTTTTCTACAACACTCAACAAAATATGACAACATTGCATTCACTTTTTTTAATGTCACCTTTGGTTATCTATATTTTGGGAAATTTATCATATAATAAAGGAAATTAAAAGGAATATTTGGGTTGTGGGACAAACCTCCCAGTCACATTTGCACCCTAACATTAGTATAGACCTATAGATTTTCTTTCACTAATGATGAGGTGGGAGAGAGAGAGATAGAAGTGAGTCACTCTACTAACCCCATCCATTGATATAGAGATAGAGTGAGTTCAACCTTAATATTCCCATTTCATGAATGTTCCTTTTATTAAATAATACAAATAATCCATCTCATGAGATCATATAAACCTAATTTTTATTCCTTCATTAGTGAACCTTAATATGCACAGGTGATAATCTAGATAGGCAAGGTCTAACATACATGTTACTTCCTATGATTGCACATTCATCAGACCCCACATAATATTAATGTTATTTCCTAGCTACCTCACTAGCCAGTACATCATACATTATTGTTCCCATTTTACTAATGTTCCCATTCACTTAGTGACCATTCACTCACTAACCCATTATGTCAATGCAGTTCCTCAACCCTCATTTATTGTATACTCTATCTCTCTATATCTCTCTCTTTATATGTGTGTATGTAGGTCAAATAATTCCCATCTAGTAAATCATATGACCTTTATTCCATAAATTACCTCTCTAGCCTATAAATGACATTATTAATGGACTAATGATTTAATAATTTTAAATATACCTTCCCTTCTTAGATATATAATATATGGATACCATACTAATACCATTATTCCCATATCCTATTCAAGGTCCAGTTTTTAATGTTAACACCATTATAGGTGGTGTTACTTCCATATCATAACCATGTTATTCTCAGTGATGCCATTCCCATCACGTAATCATTTTATTTATGGTGGGTTAGCAAAAGGCCTGAAGATGGATTCAGACCAAATTCCTAAATATTTTTTGGTAATTTTTATTAATAGTTCGATTGATACACATAAATGACAGGCATGTTGCATGCGGCATGTGTAATACATGTATTCATGATACAATCACTCATACATGACATATATTGCATACCTAGTACTGCATGTAGGTATGTGTTCACTCATATGTGACATCTACATGTAGTCATGATATAATCACTCATACTAGACATGAGTGGAGATAATCACCATAGTTCACTCCATTCATAATAGAAGAAATCAAAACATCATTAAAGATTCATCCTAAAACTATATTGTTCACTTTTTAAATAAATGTTAAATAGATGGGCCAATCCATGCATGCTTCAATTCCAATCTCATGCATGCATGATCTAACCAATTTATTCAAAACTTGCATATAATAAATTTACCTTATAGCATTATAAACTCACATAAGAACCTACCAATACCACTACTATTTGGGGGTGGAGGGTAATTCTTTCAAACCTTATTTTCTTAGGGTTATATCAAAATTTATCACATCGCTATCTCCCTCTCCCCAAACCATATGGAGGGAGGGTGGTTAAGTGCATAAATTCCTAAAATTGGTACTTAGGCATATTTATATTTATATATCATTAATTGGTTGAGTTTTATTTATGTCTAATACTCAATAGGTCTAGTACCAATCATTATATCTAGAATTAAGTGGTGGAATGCTCTCATCAGTACTTAATGGTAGTTTAGTATTTATTGACTCCCTCTCGATATTAGTACTATACATTGGAATTAAAAATATCAT
The DNA here is from genome assembly GCA_037957365.1 of Torreya grandis. Classification (NCBI taxonomy): domain Eukaryota; kingdom Viridiplantae; phylum Streptophyta; class Pinopsida; order Cupressales; family Taxaceae; genus Torreya; species Torreya grandis. The sequence goes on from JARHVA010001717.1 coordinate 2,267,625, forward strand.
CATCTCACAAGGCCTTTACAAATCTTATACCTTTCTACTATAATGCATCAATATCTCAAACTCAACTCAAATCCTAAGCCTTTCCTTGTATAGCAAGATCTCAAACACAACTCAAATCTTAATCCTTTCCACTACCAATCATAAATTGAATAAGTTACTGTAGATAATGAAATCCAAAATTCCCTCCATCTATAAATATTTGGGTATATCTTTGGAAGTGTACTTTAAGGACTAGACACTTTGTTCTTATGTAATGTGGTCCTTATAGATCCACCATCATTCCCTCATCAACCCTCATCACCCCTCATCATCCTTAATAACTCCCTCATCATCATTTATCATCACTCCATCATTATCCCTTATCATCCCTCATCACTCATTCATCAACCCTTGTCATCCCTCATCATCACTAATCACATTATCATTAGTCCTAATCATCCCTTGTCATCCCTAGTCACTCCCTCATTGGACCCCATTATTCATCATCATCCCTAATCATTCCCTCATCATCCCTCATCTTAATTCATTTTCTCTAATCACTCCATCATCAACCCAAATCAACCCTAATTACCCCTAGTCATTCCCTCATCATCCCTAATCATCCCTAATCACTCCCTCATTGGCCCTCATTATTCCTAATCACGCCCTCATTAACCATAATCATCCCTAATCATCCCTAGTTACCCCATCATAGTCCCTCATCATCCCTTATTACTCCCTTATCAACCTTCATCATCCCTCATCATCCCTAATCACCCCCTCCTCATCCATCATCATCCCTAATCACTCCTTCATTGACCCTCATAGTCTCTCATCATCCTTAGTCACTCCCTTATCATCCCTAATCACCCCCTAATCAACCCTCATTATCCCTAATCACACTCTCATCGACCCTCATCATTCCTCATCATCCCTATTTACTCCTTCATTATCCCTCATCATTCCTAATCACTCCCTCATTAATCTTCATCATCTGGAATCACTCCCTCATTGACCCTCATCATCCTTAGTCACTACATCATACCTAATGACTCCCTCCTTATCCATCTTCATCCCTCATCATCCCTAATCACTCCCTCATCAGCCCCTAACATCCCTAACCCTCACTGATCACTCCCTCATCAAACCTCATCATCTCTAGTCACTCCCACATCATCCCTAATCACTCCCTCCTTATCCCTCATAGTACTTAATCACTCCCTAGTCAAATTTCATCATCCCTAATCATTCCTTCATCATCCATAATAAATCACTCCTCATCCCACATAATTATTAATAAATCACTTTAATACATTGATGGTGGGTTTAATGGCTTCCCACTTGTGACTGATCAATTTATATGCATTAATGTGATTATGTCATTGATCAATGCATTGATCATGGTTGAGTACACAAATTTATATTTTTGGTTTTGATAAGGCATTCTCCCAACCACTATATTTGGTTAGTTTATTTTAATCTCCTCTCATAAGTGGTGATCAATCCCTATTAATAACCCATTCAATATCATGTTGATAAGATGATTTATGTTACCATACTAGTGAGATCTAGGTCATTTTATTCTAGTGATATCTAGGTCAATTCATTATAGTGATAAATTTTACATGTGTATCGAGGTCATTTCTACATGATATCATATTACCATTTCCCTATGATATCATCTTTCACATATCAACTCTGATTGATGTTTCCTACTAAGACTGTCAAGGCAATGAAATAAATATAGGGGGTCTCAAGTAATTCATCCCTATCTCTATCCTAACTAGTTTCATTGAGGCACACCTAGGGGATTCTAATTCATTCATCCCTATCATTAGCTTAACCAATATATACATGATCTCATATATGTGGCTCCCTATCTTTATCTTGAATAATTGCATCCATACCTAAGCTTAGAGCTTAATAACTCTAATATTTTAATTATTTTCCAATCCTCTTGAGCTTAATACCTCTTTACTCTCTCTCAATATTAGTACCAAATCAGATAAGGGTAGTTGGGGTGTTCTACCAAGGCTAAAACCAATCCAAGGTATCATCTAGTTCTATTCTAACAATCAGATTAAACCTATAAAACCAAGGAAGTTATCACACATTTTGGTTGGTGATTCCTACAAGATAATTAAGTGCAACCTTAAATCCTCAATAAAATAGGGCCATGTCAAATGTGTAGATATATCTTAAATCCCTTAATGTTGGTAGTGCATATTCTAAACTAGGGGAACTCTTATTGATAACCCATTTGATAGCACTGACTTAAGGTTTTTATACACATGACCACCCACCCCTCTCTCCATATGGTTTGGGGAGAGGGAGAGATTGATATGAGTGATTCTAATAAGATCATAATAAAATAGGGTTCAAAATCACTCCCCTCCACCCGTAAGAGTAGTGGTAGTGGTAGTGTCCATTATGAGTTTGGAATGCTACAAGATGACTTTAATCTATACAAGTCTAGAATAAAGTGATCAGGTCATACATGTGTGAGATTGGAATTGATGAATGCAAGGATTGACCCAACTATCTAACATTTGTTTTATATTTAATGGTATAATTTTTGGATGATAATTAAATGGGGTTATGATTTCTTATGTTTGAATGGAGTGTACTAGGGTGTTTAGCGCCATTCATTTTTAGTAGATATAGTACTAATGTATTAATATAGGGATATTTTCATATGATTTACATGATTGAAATAATATAGTTTCAAATTGATCATGTTATTTAAGTAATAAACACTAGAGTGATGACTATGGATCAATCAATGAAGAAGTAGAAATGTTCAAATGACTAGATTCATGTCTACATCAGATCATATAGTTATAAATATCCACTTAAGATCCCCTATAAGATCGAACCATTCCATTTAAATATTATGATTGAGTTACAATGGAGGTGAGCAAGTTCATAGTCCTACTACCAAGAGATTGAAGCAAAGTTATTTTGATCTATAGACCTAAAATGTTATCTTTAAACTATGAGCACGTAAATTCTATCTCTATCTACATATATGGTTTAGTCATTGAATAACAACCTAAATATTATATATATATATATATATATACACCCCATATATAGATATAAAGTTGACATGGAACAAAGTGGTCAAGTCATGCATGTGTGAGATTGGAATTGATGCATGCAAGGATTGACCCAACTATCTAACATTTGTTTTGGAGTGAACGGTATCTTTTTTAGATGACACTTGAATGGTGTTTTAATTCCTTATGTTTTTAATGGAGTGTATCAAGGTAATTATCCCCATTAATTTCCAATATATTAGGTAGGTCCATGATGGATTAATTTAGGGATATTTTCATATGATTTCCATGGAAGAAATAAGATAAATTTAAGTTGATCATATTATTTAAGTGATAAACATTGGAGTGATGACTATGGATTAATTTATGAAGAAATAAAAATGTTCAAATGACTATATTCATGTCCACATTGGGTCATGTGGTTACAAATTTCCATATATAATCCCCTAGTAGATCAAAATATTCCATTTCAAAACTATAATTGGGTCATAGGGGAGGTGAGCAAGTCGATAGTCCTACCAAGAGATTGAAGCAAAGTGATTTTGATATATAGACCTAAAATTTTATATTTAGACTATGAGTGCATAAATGTTATCTATATCTACATAAACTATTGAGTGCTTAACCAAGAACATAAATGTTGTCTCTATCTCTATCTCTATCTCCCCCATATAGTGATAAAAAGGTGACATGTCAAATGTTATATTATCCCCATATCGACCTATCTATCTTTATATGGGAAGTGGGAAGTGCATAAATAACTTAACCTAACTTATACTCATCGGTTGAGTGCTCTACTCAATTTACTCCTATCATGAACTATGGAAGGTTGAGTCATAAAGTTTATATCCCAATCCCCCCATGATGCATATATTGTATACATTTCATGTTACATAAATAATAGAGAGATCATGATTATATCCATTTTCATTAGTGAATTAGTCTAATCAGTTCTTATAAGAGCTACAAGACTGTATCATGTCCATATTTATTTTATAGGACACATACTATAGGCTAGTAAATTATGCATATCGATAGATCCATTAATCAAAATTCCAAAAATTATTTTATAATTTGGCATGAATATATCTTCATGCCAAAATCATTCCAAATTCATGAGTTTCAACCCTAATGTTGGGGTGAAAAAGTGACTGGAGGTTCAACCCACAACTCAACCCTTTATTTGCATTTATTTTAATAGATGGTAAATTCCCTCAAATGTAGATATCTAAATTTGAAAAGAAATAATAGAATGTGAAGTTGTCATATATTTTTGAGGGTTATATGTATCAATCGATATAGGTTGATCCATTCATGCGTACTCCATCCCATCTGTAGATACTTGAAATTATACACTTCATGTCCATTTTAATCCTTTTGTTAATTTTCACTAACATCAATCATCTAATTAGTCTTATATCTGCACTAACATCCAAAACCTCCACTATTGATCTCCCACTAGTTAATTAATATCTTCTTCCACAACCACATCCAATCCCCCAAAAATCACATCTTATTCCATTACTTGATTATTCCAAATTAAATTAAATAATCCTTACCTAATTAAAATTTCAATAGCTTTTGTAAATTCATATTATCCAAATTCATAAATCAGATAAATCATCATATCATGACATCATCCCTATTTTCTAATGTAAATTTCATGTAAAGAGGCAAGTGTGAAAGCAAGATATATTACATGTTCTTACACACTTCTATCCTTCATCATTACATCCCTCTACTCATACCAACCTTCTTCTTACACATTCAATCTTCCTCATTTATGAGGATGAGGACCATTCCTCCACCCTTTATTTCCAACCAAGATCAATGGATCTCATCAATCAACCAAAGCTATAAATATAGGGCTCCTCTTCCATTTTTAGGAAGTGTTTTTATGCAATTAAGTGCTACCATTTTATCAATCAAATATTCAAGCCACATTATCACTCATCCAATCAAAATGCCCATTTTTGAAAGGAGGTATTTATAAATTATCTACGTGCTTTGACTAAACTTTGAAACTATATCACATATGAGCACATCATATTGATAAGAGGGTAAATGAAGTTATATCAATTATTTGTTTTATTTGTTTTCATTTTCTATTAGCTCAATTTGAGTAAACTTTATTTGATTAGGTGTCATTTAAATTTGTTTTTATTTATACTAAAAAATACTAATCTTTGTTCATGATGTTACACCATCATATTACATAGATGTTGCATTCATGTTATCATATGCCCTATCTATATCATTCATCCCTATCTCTTTCTCAACCAATCCATACCTGAGCCCTATCTATATATATGGATACATATATCTATCTTGATTAGTGATATGCATACCTGAGCTTAGATCTTAAAAATTATAATATTTTGGTCACATTCCAATCCTATTAATATTAGTATGTCGTGACTCCCTCTTAAGATAAGTACTAGACCAAAACAAGGTAGATGGGGGTGTTATCAGGGCTAGAACCAAACCAAGAGGTATAATGAGGTCCAATGAGGGTATGACTAGGGGTGATGAGGGAGTGATGAGGGATGATGAGGATTTGATTAAAGATAATGAGGAATAATGAGGTAGTGATTAGGTATTATTAGGGATGATGGAGTGATTGGGTATAATGAGGGACAATGAGGGTTGATGAGGGAGTGACTAGGGATGATCAGGAATTATGAGGACTAATGATGGTGTGATTAGGGATTATGAGGGATGATGAGGGTCAATGAGAGAGTGATTAGGTATTATAAGGGAAATGAGGGAGTTATTAAGGTTGATGATGAATGATGAGGGAGTGATTAGTGATTATGAGGGCCAATGAGAGATCTCTAAGGACCATGTCACATAAGAATGAAGTGCCCAATCCTTGAATTACACTTATAAGGACATACCAAAGTGTTTCTAGATGGAGAAAAATTTGTATTTAATTGCCTATAAGTACCTTCTTTACTTCATTCTTGGTAGTGGAAAGGCATAAGATTTGAGATGAGTTTGAGATTTTGATATCCTAGTAAAGGCCTAGGATATACTCAATATAGGCCTAGGATTTTTGAAAGGCCTTTTAAAATTATGTTATTTTGACTTCCAATGTCTAGTATTAAGCTCAAGATGGATTCAAGAGGTACTAAGATACAATGGAGTATTGGTAGGAGCACTAAACTACTTAATACAAAATACATTGATTGGTATTATACCTATTGAGTATTGGCCATATAGACATTCAACCACTTAATGATATATAGATATAGATATGCTTAATCACCAACTTCAAGCATTTATGTGCTTGACCCCCCTCTCTCCATATGGTTTAGGGAGAGGGAGATAGTGATGTGAGTAATTCTAATATGAGCATGAGAAAATAGGGTTTGAAAGAACTGTACACCACCCCAAATAAGTGATAGTTTCCTATGTGGGTTTTTAATGCTATAAGATGACTCTATTTTATGCAAGTATAGAATATAGTGGTCACATCATGTATGCATGAGATTGGAATTGAAGCATGCATGTATTGACCCATCTGTCTGAAATTTATTTTATAATGAATGGTATCCTTTTTGATTACTCTTGAATGTGATTAACCCTTTTTGGTATAATTTGTGTTAGGGTTAAATGGGGTAGAATAGCCTATACACAAGGATGAATAAAACTATTCTATAGTAGGATAATTAATTAAAAAAAACTAAGATTAATGAATATTTTGAATTAAAATGTAGATTTATGTTAAATATATAATGTACATAAAAAATAGTAGTTTGATTACATAAACACAAAGTAGGGACAATACTTAGCTTATCTTCAAATATGCAAGAAGATCTAATAAGTAAAAACGTGGAAATACATAAGGCCAAGATCAGGATCCAATTTTCAAATTCTATAAATATTATTTCTAAAGAGATGGACACTTGTGTTAACTTGTGGACACTTTATCTTGTACATAATATTCATTATATTATGAAACAACCACCTAGATCCTTTTAGGTTTTTTGTCACTTTTATGTTGATGCCTTTTATTCACGTGCATAGGCTATCAATGAATATATTGGATAAAACCTTAGCTCTTCACTTTAGGTCTTTGTATCTTGACAAAAAGGGTTAGTTGGCTTACGGTGTTGAGATGAATTCAATCACCTTTCTATCAATGAACATTTCTACATAGAAAATACTCTAATGAGGGCCTCAAACTTATGTAGTTCTCCTTTAGGTGTTGTTTTATGTGTGCACAAAGGTGAAATATATTATATTCAAGGTAATTAATATACCTTGTAACTTGAAAAATATTTCACGTGATATTTTATTTGAGTGTTTTAAACCTATAATATGACTACTCCTATGGCTGATATGAAAATAGGGAAGAATAGGGCAATAGAACTCAGTTGTGCAATTGATTGATTGAGCTTGAATAGGTGATTGATTTGTATTTTTTAGATAGATAATGAGTAGTATTTTATTTTTATATATACCACACCCTTTGAAAATATCTCATGGAAGGGTTAAATATAACAAAATGGATAACCCTTAGGTTTTGAAAGATTTTCAAATTAAATGACTTTTAAGGACTTGACATTCGATAAGAATCTAGACACTTGCATTGACAAAAGTGTCCCAATAATGGACATAAGTATCTAATAGGTTAAGAAGATATTAAGACACTAAAACTCATAGTGAATGATATATATCATGTTTTAAGTTTTATATATATTAAAATATATTTGGGTCATCAGAAATGATAGGGTTGGACCATACGATAAGCAACTTGGTATAGTAAAATGGAGAATGCAAGTATTTAGGTAGAAATAAGGTCTAGAATTGAATGGTAGAGACCTAATAGGTATTTTTCAAGTATATAATACTAAGATTATATACAAATTATAGTTTAGTATCTACATATCTGTCCCTTTAATCTATTTATGCATAAAGATGAAATTACTAGATTAAAGGAAAGAAATGTGTACCTAGGTATGTATAACACACCTTGCCTTTGCTTGAGCCCACTTTGAGTGTTTTTTTGGTGTATTACCTATAACCAAGAGCATGTTATAGTATAAATCAGTTCATATAATACAAAATTTGAAATAATTGAAATGCTTGAAAATAAAGAGAGCAAGGAATGAGAAGACCTGTGTGCCGATGCAACCATGTTTCCCCTTGGTGTTTTGACTTGGTAAAGATGATTAATTATGAATAATTTTAACTAAGAGAATTGAACCTTATATATTTTAATATGTATATTGGAAGTAAATTACTCCCCCAATTTGGTGCAAGGGTAAGTTATGACACAGCCATTAAGAGCATTGTATCTCAATCACACAATTCAAGTGATAGTACAATAAAATCCAAGTGAAGTGGTATAAACAACTCAACCTACAAAATAGAAGTAGTTTTAGGATATTGAGATCATTTGATCTCAACACACTACTCAAGAGAGCCAACTAATCTAGATAAAAAAAAGTCTCAAAATGGTGCTTCTTGTTGACAACAATGTTTCTTGGTAAAGTATCCATGTTTCTTGGTAAACATGTTTGAATAAGTTTGAATATGTATTTGTAATTTTTAGTGCACTTGCATGGCATATACACATCCAGTGTGTCTCAATATTAATTATCTATCAAAATATAACCTCTACTCTATAACTGTTTATAATATCTTTCAAAAATCTAAGAAACACTTTCCCAAGTCTGTTGAAATTATTGTAATGTATAAGATTACAACTCAAGTATATATCTAAATCATTTAAACTTTAATGAAATAATGGAAAGTATAAGAATTGTATAAGTGTGTATGCAATGTCTCTATGGAATACCCCCACTAATATTCCCCCTTTTTTAGGTGAGGGAAATGGAATTTGGTAGTTACCTGACCTCAAAAGGATAATATAGTTATACAATTTGTGTATGAATCATGTAGCATATAGGTGTTGCATGTATAAGTATATATATCAATTAAGCTCATATTATGTGGTCAAAAATATCCATAAGATGCATGATATGTATCATGGAAATGTTTGTAAATTAATAGTACAAGATCAATAAACAATCAAACACACACATAAGAGCACTCAATGTTACACAAAAGGGGTCTAATGAGAACATAAACAAGGGACATATTTAAATGTCACACACTCAAAAGAATGACATATTCAAATATCCAAATAGGAAAAGAAGTAATATTTAATGGCACAAGGACCAAAAATAAAGGAACATATTCAAAGGTTACACAAAGAAGACAATAACAAGCAAGAAAAAGACGCTCAAGGAAGTGACAATGAAAATAAATGAAGTATAAGAAACCAACTTAAGCATATTATACTAGTCCCTACATGTAAGTGTTAGAAAAAAATTCATGTAATATAGCATATAAAGTATACTATGAAATATGTAAGCATGACTATAGGCATGTGTAATTTTTAGTATATAATCTTGACATGATAATGTAGAAATGATCATAAAATAATGTAACCTATATTAATTGTGATCGAGGAAGTAGATGCCCCCAATATAGTATGTCATGTGGGAAGAGGAAAGGTCCAACATCTATATGTGAAACTATCATGGGTCTAGTGTATTCCTATATCACACTCAAATATACATGAAACATATGTGTATATAAAATAAAATGAGATGTTATTTACTAACAAAAAGAAAACAATATAGATGCCAAGGTGCTAGTAAACATGTGAAAGTTGAATATTTTTATATTTTAGAATTATTTGAGATTTTTTTATTTTATTTTTTAATTTTTGGAATATTTGGAAAGGTAAAAGGTATAACCTATGATCCCATCTAAGGGATGCTCATATGGAGCTCCAAACTTGTAATATAGTACATCAAATTGGTGATAATGCTTAGGAGTATGTATAGGTGTCATATCTAGAATTGTAGAATATGTGGTAATTTTTGTATGTCTCATTGGACTTTGTGGCCATGAAGAGGTGATATAAGGATTAAGGGTTCATTAAATGTATTATTTATTTCTCTATGGTTTCCTGGGTGTAGCTGCGATTAAAACATGTGCATTTTCTATTAGCAATTGGGTAGAATGTGTAGATGTAGATGAAAATTTTGAAATCTATTTGTATCTATGGTGAAATTATCTCTCAATTAGTGACCACCTAGTAAAGTGTATTTCTTTTTTCTTACCCTTTCATAAATGATTAATCTTAAAAATTTGTATAATTATCTCTCTAGGAATAAACTTATCTTGTTCAAGTGGATGTTCATTTGGAATTATAGAAACTATGACTACCCTATTGGTATGAATGTATTTAATGCACCCATGTACCGTGGAAGGTACTACATGGATTTTATGTATCCAAGGTCATCCCAATTACATATCAAAGACTCTTATATATGGTATAACTAAAAAGGTAGTGACCACATGTACTAGACCAACTTGTAAAAGTAAATCAATCTCACCAATAATGTGTTTTGATGCCCTATTGAATGCTTTGGCCATTTTTTTCAAATGGTTTAAATCATCATGTGTATATACCAAATGTTTAAGTAACGTCATGGTATAAATTTTATCACTAGAACCATTATTGATCATAACATTTTGTACATACTAATGATCAAGGTATGCTTGAATAAATAGTGAATGAAGATTTGAGTCATCATCCACAATTTCACTGTCATCAAATTTAATATAGGGTCTCTAAACTATAATAGGTATTGTGTTTGTATAATTATCAATAATCCCATCTAATGGATACCCATAATGTGATGGATGAGGATGTGCATTATATTCCATTTTCACTTTTGTATCTTCCTTAAAATTATCTTGCAATGGATTGCTAAATACCTTCTGATTTTGATGTCACAAGGTTGTGAACCTAAATCCTTTGGAGGATCATCAAAGGCAATATCTAGGTTATCAATAAGATCTTGGATCTTATGTTTCAAGGTATAACATCTATTTGTATAATGCCCAGGGCCTTGGTGATACTCATAATATGCATCAACATCATATCCTTTTGGTAGAAGTTGACTCATATCAACCTATATGGGAGGAGGAAAAGATATGAGGTGACACTCCACAACCTTATTAATTATTTAAGATAGATACTCAGGTAATCATGTAAATTTTCTCTTAGGTGAATTGGACAAGATGAGCTGATTAGCTTTTTGTGACATTGGATTAACCATTGTGGTTATTTTCATTTCAAGTTCTGTAGGTTTTACCTTGTAGCTTGGTTTGATATGAAACTTGGTAGTATATGTAGTTAGTGTGTTTGTTAAATAATTAATCTTGCTCAAGGAAATAAGTTTTATTTCAAGATCTTGAAAAATATGGAATAAGTCATCAAAATATTTGAACTTCTTGAAAACAAGAGACTCATGTAATGAGGAAAGAAACATTTCCTTAAAGATGTCTTGAAGCTCTTTATCTACCATTGGATTTATCATTTTGGCCAACATTGTTTTGTATCTCAAAACATATTCATTGATAGGTTCATTGTTTCCTTGTTTAATTTTAGTAATTTGTGCATATGACATTTTTAGTGATGTTAATAAATAAATGTGCTAGAAACTAGTTTGTTATGGGTTTGAATTCTTTCACTATTTAAATTTATAAGTCATAGAACCATATTAAAGCATAATCATTTAGTCTCATTGGATTTAATTTGGTCAAAATTTTATCATTTGAAGCATAATCAAGTTGTGTCGCATAGAAATATTAGAGATGTTGTTCAAGATTACCCATGCCATCAAAAAATGTAAACTTTGGTGCAACAAAACTAATTGTAAAAAAGTGCAAAGATATCATAGATAATAGAGGATTATGTAATATATCTTGTGAATTACTATCATGGGTTGATTTCAAATAATTTTGTTCAATATTGGTAACCTTAGCCTCCAAAGATTATATAACTTGAGAATTTTTACTGTAGACACATTGGGATTTAGATTTGAGATTTTAGTAGCCATAAGATGGGATGAAAACATTTGTGTTTATGTAGTCATTGAAACCGATAACTAAGTTGAAATATTAATTGTTCCCATGGAGGATGTAGCAAGATTTGTACCATCTAAGGGTTCACCATTATTGGATATGGATGCACTAGCCTTAGCATGGTTATTCTTTTTTTTTGTGCATGCCTCAATAGGTAGCATTCACATGGAATCATTGAATTACATAGAATGTTGGCATCTCATCCCATATTTCATAAATAAACATATATCAAATTATAATGATGAGTAAGCATAAATCTAAATCAGTGAGCTCCTTTGGCTAAGCAGCCATGAGTAAGGGTCATCCATGCCATCAAAGTCACCTAAGGCATGATCTTGGCCTTAACCATTTGACTCTCCATGTCAGGTACCTAAAGGGATTTATACCCTAGTGGATGGATATAAGCAACCATTGGGTAATATGTAAGAATGCATTGATAAATTTTCTATTTGTAGTTAGATGATTGGCTAAGGCTTTTTTATCTTTCATTTCTAAACAATCCTTATTAACATTTTTCATATTTGATAAATGTAAATAAAGGTGCCAAAGGAAATCTAAAAATATATAAATTACTAAAATCAAAAAGCCTAGAAGACTAAAAATATTAGATCAAGCTAGGAGTTACATGAGAAGACAGTCATCGAGGATACCAAATGTTTAACCATTTTTCGTATAATGTGTGTTAGGGTTAAAGGGGGTAGAATAGCCTATATACAAGGATGAATGAAACTATTCTAAATTAGACCAATTAATTTAAAAATCATATTAATGACTATTCTAAAACTAAAATGTTGTGTTATGATAAATATGTAAATTACATTCAAAATAATATTTTGATTGAAGAGATAATACTTAGTTTATTTGTAAATACACAAGCATATTTGATAAGTAAAAAGAAGGAAATAGGTAGGGACAAGATCAAGATCTAGTCGTTAGATTCTAGAAATATTAAATATAGAGGTTTGAACACTTGTATTGGCCTATGGACACTTATGTCAATGCTCTTGTCTTGATCTTGATGTAGCTATTTTATACATAATATCCACTATGTGTGAACACTTGGATCAATTTGGGTTTTCTGTCACCTTTCTGTTGATGCCTTTTATTTGTATGCAGAGATAATTGATGACTATGTGTGGATCAAACCCTAGCTCTTTACCTTAGGTTTTTATACCTTGTAAAAAATGGGTTAGTGGGCTCATAGTATCAATCTGACCTCAAGGACCCTTATATCAATGAGTGCTACCTACATAGCCAATACTCTAAGGAGGGTCTTAGACTTATGTATATCTCCCCTATGTGTTATTTTGTGTGTGCACAAGGGTGAAATATAATATATGCAAGGGCATGCAATTATCTAGCTTGTAAATTGATAAATATTGCTCATGGGTTATTCTTTGGGTGTTTAAGACCTATAATATGACAGCTCCTATGACTCATATGAAAATAAGAAATAATAGGGAAGTATAACTTATTTATGCAATTGATTTATTAAGATTAAATAAGTGTTTGGTTGGTATTTTATTTATGGATAATGAGTAGGCTTTGATTTTTATTTATACCACACCTTTTGAAAATATCTCATAGAAAGGTTACATAAAACAAATGGGTTGACCCTTAGAATTTGAAAGATTTTATTATTAGATGACTTTTAAGGACTTGACACTTGATAAGAATCTAGACACTTGCACCGATGCAAGTGTCTGATAGCTTAGGAATATTTTGAGGGTATAAAACTAATATATATATATATATATAAAGCCTTCTATTTAGTGTAAGAGATCTGGGTCATCATAAAAGATAGGGTCAGACCATAAGATAAGCAATTTGGCATAGTGAGATGGTGAATGTGATACTTTAGGAAGTAATAAGATTTAGAATTGAAGGGTAGAGACCTAATAGGTATCTTTCAAGTATACAAGACTAAGATGTTATATAAATCAAATTTTAGTATCTACAAAATGTAGTTTCTATTCCTTATGTTCCAAAAGGATTTTACCAGCGTGATTAGCCCCATTCATGTCTGGTAGATTAGGTAAGGCCATGATGGATTACTCCAGGGATATTTCCATATAATTTATAGATGAACATAATATAATATTGATTTGATCATGTTATTTAAGTAATAAACATTAGAATAATTAGTTTGGAGTGACTCACTTCTATGTATCTATCTCACACCTCCTCATTAGTTAAAGTATATATTTGAGTCTACACTAATGTTGGGGGTAAAAAAATGATCCAAAGGTTCAAACCACAACCCAAATATTCCTTTTCTTTTGCTTTAATAGATGATAAATTCCCCTAGATCCATCCCATAATATTACATAGATGTTACATCCATGTTAGCATAGGACATATCTCTATCATTCATACCTATCTATATCTCTACCAATCCATACCTAAGCCCCTATCTATATATATGGCTCCTTATCTAGACTATCTCAACCAGTGACATCCATACATGAGATTAAAGCTTAAAAATGATAATAATTTAGTCAGTTTCCAATCCTAAAATTTTGAAAACTAAGTATTGATCATAATGCATTTTTAAAAACTATCTTTTAAATGATAATGGAATCGATTTCAGAAGACACAGTGGCTCTAATTTGTTATATTTAGTAAAATAATTATAAACTATAAGAATATAAAATGTAATAAATTAAATGTAAGTGGAAGGGCAGACACCCTTTGCTAAAGGGCATATGCCATTTAGGTTCAGGACCAACCGAGTTGTTGTTTTCTATGGGTTTTCTAAACAAAAGGGTATACACCCTTTTAAAAAGGTTGCACGCCCTTTGCAAGAAATAAAAAGTTATTTTAGGAATGTCATGTTTTTTGTCCCCCCAAATTCATGCATCTACCCAAGTTAGAACATTGTTTTGATATTGTCCAGATCTGGAAGTGAAAAATAGGAGGGCCAAGAGTAAAAAGTCAATGAAAAGATAAATCCATAGAAGAATGGATCAAGTGATTGAAAATGCAAGCAAATGGAAGGATAAGGTTAAAAAGTCATGAACTATGTATAGTCAGGTTATTATTGTTTTTTTTAAGTTTATTTGAACAATTTTATATTTTAGTAATGCACAAGCTATCCAATAATTCCTTAAGATTAAAATCGGCTCAATCAATAATGAGTGGTAAACACCTTATCTTAGTTAAGAACAAAGTATTTATTGTGCAAATATTAGAATCAAAACATGTGTCTTTTTCAGTGATAAAGTTATCCAAAAGACTATTCATATGATCTTGAGTAGTAACCATGGATCTAGGAGATGCAAGAGTACATAAAGTCTCCTGATATCATGTAGAAGATTGTGCCAATTTTTGAACCTCTTGAGATAGATGTTTAGGATATGTTGTAAGTGTGTATAATTATTGCAAAGGAGATACCTATTTGTGATAAACTTGTTTTTTCTTTGTTTTCACTTGAACCTTTTGCACCTTTTTATTATGAATCTTTTACTTTAGAAACCAAAATCATACTTTTCTTGTGATTATATGCCTCATTAAATTGTGGTTGTGTATGGGGTAGAGGTAGCATAAAATGTATAGGATGTTCATACTTTATCCCTGAAATAGTAACAACTTGATTGCAATATATATATTATAAGAATCTATGAATATTTGAGGTACATCATGAATTATTTGCAACCATGGGTATCCTAATATCATATCAAAAATTCTATTTTATGGTACAAAAACAAAGGAATAACATAATATAACATGAACTACTTGAAGAGGTGACATGATATGGCTCGAAGTGGCTAATTACTTATCATTGAAATACTTAACAATTGTATTGGTTATATGTATATCACTATGTGTGTAACCTAAAGAATGAATCAAAGTAATTTTGAATGCATTTTTCCTTGATCCATTATTAATTAGCACACTGTGCATATGTTTTTGATCAATATGACCTCTTATACACAACACATGAAAATCAAATGAGTCATCAATTATTTCACTATCATAGAAATTAATCATAAGACATGATGCCACATTTGGAGTAATGGTACCAATAATACCATCCTGTGGGTGTTCATAAGATGTAGGAGGTGGATAGGCATTGTAAGTATGATGCACATTTTAAGTTTCCTTGTTAGTATCATGCTTAGGAAATGTGTAATATCCCCTTCAAACAGGAAATATAGCAACACAAAAAAATCTGGACCAAGATATAATCTCTGTTGAATAAATTCAGAATGATCGCAATAATATAGTCTCTTAATAGCAAATTACGAATCTTATCACTTGTCCTTCTAAACTATTACAATTGCAGTCCTTTCTCATGCATATAAATATGAAATACAGTCTTAAAAACCCTGGCTTATCAAAACTGGGAGTGAAAATTGAATTCTGGAAGGTCTCGGCCCTTCTGTGTCGACACACAGTCACCGTCGTCGGTCGATATCTCGCCGACGTCGGTCTCTGTCGGTCGGATTTTTGCCGACGTCGGTCTTCAGTCGACCGATGTCGGTCACTGAAAACCCTCTATCTACCGAGGTCGGTTCCTGCACTGATCTGTACGAACCTGTACGGACTCTGTACGGCCGCAAATTAAGCACAACTTCCCTGTTTTCAACCCCTGATCTGAAATATATGTCTCTAGCACAGTAGATCTCTAGCTGTATAATTTATTGAATCAAAACATAAAGCAATAAATACCTAAAATATCTGTGATAACTTCTGTGTGAAGTTATCTCTCAAACCTGAAATTCTGTGATAACCTCTGGATGAAGCTATCTCTCACTTTGGCAATATATCAGCTGATATTCCACAGCCTCTTAATTGCACACACTGAAGAGGGAACGTTCTCCAATGCAGATGGAATCCTGGAACCCTAGGCTCAGTCTTCACAAAAGAAATTCTTCAAAATCAATAATCAATAATCAATGGCTAATGAACAATGGTCTCCATGAGAAACCCTTATACCCTCAAAAAGATATGCTTGCCCTAATTAGGGTTTCTTAAATTAGAATTAGGGTTTCTAATTAAAAATAGGCTAAATAATTAATATTTGATTAAATCAATCAAATATTAATATCTCCCTCAATACATGTCGGATCGACGAACCGATCGAAGCTAGTGAATCAGGGAGTGATTCCGCACATAACCATACCATAATAAAGGCACTCCGCTGCATATCGAATATCCCTAAAAAGTAGGAGCCCTGGCCAAATATGTCTGAAATAACCTGAATGAAAATCAAATGTAGAAATCCTGTGAATCAAAGTCAAGCCAAGCTCCATTATGACCCTCTATCCATCCTATTAGCCTACGAAGGTCGCATAATAGGCTAACCATGAACTCATAACATGTCAATTAAAAAGGGGACATGACAAAATGGGTCACTAAAAAATCTTGAGCTTAGAATTGTCATTGTGTTGAGGCTTTGTTTCATCTATAGGGGCATCTACCTCAATGATATTATTGATAATAAGACTCTAAATGATATGCATGAGTTTATAACATTTTTTTGTAGAATGATCACTGCATAGATGATAATCAAAATATGCATTATTATCAAAGGATTTTTTTTGAGTCTTATTCATGTCAACTTCATATGGAGGAGGCAAAGTGATTATGTGAGATTCAATCAAACTTTTTGTTAATTTGTAAGGTGGTTGTGGTAATCTAGAAAATTACCTTTGTGGTTGATTTGATAAAATAATTTTTTTTAGAAAACTGAGAAATAACATTGACTTGTATCTTTTCTTTGGATTTAGTATCTTGTACCTTAGCTTTATAAGATGGTTTGCTTTGAAACTTGTTTGTAGTAATTGAAATAGGAGCAGATGTGTGCTTGATTTTGTCTAAAGTAAGAAGTTTGAATTCTCTATCTCTTATAGTATGACAAATCTCTTCAAATGATTTTAACTTCTTAAATAATATTGATTCATGTATGGGTGCAAGCAAACTTTGTTTGAATATGTCTTATAATTCATTATTTTCCAACACATTAGTCATTTTAACCAACATAGTCATGTGACGAAACACATACTCGTTAATAAGTTCATTAGTTCCTTGTTTGAGCCTACAAATTTGTGCATATGAAAGTTTCTCATCAATGTTGATAGTAAAGTGTTTGAGAAATAAATACGTTAACATATTGAGTGTTTGTGAATACACTCGTGGTAGGATTTCTAATGGGTTGTTCAACAAAATTGTTTGGCTCTTGAGAGATAGTTGCATTTGCATGTTTATGTTGTTATTATGGTGCAACAAAGAGTAAGGATACAATGTCCTAAAGATGGATATCAAGGTATTGACTAATTTATTTGGCATATATATTATCAAAACCACTTTCTTGAGCAGTTTTGGATTCGTTGGTTTTATCACTTTCTATGGCCATAAGAACTCCATCAACAGGGTATGAAGTAATTTTATCATCCATAGCAAATAAAAAAATAACAAGGTGTAAACAAGGAAAGAAAAGGATAAAACTAAAAATAAAAGGTTGCATTTTGAAGCCTTAGAAGGTTGGAACCCTAAGGAAGACCTAGGGTTTGACAAAGATCAAATTAATACGCAGGTTCACCACATATTTTATCTGAATTGAATTAATATAAGTAATTATTCTTAATCCATATAAAATGGAATATACTGAGGAAAATTGATGTAAATATATTTCTAAACAATAAAATTGAAAACAAGTGACTGAAATGGGCAAAGTGAAATAGAAACAAATAAGACTAAACTATGAAGGAAGAGAGATACTTATATTTTTGAGTTGTCAAGCGACTGCACAAGAAAATAGAATGTAGTAAAAAGATAATGTAGAAAACTCATAAGCATGCCAAAAGTGCAGGTTGAATGCCCTCAAGGACTGGAATGCCTAATAGGATAGGAATGACTGTCATTGGTGTCTTGTTGGTTGATCTTGTATTTTTACATAAAATTGAAACTTTTTGTATAGTTAGGTGTGACAATAAAAATTATGTCTTATTGCATTGATTTGATCGTTGATAATTGTGTGAAGACATGTATGTGCCTTCTTGAAGTTACAACTCCTATCTTTGTGCCACAAGGAGATTAATAGATGTGCAAAGAAGAAAAAAAGGGTTAGCGATTGGAGTTGTGCTAAACCTCAACACCCCTCTATGTTAAATATTGCCTACATGCCAATACTTTTAAGAGGGATCAAATCTCCATGTAGTTCTCCCACCTAAGGGCTTTGTGAAATTGTGATCCTTTGAATATGTGAATGCATATAGAATTGGCTTGAATACTTGATCATGCTTGGCTAGGGATGCATAAAATTGAATTCAGACTTGGCTCATGACTACTTGAAGTGATTGGAAACTTATTTAGGAATAATATGGAACTTTTGTTCAATGTGCACTTGTATAAGTCAACTCTTGTAATAGGATTGATAATCTTTCCAATATCCTCTTAATGAATGAATTGATTGTGTTTTTATAGTGATTGAAGAGGGAAAAAGATGCACTTGGGAGTTTATAAATATTTAGGTCGACCCCAAGGATGTTTTCCTTTTTACAATTTTGTATATTTGCATGGAAGGACATGATCAATAGACAGGACAAGAATGCATGTTGTTCTTATCTTGTTGGGCATTCTTGTCCCTTCAAGAAATATACTAGATTTTAGGTCTGAGTCAGAACATACATATGTGTAAAGGTGTTTTCAATAGTAATATTATTTTTGTAGGTGATGGTTGAAGGCCTTGTAGTGAAATAAGGTCTTCTTGTGTGCTTAGGATAGACCAAGTTGGTGAAGCAAGTGCCAGTTAAGTGCATATGTCAATTAATGGCAAAAATGGATAAAATGAGCATGATCAAGTATTCGTGACCAAATTTAGGTTATTACAAACTCTAATATCATATGTTATGAGAAAAATGAAAATTCCTAGTACCTCAAACATTGCAATAACCTGACTATACTAACTACCATTATTTTAAAAATGTGTAGACTATCTATACCAAGCCTAATCAAATAGGTAAAAGATCCCCCTTCTTAAAGACTAAAGGGTAAAAGTTAAAGATTAGCTAGGTCAATTTATCTATAAATAATCAAACATATGGACTAATTACAAATGCATATCCACCCAAAACACTAACCGTGGTGCTTTATTGTGACCTTTTCTAAGCAGAGGTTTTAGGATTTTCTTGGCATTGAACTTGAATTTTTCTCAATTGTGCAATTCGAACTTGGATCAATTAACTTGTAAAAACAAGAAATAAAAATCAAAATATTTACTAAAACCCTACTAATGATTTCTAGTTTTATCCCACGACCTTCATACAATTTCTATCATATTATACAATTTAAAGGGTATGAATACGTTCCTACCTATGGATAACAAATTTAAGGATATTTAAATTCTCAAATTCATTCATATGGTTGTCAATATTTTAAAATATTAATTACATTCATATGACTCTTTCAACTAAAATGCTTACGCTACAACCTTTTCAGTCACCGAGTTATTGGGTGTTCTTTTAAGGGCATCTTGAGTGCCTCACAATGTTGGTTGGTTTGGAAGAAGAAAGAAGGAGCCCCTGATCAAGACTTTTTGTGGAGTAATCATGGCATCTTCTATCGACTGTGGGATCCTTCTCCTCCTCCTTTGCCAGAGTATCCTCCTATGGCTAATTTGGTCTCTTCACGGAGTGTAGTTGTTCTAGTTGTTCCTCCTTCCCCTTCATGTCTATCGGCTTGCTTTGATTCCCCGTCTCATTCTTCACAAATGAAGCTCAAAGCTCCTATGGATACCACTAGCAATAGGAAAGGTTGAAGAACAGAAGCTGAAAGGCTAAGGTATGATGCTAAAGATTTGGTGAAGGATGGGAACCAATCGACTATGGAGGGTATCATTTCTTGTCATGGAAGAAGACTGACTTTAGCGATTGGTTGATATATGTTCCTTCTTGGATGTCTTTCTGAACACTCTTGATCGGTTTTGTTGTTGATACTGATGTATTATGGGTTCCCTTTGGCAGATTGTTAGTGGAGGTTTAGTTGAAGTCTATGTCTTTATGTTCTTTTGTTTGATTTCTCATGGTGGTTTTGTTTGTTGTGTATCTTGTTTGTCATG
Source organism: Torreya grandis (assembly GCA_037957365.1). NCBI lineage: Eukaryota > Viridiplantae > Streptophyta > Pinopsida > Cupressales > Taxaceae > Torreya > Torreya grandis. The sequence continues at coordinate 2,288,679 of JARHVA010001717.1, forward strand.
AGCCTGGTGTTTTAGGTGTTATAATTTGGTACTTCTTTGCTTCATCGGTTTGGTGATGGTTGGCTTTGTATCGGATTGAGTGGTCCCGTCAAAACCCTTGCTTTTACCTTATCAAATAAAAAATAATTAAAATCTTAAATATGTGTATACCCTTTTTCCTTTTAATATTTAAAAAGCTTAATACCTTCATACTACATCAAATTTAAAAGTTTGAAAGCTTAAAACTATGCTTATAACGCTATAGAGTGTTAAAAACTTTGAAGTTTAAAATTTTGACAAGCTTTAAACTTGGTCATTAAACTATAAGAGTTTAACGGGGCTCAAGTGTTTATAACATATAAAGCTTATGGTTTAGCCTACATACTTGAATCCGTAAACTCACAAAGATTTATTCATATCGAGTGTGATGGTAAAGCTTTTCAAGACAACACGGGACACTAAAGCCAATTTCTATAAACGACATATTGTAGGGAGAATGATGCAATTATGGAATTTCGAATGAACCATAACTCACTTCAAACTTTGGTGGTCGTTAGTTATTTTGAGTGCCTATAGAAGAATTCAATACATGTCCATTTTTAATTTGTGTTAAAAAATTACACATAATAGAATTATATATATATATATATATATATATATATATATATATATATATATATATATATATATATATATATATATATATATATATATATATATATGTTGATTGTTAAAAGTGAAAGGGTTTCGAATAGCGCTAAGGTGTCGATGCATTTAGTGGGTCACTTTGCCCTATGATAACTCTATCAGGGATGTCATTGGCTTAAAGATTATTTAAAGAGGTCATTATGAGATGACACAAACACATGCATGCACTAACAATAGTGAAATTTTAGGTTCATTAATAACAAGTTATAAACCAAACATGTCGAAAGACGAAAAGCGATAGTGTCGAATAATTGCATTGATAGTTCACATAGGTCTATTGAGCCTCTGACCCAATGAGCCATTGCGAACAAGTCCTTCAAAATAAAGACATAAATAGAAGACAACACTTATTGACAACCACAAGCAACAAGCATCCAAAGCATGTATATAGATAACATGGACACACAATGTCTTATCCAAGTATTACAAATACTAGCACTTCCCAGAGTCAGGGGAATTGACTGCAATGGTCTAATCTTGAAGATGAAATCAATACAACCAAACAAGTCAATCATCCAAACCTAGATTATCACTACCCTGCCAAAATAGGTGAAAGCACATGTTTGTCTAAAATGCAACTAGAATGATCACAAACCAATCCACAAGGTTCTCTCTCCACCACCCATAATCTACATCTAGTTCTTTCTCTCCAATGATACTCTCCCTCCCACAAAAAAGGTAATGCCTACATCACAAACAACCAAACAAGAAGACAATTATCTAAGTCATGATATCAAATCTACATAACATAAAACAATACAAACATGATAATACATAAGACAATTATTCCTCGTAATTGCATAACATCAATTTATCCGAATGATAATTGATTCCCTTAATTGCATTACCTAAGTATATGAAGCAAGATAACAATAATTAATTGATTCACAACCTTTAATGTAGGTTAATCAATAATCAACAACAATCAATTAACATTCCCATTATTAATTACGCCTTGTGTTAACATATAACATTAATTGCAAGCAAGTGCTTTCATAATTCGGCAATGGAAAAACAAGATGTGACACGACCACTTGCAATGGCACTTCCTTCGATTTAGTAAAAAATTCTAGTTAATCTATTTAGATGTACATTCTGCAATCCAAGCATAACCGGGGTATTTCCCACTGCAAAGAAAAATGGCAAAACCCTTGAATATTATCCATTATAAAAACAAGCAAATTTAAAATTGTTTAAACCATTGAACTCAAATGTTTTGACCTCTGACAAATTCAAACTTCTTGTAGAAAGGATCTTCTTACCTCTTAAACCTCTCTTTTAGATAAGGTTAATGTGAGCTAGCCCTAAGAATATGTTCTCGTGAAAAGGGGAAAATAAAATCTAATTATTACAACAAATTAATAATGCCAAATGTATTAATCATAAAAAACTTTATCAATATACCCAACGTAAAATTTTCACTCTAATTAAGGGCCATTACTCTTAGAACACCATTTTTTTTTTCAAAAACTATAATCCAACTGAGAAAAATCACGTAACAAAATTTGATTGGATAAAGAAAAATGATTTTTTATTAACTGAAAATAACCTTACATAATTTTTTTTTTAAAAAAATTAACCCATCAGATATCAAATAAACAGTAACTATATATATAACTATATATCAAATTTTAGATTTGATCGTTTGAATAAGCCCCAAAATACTAGGATAAATCTCAATTCCCCCGCTTATTACAAAATAAATAAATTTTAGAACCTATTTAACGTTGCTGTGAGAGGTAATTACGCAAAAAGATCCGCAACAAAATCGAAAAAATCTATTGAACGAGATTTAACGCGTGGCATTGTAGTTAGATAATACTCACCCTCCACAATTTTTAAAAAAAAAAAAAAATAGAAAGCACAATCGCACATATTTACTAAAGTATCTGAAGTGCCAAAGAAGAATATAAATATATTTAACTTCACAAACTTACCAGACAGCTAAGCAGGACGTCCTCCGACACCTTTTTTTATTTTTATTTTTTTGGAGGAAACGCTCACGATGTTTTTGTCAGTATCATGGCATCAAATATCTGTATAGCTTCTCCGCTAAAAACAAATTGCTGATTTAGTTAAAACGCTTCCCAATATTATCTTTATTATACTGACTGCAACTCCTTCGATATTCGGTAAAAATACTGGAAAACATGGCGAGCTGTATTGTTGTTCATCTTTTGCGGTGGACAGGGACAGGGACAGGCACACGGGTTAATGCTGCTACTTTTTCAGTATGAAAAGATATAGATATTGGGCATACAACTTGTTTTTGTTTGTTCCCGACTTTGGCAAAGGTGTATCCGTATACCAACATCGCCCATCTAGATTCTAACCTACCACGTATTACAGTCGACTTTTAAAAAACGTCATCACTGTGCAGATGGGAGAGAGAGAGAGATCCACATTATTTACCACTTCCACTATATGGTTATGAATTGGATGAAGAGTAATGTGGCTTCCACTACCAAGGCAATGCAGTTTGAATGTTTCTAAAAGTAAACTGTGCTAATATTGATTGAGCAGCAGGTTGAGGTTGGTTAGCTTTGGACGCAATGGTGGTCTTCTGAGATTTGAGGATCTTTTCACAGTGTGGTCACATTGTAGTATAGACGACTTCTCCCTATCAAAGATCCAGTAGTGGACTCCAAACTCAAGAACTAAAAACTATTATACAGTTGTATCCAGAAACTTTTCTATCATGCTGATTTTGGTTTGGCTTGGAATATTGGCATTGATTTGTGGGCATGGAGGTGAGGGTGGAAGAGATTATGTATCAGTTTTGGGTGACCCTTGTATGAAGAGTGAACGAGTGAGAGTGGCACTTGAAGGATGGAATCAATGCAACGAAGTGGGAGCAGAAGCTCCTGGCATGGGCAGCCCTAGATACGCAGATTGCTCGGATTTAGATTGCCTTTCTACACCAGGTTTGCATTTCCTATACACATATATTCAGTAAGTTTATAACTGTCGTGGTTAGCGTTGCAGTTTCATTTATGGGGAAAAAATAAGCTCAAAACAATGTAGATTTTTTGGTTTGCTAGTACTTAATTACATGCCTATTGGGATTTAACTGCGTAGTTTCAAGTTGATCTATATTGTGAATCAGTATTCATCTTGTATTCAATATGAATTAATTGAAAAATGTAAATGTAAATTTGTTTCTTTGTACATGAATCCAGAAAATAACTACATTAACCTTTGTCTTCGTGAAAACCCACATAAACTCAATTAAATGATTGAATCCCAAAAATTATATCACATAATTTGATCCACCAAAAACACCACTTATAATACATGCCTCATGGCTCGTTGCCTACAAGGCTGGTTTCCCACATTCTGAATTTTAGAAATTTTTTTGGGCGCCCTGGGGCATTCAAGATACCATGCCAGTTTTGACTAATTGCGGATTGGTAGCTGCAGGGTATTCATAAATTTGAAGAACATAATAGAGACAAACTTGTTACAAGTGCATTAAATTCAAAGTCATCTTAGAAATGGGTTTTTAGTGAATTCTCCGAGTCCTCGGATATCTACTGGTAACAGGGGCACTAACAAGTTCACCTTGTCTTTCAATTCCCACATGTTTGGAGTTTGGAGTAAGCAGCCCCAGTAAGAATCTTATGGAATGTTTGGCTGTGACTTGGAAAGCAGAGGCTTGACTCCATTCTAGATATATAGATTCTTTTTTGATACATTAAGGCCGTCTTTACGTAGGAGATTTATATATGATCTTATTAAGGCAGCAAAGTAGGGGCAGTAATCCAGTATAAAGAATTTACCACAATAGCCAATTGCCATATTTATCAAAAAAATTGATGCTAAAAGTAGATAATAGTAATATAGGATGGACCGCTTCTTGAAAATACAGTGACGCCTTATGCAGAGATGGAAACTTCCAGCTCCTCTCAATTGCTCGAGACTTATACAGTTAGGTTAGGGATATCTCGGGCATGGGGTATGATCGTTACTGCTGGCTGCAAATTTGACTGTTGTTTGCTGTGTTGTCAAAAGATTTAAAACTCGAAAAGATTTGTAATCAGGTAGAACACTTTACATAGAGAATGATGTGTATTAGTCTATTAATTAGTTCCAAGATGTCATAAAGCTTTGCTATGTCACATTGTCACCCTAGAATTCACAGCTCCAAAAATTGGAGTTCACCCTAGGCATTGAACCAGGAGTAAATGCTATCATTAGTGTTGTAGAAAGATAATGTTCTCACGGAAATTTGAGTTGTTCTCTATATAAATACGTGTAAGTTTGTATTATACTTGAATACCCTGTTTTATTGTTTCTTTCCACGTTGTAGAACAACATGCTCCTCCCCATATATGGGTCCTTATCTATTTTATTCTAGCAACAATAAATTTGATTTTATACAAGGACTGTATATAGATCTCTTTCTTAAATGTTTGTCTACAGAATTGTGAGTTTCTCACTAACTTCTTGTTATTTGACCATTTCTAGGTCCTGCTGGATGTAAAGTAGATCTTAGGGTCAAAGAACTTGACAATAGACTGAGTGCAGGCAATCCATTTCCCAATTCTACCTTCCCTTCTCCCTCTAATGCAGACCAATATGCAGTGGAAAAGGAGCTATATCTGGGTTCCTTGTGTGAAGTTTATGATGGATCAGAACCTTGGCAGTTTTGGATGATTATGTTGAAGAATGGGAACTTCGACGTCAAATCAGCTTTGTGCCCAAATAATGGTAAAAAAGAGGACCCTATTAGAACAAATAGAACTTTTCCCTGTTTTGGTAAAGGCTGCATGAATCAGCCCCTTGTGTACCATAATTGGTCAGATATTCAATTAGGGAAGAGTCTATCAGGCAGCTTTTATGGAAGTTATGACTTGGATGCTGATCAACATTTAGGAATAGACAATATCTCTTATTACTCTGTAGCATGGGAAAAGAACCCTGCAACTGGGAGCTGGGTATTTTCTCATAAATTGAAGACTTCAAAAAAGTACCCATGGTTAATGTTGTATCTGCGTGCTGATGCTACTCATGGATACTCTGGAGGATACCATTATGAAACTCGTGGGATGATGAAGCGGGTCAATTCCATGTCCTGTTATTTTTTACTGTATTTTGACATAAAATATGTTTTTGTACAATTTCTTGATGCTTGAATGATTGTGCTCTCTGCAGATACCAGAGTCACCAAATTTTAAGGTTCGTTTGACACTTGATGTTAAGAAGGGAGGTGGTCCAAAGAGCCAGTTTTATCTCATTGATATTGGCAGTTGCTGGAAAAATGATGGAACACCTTGTGATGGAGATGTAGAAACAGATGTGACTAGATACAGTGAAATGATCATAAACCCAAGTATTACAAACTGGTGCAAACCAGGCAGCCTTAATGTGTGCCCCCCTTATCACATCACTGCCTCGGGCAGAAAGATCTACAGAAATGATACCAAGAACTTTCCATATGGTGCATATCACTTATACTGCTCCCCAGGCAATGCAAAGCATCTGGAGGAGCCTTTCAACCTTTGTGATCCATACAGCAATCCTCAGGCACAGGAAATAATGCAGATATTACCACATCCAGAATGGGAAATGCATGGTTATCCTTCCAAGATGGGAGAAGGGTGGATTGGAGATTGTAGAACATGGGAGCTAGATGTGGGAACACTCTCCAACAGATTGTACTTTTATCAAGTAAGTCATGTTCTCCGCTTTTTTCATTTACTTATTAAATAGCACTCTTCAACAGATTGCATTTGAGTCCTGTCCTTTCCTTTTTCTCATGTGCTTCTTAAATATGGATTTAACTACAATCACTGTAATGGCTTGTTTTTCCCTTTTTTTGGGATGCTTCAAGAAATATATGATGCAAGGGACTGTACCCCATAACACACATACCTTAGGCTTAGATGTCTCCTAAAAGATATCTATTCTGTAAAAGTTACCCAATACATGCACCTCACAAACTGCAGCTGGAATAAAATCCTAGGAAACTCCTTGAGTCATAATGGAACTCCCCAAGGAACCAAGGCCCTGTTGACCATTGCTTGCTATTTTGATTCTGAATATTTGGACAATGTATTACATTCTTTGATTTGGGAAACAATGAAAACTATAAGTTCTGATCTTCAGAATCCTTTATGCCCCTTTTCTTTGCTGTAGATCATATTTTTCTACCAATGAAATTAATTTTAACATCTCTCCTGATCTTATTGGCTATCTACTTAAATCTGTTTTTGGGTGTGTACGTGTATCATTTGGCTTGAAATTTAACAATTAGATGTGTCTCATCTTCAGCATGTGATGTCCCTTCCAAGAATCACCCCTGATGGTGTTATCCTAAATGTCATTATGTCTTCTGTTACACCAATCATGGTCCGAGCAAATTTGGTATGCAACATCAATGGTGTTCCTTTGGGGATGTTTGACCTTTGCCAACTGCTTTTTAGACACACGTCCCTTAGAGGGGGTTGCACCCAGTTAGTCACTTCCTACTTCCATCCTTCTCACACCATAAGTAGGCAGAGCCCCGTGGCCATCTTCCGAGCTCGTATAGTAAACCTGTGAGGCATTGCAGACCTAACAATTCACATGGCCTCACAACCATCACATGCTTTTATAAGACTGTCTATTAAAAGTGTTTCTCAATAATTTTCCTTACTGGTTTCCGATCTGCTGGTCTGATGTTTTCTAGCTGCTCTTCCTCCTTTTGGGTTTCGTTTCTTTTTGTGAATTCCTTGGGATGTGTTTCTGCTCTCCCTGCGGTCCCATGGGCCAATAATGGTAATATTAATATATAAATTAAATCAAATTAAATTCTGGGGGTTATTTTAGTATCTAGATCAGCATCAAAACAGGAAATTGCCGTCTTATTTTGGATGTGACCGACCTTACGTGATAAATCCATTACTATGTGTCACTTAAATTTTATTTACATTTTGGATTATGATCTTAAAGCTAGGTGTTTCATATTCCAGTCCTGATTGATAAATCCTATGGTGAATGCCCTTTTGTAGGATCCAGGAACAACGCCAGCACGGAGATTGTGGCGTTCCATTGATGTTGGAACAGAAATTTATGTGAGTGACAAAAATGAAATTGCAGAGTGGACTCTTAGTGACTTTGACGTCCTTGTCCCAGTTTAGGACATCAGTTTTTTAAAAGGTAATCAATAAAATATCTAATGATTTTGCCCACAGAGATTTCAACATTCTATGAAATTCTTTGTAATGTTTAGACATTTAATAAAATAAAAATATATATCTAATAAAAATATAAATTTGAAGAGATATTAAATAAAAAGATGACAACATAAATACCTCTCAGTCCTTGACAATTAACCAAAAAGTATAATCAATCAAAACATTCTCTCTATATATATTATATATCTAATTAATAAACCACCCAGTTCCATTGCTTTATAAATTATTCCATTCATTTTGAAGTTTTTCAGGCTTTCCCTGCCATGTTCAAGGGAGAGGCAATTTTTTAAGTAGTTCTCATGCTGTGATGTTTGTGATCATTATCATGACATATTTATTTCCCTGTTGAAACATGTATCTACTCCCCTTCTTCCACCTCTACATGGGAATTTCAGAGCCTAAATTTGATGGTCGTCTACATAGGAATCTCAGAGCTTCCTTTTGATGGCCGTATAGATGTATTTACATTTTTTAGCCATAAAATACAATTTAACTTTGTAGGAGACCAAATTAAATGCAAGAATTTTTTAAGCAAAATAAAAAAATTATAAATAATTAATTTTATATATATATATATATATATATATAAATGAATGTATTCTCCTCCTACTGTGAAATAGATAACTGTGATAAAAAAATCATAACAGATAGGGTCGACCGTCAAATTTAGGCCCTGATGAGATATTACAGGGAATCCTCTCTCTCATAATTGTCCAAAAAATGTTTTTGAGTGATTATATATCACCAGCGCAACCAAAATTTTTGAAGTTTGGAGCAAACGAGGGCATTCGTGGAATTGAAACAATGCAATTTGTCAAAGGTGCCACCTTGAGATGGCGCAGGATTGTCACGCTAATCTGGATGTTGCACAAGACTCAAGATTTTGTTCCTAGATCCGAAACCGTTCCCTTCAGAAAAAAGGCGCGGCCCTATCTCTAGCGGGTCATCCCATCCCATCCCATCCCTACCTCTTTCCTGAAAATATTTCTGCAGATTGGTCGCTGCTGCTTCTGTTCGACCCCTGGTTATCCTGATGATTGGACCTTCTTCGGTGCTGCTGCGTTGGCGGCTCTGGCTTACCTAGTGATTGGGGCTTCTTCGGTGCTGCTCCTTTGCCACATTTTTAGTACCCATCTTTAGCTGTCAGAGTCGGTTTCTCTTGGTAGGGTTTTCTTCCCCAAGAGTTTGATGGCGGCAAGGATTTCTTTCGCTTTTATGCTGTTAGATCTTACTTCATTGATGTTTTCCTTGAAAACAAAGATGTCTTGTCGAGGACAGGCTTATTGGGTGGGAGAGGGCCAAGATATCATGATTGGGATGCACAGGACAGGAGATTAGTGGTTGGTGGGTGGTAAAGGGCCACACTCAAATATCTATAAAAACTCTCATATTTATGAAGTGTTTTGACCCATACCTTGTACATAAAAGAGTCCACTTTTTTAACAAATCATTAGCATTGATAATGAGGTGTGGGTGCACTTAAAGTGAGTTCACTATACCCAATTTTAGTGATAGTATGTTAGGTTGGTTGTAGTTGACAAAAATATTTGTGGGATTTTTTGTAGTTGTGAGGATGTTTGTCACAGTCATAAGAATGTTTGTGAGATCCGTGATGATCGTAGTGTTATTTGTAAGATTGTTTGTGGTCGTTATATTAATTGTAAGGGAGATTTGGGCCTCCCATTTGTATCTTAGACTTGTTCATAATTCCATAAAAAACGTTCTACTTCATAATTCCAAATTCTGAAAAAATATTTATCAACAATTTAAAGAAAAAAAACAATGTGACATTAATAAACAACCTATCATTTACATGTGATAGAAGGATGTATGTCCAATTCAAATATAATTCAAACTTTTCAAGAAAAAAGTCACTTCCAAATTTCATATTAAACAATGTGTACAACTTTTTATTAAATATCCCAACAATAATATTTAATAAGGTTGAACATTCTATGTAATCCCTCCCTAATGTCAACAAGAATATTAATAAACCAACGTTCATCCTAATTTGTACTAGTATTCATCTCTATTTCCAAACTCTTCTATGTATCCTCAATTATTGTAGACATGCATCTCACATAAAACTTTGTTAGAGACTATAGACATCTAATTTTGGTATCATCGTTATTATTATAATGTTTTTAGTATTGTTTTGTACATATGAGTCATTGCCTTGAATTTTAGACGTGTTGACACTTGTCTCTCTCTTCTTCTTCTCTTGTAATTCATGCTCCTTTGTTCTTATATTTGTTGTTATGTCATTTTTGTTTTGTGTTTATGACCTTGCTTTCTCTCTCTTCTCTATGTTTGTGTTTGTTTCTTCCATTGGAACAAAAATGATGATCCATCGATTTTGCCTTGGGTGGGATCAACATGGTTGTCGACCCTTTCCTTTTTGTCTTTATGGGCCCTTTTGACCATGGTCACAACATTTTAATATTTGGATTCGTTTATTGGTGGTTGCATTGTTTTTGGCCAATTTTTGCACACCATTAGCTATTTAATTCAAACCATGTGAACCTTGTATATAAAAACCGTCTAAAACAAGTATATTTGAGGTTCCAAGAGACTCCATTCATGTTTTTGATCTATTGTTAATCATTCATTTCAAGTTTAAGCACACTCTGAATTGATTTATCTATGTTCAAGGACTTGCATCACATCTAATGCCAAAATTGGCCCAGATGAATATGAATATAGTTGTATCTCACATTAGGGAGAGAAGGCATAGTTTTTTTCTTCAATCCTTCATTCACATTGCACATGAACTACAAGGGGTCTAATTTTGGTATACTTGATATATAGTTGCACCACCTTTATGGTTGCCCGACCCAACTATTTCTTCTCTCTTTTTTCTCTAACATCTTATAACAAGTCAGGTCAAAGACATTAAAGATAAAAATCAAGCAGTTTTGTCCACCAATTCGACAAAGTGTAGGTGCTAGAAGGCACAACATCTAGTAGCATAGTGACACAAAAAATTATAGAGTCAAAAAAATAGTGCAAGACACAAACGATTGTCATGATAAAATATATGGAATAATATGTATGCAATGGATCTAGATGTGCAATTGATAGCAAAGTACATAGACAAGATGACATAACATATAACATGAAAAACCTCATACAGAGGTAAAAAACCATAATGTTAATTTATTTATTTATGAGAAACTAAAATGTACCCAATACATATCCACCTTTTCTCACTTCTCAGTAATTTTCTTCACAGATCCTTTACAATAGTCAAAACAGAAGCTCAAATAAAATATGGTTTTCACACATATTCTATGATATCATTATTAAAGGTAAAATGCATTTTTATAATGAGGTGTGAGGTGAACCATTTTAATCAATGGGCCCAACCTATCCCCAAGAAACAACAATCAAATATATTTTTGTTTATTTATATGAGGATAACTCGTGTTACATAAATAAAATATATTTTATTTATTTAATCTATGTAAATATGCTAATGGTACATTTAGAACCACTTAAGCATTACATGTTCCAACACTCTCCCTTAATGTTGAGTGGAGATGCATGTCATAGTCACCTTCATAATAAAAATATATATTTTGTAAACCATCTACAATGAGTTTAGGAGATGTAATATTTTAAGGTTTTAAAAACCTTCATCATGTCAATAACACCTTATAAAATAAAAAGAATTATAATCTATAAATTACTTAAAATAAGTTTAGGTTAGTATGATCATGAGACTACATCTTATAGTTTCTTATGAGTACTCAACCAAATATTTTGAAGCCTTTTATAACATAAAGACCTCCATTACAATATATGCTTTTAAGTATTGTTGGTGTGAACATGGTTATTTCCCTATCTAGTTCTATTATTAAGTGTGAACAAGATTGTTTTCATAACTGGTATCACTATTTGATTTCGTTTACACTCTATCTAGTTAGGTTTACTTAGAGTTTTTGAATATTGCCCCACCTCATATTATCGTGGCATTTGTCACCATCCTATGAATGTTAGATGAGTGGTATTTTTCATAAATACTCCATTTGTAAGTTCATTTTAGTAATCAATTCATGCATTTATATTTATTGCATATAAATTTTGTATCATTGATAAGAATTCAGTTTAATCTTATCAAGTTCTATCTTCAGTAAGAGTGTTTCTATTAAGATTTAGATCTATGCTAAGCTATAATAGTCAAATCTCACATGGTATCAAAGCGAGTTGAGTGTCATTGGATAGCCTATTAAGAAATCAATATTTGATATTTTCTTGAACTACTGAGTATGTTGTTCTCTTGCAACCTTTCGAGGATGATCTTGGGAATCAAAAAAGTATAAAAAAATATCATATTATGGGGGGTTCTTCCTTGAGTGTCTCTTTTACAGAAATGTTCTAAAGATTGCAAGAGTAAAGCCAAGCTCACATTTACGTCCAGGGTGTTTGAGATAGTCAGCAATGCTCATCATTCATCCCAGTTAGATATTAGAGGCTAGATCTAGGAATTTTTTATAAAATTTTGTTGCTATGAGTGAATATTTACAATCTACACCTGTGCACTAACATTTTTTCTATGTAGGCTCCCATGATTGCTTTGTATGCATTGTCTATTCTTATTCAATAATAAAAATCTGTGCAATCCACTACAAAAAACATTGTCAATGTCAAGTTTAGTATAGGTTTTTTTGTCTTTTTTTTTGTAAAATTTGTTTATTGGCGATTCTCTCTTGCCACTCAGCATGCAAATCTATATGGTTATTTTCTAATAAAAATTATGGCCATCATATCTCAATTTTGATTCTAAGTTTGTCAAAACTAAAAAAAATTCAATTTTCATACGGATCTTATTGTACTTTTTTTAACAAAAAAAGAAAACCTAATTGTAAATTTTTATTTCTTTTTTAGCAAAAAATAAATAAATAAATAAATAAATATTAAAAATGTTATATCATTTTTATATAGGTTCAGTAAAACTGCAATAACTTTTTCGTCTCTCAACGAAAATAAAAAACTCAAAATGATCTAGAAAGTTTGGAAGAAGGTGCCAAAACCAAGAAAAAGTTTGCAGTTCTATTTGAAATTGAGTGGGCACTCCTGCACATAAAATGAGGGACAATAAATATTTTCAAAAGAATTTTTGTGAGTTAGATGGTTTGAAACGCCTTTCATCTTGATCAAACTTTGTTTGTACTTTATCTTGAATCTTTCTGTTAAATTAAAAATTAGCTCCTTTAAATCCATTTAGTTTTGAATCCATTCATTATATATATATATATATATATATATATATATATATATATATATATATATATATATATATATATTCAACAAAAAAATAATTCAAATATGACCATCACATTTTGGTCAAAGTTGGTGTACAAACAAGAAGTCAAAATTTGAGTTTAAAAAAAATAAAAAATAATATTTGATCTCCTCCATTTGGTCAAATTTGGTTGTCTTCCTCAAAAATCTAAAATTTGATATTGATCAAAGATTCTAGTTAAAATTGGCAATGACTACATGTGGTGCCCATTCCTCCAAACTTGGTGAAACTTAGTTCTGCTAATGTTGGTGGCAACACATTAACCAATCAGATCTCCTCTCCATTGCACATCATGGATTTGTAGTTCACTTTCACAGGCGAATACCATAAGCTCTTGACCTCTGATTTACAAGTAATTTTTATTGAAATTGGTTAGTTTTTTGCACTTTATGTAGTGGTGCAAATAGTTTCTACTCTTAGTGTGTGGGTTGCCTTACTCCATCTCTCCTAGATAACTTACTAAGCATTTTAGGAGCTATAAAACATTATGTAGCCCCTATATCTATCGAAATAGAAATTAGATATTCAAATAAAGTACTTGACAATTTTATGGGTAATTTTTGAAATTTGGCTTGTCAATTATCAACTGTTGCATGAATTGGTTGTTGGAAACTGCCCTATTGAGGAATAGGACCTTTGTTCTTTGACTTGTCCTAATTATAGTGATGAGCATAATGGTCATACCTACAAATGAAACAACCTCCGGGTGGTCCTTTCTTGTCAATCTATTGGTTTCCTTTAAAACCTTTAGAACTATTACCCAGTTTTTTATTGCTTGAACTGTTGTTGAATTTGGCATTATGGGTTTTGAACTTCTTCTTAGAGTCTCCACTCTTTTGATTCCAATTTTTTTTTTGAAAGTTGACTTAGAATTTCCAAACTTTTTCTTGAACTTGTCCCTAGCCTGTGCAAGAGACTTCAACTTCTTTTCCTGTTTGACTGCCTTCTCGAAGACTTGGTCCATGGTAGAAGGTCCATGGACGTCCACCTCTCCACTAATATGGGGGTTCAATCCCATAATAAACTTTTTAATTCTGAACCTCTCATTTTCCTAGTACTGAGGTACATATTTTAGAGGTTTGATGAATTGCTCCCAATACTCATTCATCAATAAATCTCCTTGCTTATAATTTTGGAAATCTATGAGCTTCTAGTCAAAGTAAAGCTATAGAAGCCACTGTGACTTGAAAAAAGTCACAAACTGATCCCAAGTAGTGGTGGTCAAGTTAAGATTCATTTCCAACCTATTATTGGCCCATCATGTAGCTACCTCACCAGCCAACTGGTATGTTCCCCATACTATTTTAGTGACCTTAGAACAGTTTTGAATCTTGAAGTACTTATCCATTTCAATCAACTATGGTTTAGCTCCATCACCTAGAACAATTCCATCAAACTTAGGTGGATTCACCTTTTTCATATCTCTAGCCAACTCTATAGCCTATTTAAGAGGATCGTGCTAGTGTCCCCAAGACTATGCTAGTGTCTAGCGCTATTGTACTATTGTCCTAAGTACAATGCTACTGTCCAATGCTACTATTTTGGGTGTATTGATAGTGTCCACTAGAGCCATTTTTTTCCATTTTTTCTTCTATTTCATGTTTAATGACTGCTACTTTATGTTTATTTGTCATTTAGAGATTCTAATGCTAGATTTGGCTATGTTTTGAAGGTGGATGCATGCATGAAGAAGTTATTGAGTGGCTGGATAGAGTGATTACATGGACTACCCCTAATAGATGATGAGAGGGAAGTGATCGATAGATCCAATTCGAGCCATGTGGCATCACTTGCTCTAATGTCATGGGACTCCCATATGATGATGATGTTGTATGAGAAGTGGAATACTGATACTTGTAAATTTTTGTTTCCCACTAGGGAGATCACTATGATGTTGGGGGTTGTTTATAGGATACTAAGATTGACCATTACTAGTCAATGGGCATAGGAGGATAATAGAGACAAAGCTATAGAGGAGGCCACAAGGTACTTTTAGTTATGTCTATAGGGACCCATCGGCTAAGTAGTTATAGTGATGTGTTATTGTCTTTGATTATTACAGCTAATGTTCTATAATTACATGAGTTTTTAACAATGTTAATGGATTCCTTTATTACCTGTGAATGGGAGTGGGGTATCTATCTCACATAGGATACATGGTATAGTGTAGGATATATAGGAGCACAGTACTGTATACTCATGGGTTGCATTATACTAGCCCACTTGTATCAAGATTTGTACCATTTTACTTAGGAGTTATGTGCACATGACATTGGGTCTTATACATTATTGCATTGTTGGGATTATGAGCATATTGCAGTGGCTAGATCAGAGGGGTTTCCATGGATGGTTTGGGCCTGCCCACATATATTTGCATAGAGATGGACTAGTACAGATTACATAGAACTGAAGAGTATGATGAACTATCAACAAGAATGGGATCAGTTGATAGCTGGAGACATTATTTTGAGACCCTACAGGGACTTTCAGGGGTGGCTTGAGGATGGTGTTCAGCTGAGATAGGTTCAAGTGAGTTACTATTTGCATGACTATTAGGTCAATATATTTGAGAGATTTTAGGAGTGGGTGACATGATAATTTTTTGTTATCTAGGATGTGCCACCTGCACCATGGGTGTAGTTGAGGAGTTATCAAGCACCAGTAATGCTAGGTAGTAGGCTAAGACCCACAACTATTGATGTGGTTCTGAAATTGGTGACAGAGTGAGATCTAGTGTTGAGTATACTCAATTTAGATGATTTAAGAATAATTGATGTGTACATATTATGGTTGAGGTAACATATATGACCACAACTATTTCTAGGAGATGGGGTTATCATTTAGGATGTATTAGATCTGGGTCCCATTAGGGCAGTTGAGGGTACTTTGTCATTATGGATCTATATGCTTTGTTTAGTTTAGTGTTTGAATTTTTGATGTAATATATAATGCATTGTTTTGGTATTTGTAGGTCCAAGGGATAATGCGTATAGGGAGACCATTATTGAGGCTGCGCTATGAGAGTAGACATAGTATATCCCTAATGATGTCATAGATGATGGGCTAGTGGAGAGGAACACAAGATTTGTAGGCATTCATGTGTATCTATTTGATTGAGTGACCATTTCCACTACAACATATAGATGAGAAATTATTGATAGAGACAAGGTACATGCTAAGATACAAAGGCAATCTATACCCCCACCCAATGTTCTAGGTGGTTTAGGTGATAGGATTGTGGATGACTACATCCATCTAAAATGAGAACATGCAAATTTGATGGTCGAAGTGGTAATACTACAAGATAGAGAGAGGAGACGTAGGTCTCGATCAAGATTATAGAGGATGAGATGGCATCTAGTTATAGTGTTAATGTATCTGAGAGTGAGAGTGAGGGGTGGTCTTGGTGACCAAAATCCAATTATTAAGTGATTATGTATTATTGTATTAAAACTTGTTTTGAATCTTATATGCGTGTGTGTATGTGTGGACTTTTTATTACATGTGTATTGTGTTATATAGCATGTTAATTTATGGCATTGCTTACTTGAGTAAGTAATTTGGTTGACTTTATTACTTATGTTTTGACTAGGGAATTGTAATTGATTGCTTATATGTATATGGATGTTGGAGTAGAAATATATATCAAATTAGGAATGTTGTTATAGAAATATCCTAGTATAACTAAGTGTGGATCATGTAACTATGACATGAACTATCTGAATGCAGATGGCATCGTAAACAAGTGGCCATATTGATCATGTTGTGTAGGTATAGAAGTAGAATCTGGAACTCATACTGCTCATGATGTAATATTGGTAGTTATATGTGTATACTCTATAGAAAATATCTTAATCAGTTATTTTAATGAAACTATGTTATGATCTCTATGATTATTTCCAAATATCTTAATTAGTGGTCGAACTAAAATTATGCTTTGATATCTATGATTGTTACCAAATATCTTAATCTGTGGTTAAACTAAAAATGTGGTCTGATTTCTATGATTTTTACCAAATGTCTTAATCAATGGTCAAATTGAAACTGTGCTCTAATTTCTATTATTGTTTCCAAATATCTTAATTATTGGTCAAAATGAAACTAGTGGTGGGGTTGGTTTCCATATTTTTACCATGCTACTATAATTGGGTTGATGTCTATGAATTGGCTTCCATATTTACTAAATCTATGGTGCATGAGATCTCAAATAAGTAGATGTCTTATAAACCACATGGATCATATGATGAGTAACCAATGGTTCTTTAAAAGGAACTTCTTGGGATAACTCACTCATAGAAGAGTGTGGTCTAGGAGAATGTGGAAAAGGAGATCTTGATGCCCACTATGTGAATGTTATAATGCCTATGTCAACACATTGGTCAATATGATCTCTGAGTGCATAAAAATTATTGTCCCAATGTCTATTGATTTTATGATAGTTAAAATATGGTTTGTTTCTTATTCTCTATGAATGATGTGTTGGATGATGCTAACTATGATGAAGGGTAATCATTATATATCTAATAATGTAAATAAGATATCTTGAGGCCTATTTCTATCTGAAAACTGTATGGCCCCATTATGGGTGTCTTGTGCTCTATCCACTATAGGAGATGTTGTGTAAAGTGGTTCTTTGCCTTTATTGAGTATTTTGATTGGTTGTTTCTTTTCCAAATTTTTGTTACTCATAGGTGGATTAGGTGCTTGTACCATTTTGGATGACTATGGTTGTGGGAGATCTAAATCCAAATCTTCCTTTAAATATGTCTCAACTAGTCCTAACTTCTTCTCTAATGACATAGCTATGATACATAAATGTCAGAATGATTTGGATGTATCATATAGTAATTTATCCTTAAGAGGGAATATGAGACCTCTAGCAAAGATGTATTGTACCTTTAAATCTTCTTACTGATAAATCAAATGTTTTATGCATGGTTTGAATCATAGATTGTAATCACTCACTTTTTCTAACTTACCCTAGTGTAGTGAAGGCAACCTCTCATATATGACTCAAGTTCTTTTATTCTATATGTAGTTCATGAGAAATACTTATTCAAACTCATCATATGTATGTAGTGAACCACTAGGGAGTGAATGATGAAACCAATTTAATGCCTCGCCCTATAGATTTTAAAGAAATAACTATAGGAGAATCAAATTGATAATGACATGTTCCATAGCTTTTCCATAAGATTTAAGGTGAAAGTATGGGTCTCCATGTCCATTGAACTTTGGTAATATTGGTATCTTAAATTTCTTTGGTAAATTTGTAGTGAATATTCCATGTGGGATAAGATTTCCATGGATGGCATTGGAATCAACCCACGAGTGGTATGCTTTACTTTCCAATGTGAGCTGGTGTAATTGTTGTAAATCACCCACAAAAAAAATCATGTAGATTACCTCTTGTGAAGGTATATTAAAATCATCAGCGGGATAATTTAATTATTGAATCTTGTTATTATTTTTAGCCATTGGTATACTACATCAGGGACCTTTGGTTTTGCTCACCATAAACTTTGAAGGGGTGATAGCCTAGACTTGGTGAGAGGTAAATGGGATATCACACTCATGGAGGTTAGGATGATCAATTATTTATAATATAATGATGGTATTTGAGAGATATTCATGGATATCTCTTATTTTATTAATTTTCAAATAAGCATCACATGTTAATGGACTAGAAGATACATTATTATCATGCGAATGTAAATTGTGTAAACTATGAACATAAGTATAATCTCATTTGTGTTTATTCAAAGGCATATTATAATTTGAGATAACATTTTATAATCAATTAGTTTGAATATGAGATATGGGTGAGGTAGGGAGAGGACTAGAAGGACTAGACTTAATGTCTTATTCACCAAAATCATAGTAATCATCATTATTCCAAGGTTAATTAACATCAGAGTTTATTTCACTTATAGAGGTAAGAGTAGAAGAATTATCATTCACATGATCACTAAGAGAGAGAGTAGAAGAATATTTTAAATTTTTAATACTATGCAATGTATCATCATGTGCATTAACTAGGCATGGGTGACCCATAATCTTGATATTTGTGGTATTTATGGCCTAGGGATGTCTTCCCAAGAAATGATGTCACTTGATGATGCAGTTAATAGGAATCAATTTTCAAAAATAAAGATTCAACAAATCTCATGGAAAATACACTTAAGCTCTTGATTTGGATTAATTAGTCTTAAACAAGGTTAATCAACATTTGTACAATTATTTGAAAATTGGCCCTCAATTAATCAAAATGGTCAAAAAGTCATATTACTGGGTCATAATTTGACTAGAGAAGAACTGGAAGGTGATGTTAGATGCATTGGAGTTGTATTCCCATTTATGATGTTGCCAACAACAAATAAAAAAGGTACGTGATGTGTACTAATAAATTTAGAAGAAAATAGTGAACCAGAGCACTAAATGGCAAAATTATCATTTTGACTCAAAATGATATGATCAAAGTTAGTTGGCCCATAAAATGCATTGCCCTATTTAGGGATACTTTGACCTAAACTGGCACTTGTAAGTGACAAATTTCAACCATTTAGGGCATTTTATGGATTTTGACCTAAAATGTGCATTTGAGTGCAATTTGAGTAAGATTGATAATTTCAACACAAATGATGTTAGGAATTGGATGTCTACAAGAAGAAAATAAAGGTGAAACAATATGAATTAAACATATAAAAACTTAGAGATTTGTATTGAAGACCAATTAAGTGCACACAATCATATATCTGGTCATCACCTACATGTAGTCTATAGTGACATGAGTTCAATTCAGAGAAGCTAAAGAATGTTGACATGAATGTGTTAAACTCCTTGAAACCTTCATTCAAGTCTAAGAGGATTGAAATGACCATTGTGATAAGGGTGAGGCCATTGCATGAAAATAGACTTAGGTTCATGTTCAAAAAGTGGAAAATTTTATTATGATCTCAAGTACCTTAATATCTTTGAATGAGTTCTTTGATCAAATAATGAATCATATTTTGGTAATTGTTTATGTGATTTGTGCAAGTCTAACCATTTAATTTTTTTTTCTTGAATGGAGATGTCATATCTAAACATAAAAGGATGGTTTCTTATCCAAAATAAAGTGATGGTAAAGTGAATTTCCACTTAGGTAGGTCCTACTAAAGATGCTCAGTGAAAACACAATGCTTTCAAGCAGAATGAACATTGAGTTTGTAAATCCCTAGTGCATTGGCCAAATGGAGATGGTAACATGACCTATACATATAAGTGAGTTAATCTAACTGACAAATGGTCCTCAGGTATCTAAGGAGAGATCAAAGGGTGTAATCTTAGTGTTCAACCAAGAAAATGTTCACCTATAAGAATCCTAAATGAAACATTCACAATATGACTATAGAACCACAATATATTGATAATAGGAGAATGATGCATGGTTTCAATGAATTAGTTGAGCCTACTCAAATATGAAATAGTAATAATGATCTAGAGAGAAATAAAAAAGTGTAAAACACAATTCTCAGACCTAGATAGTCACTTACAGGAGACCCTTGATTCTCCAAATGAGTATCTACAGTCTGCATAGTCTATAAACTAGTTCTAACTAGTGGAAAAGTACAGTTTAAAAGTATGTAGAGGTGCAAGATGGATATATAATTTTGAAGCTACTATCATGGTGGTATTTAAATATTCTCAAATTTTTTCAATATGTATAAGGTCTTCATGAGCTACACACATAGTCAGTCTTAAAAACTTGTATAGAACATTGTACATAGTCATAAGAACCAATAGCTAGTTTTAAGAGTTTGAATTTTTGGAGGGTCTATAAGTATGATAGAGATTTGAATTTTGGTGTTTAAGGTATTCATGAATCAAAATATCCCTACATAATTTTAGTTTTACTAAGAAAATAAGGGAGATGCACTCTATTTTATCTCAAATAGAGGGCACTCCCAATCAAATCATAATCTGCATACATGGTTCATGGGAGGCTTAAAAGGTCAATTAATTTTTTTGATGATTGGAGGATGTTGTTTACAATTGAAATAGATATGGAAAAAGTGTTGGAAATCCTTACACCTATTGGATTAGACACAAGGGGGTTATATACATAGCTAGGTCTAGTTAGGCCTTTTACGTCTAAGATTAGAAATGAACACTCAGATGCCTAACTTAATTCACATGACATAATAACCTTCCAAACACTTTTAAGACATTAATGGAAATATGGAGGACTAGTGGAAGCCATTTTTTTCATTTAAGTAGCCTAAGTTGGTCATTTTAACCCAAAATCATCTTAGGTGTGCTTAGAAAGCATGAGAGAGCTTGAGAGGCCAAGTTTAAGTGATCATATTTGTATGGACACCAAGCATGATACCTAAATAACTTGGGGAGGGTTAAAGGGGGTATTGTACCCAAAATTTATGTAATTCATTCTAAGGTTATACATTAGGATTTTATGAATAATCCTTAATAGTCCAAACCTGCTAAAACTCACTTAAAACCCTTGCTAAGACCCAATGGAGGAAAGGTGATTGGATATGCACTCAAATGGGTTTGGTAATTAAAGTGATTTGAACATCTCAATCACTCACCCAGGCTCCATGAAATTTATTTTTGTTGTACCATCACTTGTATGAATAGGGATATTTTAGGATTTCTTATAAGATTTAAGTTATTTTACAGGTAAAAAGGAGGATGTTCAAGTAAGAATAATTGAGGGAGATATTTAGGGACTTGTTTCAGCTTCTCAAACTCATTTATTACCATAGTGAACCCTTAAAAAATCTCTACAAGTCCATTCATGGTAGACAGTCAGAATATAACGCAGTGAAGATAATGTGACTGCCTAGTGAGGAAGTGAGAAGTGTTATAGGAATTTCATTAAGGTCTATTTGATAGACCAAAGGACAAAAGAGATTAATTTTAGTTTCCTATCACCTCTTTAATGCATTTATTTGAGAAAATATAATCCATTTGGATGATACGTGTGAGGATAGACCTAGAGGACTAGTGACAAATGACTACAAGCAGTGAATGATAGATGACAAAGATGAATTCATCAGTTAGGGATGAGTTGATGACATGTATTGACCTTTTTTATGCCTTATAATGTATAACATATGTGTCAAAGCTATTTATGGAAGTTTTGGAAACTCAAGTGCACTCCTCACCATAATTAAGGTATTTTCAATGCAAGGTAATGAAGGGTCTATGCTAACTTGAGGAAGATGCTTTTTTTGAGATTGACACATGTTCATATTAGTTTCTTAACTTATTTGACACTTCATTCTGTGGATTTTTAACTAGTTATCTAAAGTTTGACACCTAGTCTTATGACCCTTCATCTTCACTTCTCTCTCTTCTCATGTGTTCTATACATTCAAGCCTTTTTGGCTTTGTATGGAATCCACACCTAGTATGGTGAAGACCTGATGGTTTGATATTGTATTTTGAATTTGAAATAAATATTTTTAATCTAGTTTTGTTCTTGTAATCTTCTTGTCTAAGTGTTTGAAGTGGTGTGTAATGAAATCTCAAGTGATTAGTATTTATCCTTGCTTTCTCTTTGCTCTTCCATGTTGGATGCAAGTAGTTTCCACTCTAATAGGTCACATGAAGTGTAGTCAAGTGCATTTATCTATCTTTAAGTGTAATTAGTAGCCTTAGTGTCTAAAATTTGACCAATGGTTCACTCACCTTGATTAGTTCAATGCATATCACCTCCATGTTTGAAATACTAATGTTAGAGCAATTTAGGATTTTGAGAATAGTGTTGTGAGTCATGTCTCTTAGTACAAGTGTATGGCAGTATAGTGGGTATATTTATAGTGTACCACCTCATTAGAGTAGTCTATTTTCATGTTTATTTCTATCCCTTTTCATCCAATAAATCAACTAGTGTAGGTGATAAGAAAGCAAAGAGAAATATAAGAAGCTAGCCCTTAAACCTAGAGGTTTACCTGTGCTATAGGCAACCCACAAGCCTAGAGGTATTCCAATGTTGCCCAACTATTAGATTAGGCTTTAACAACCATCTCTAGGGTGAAATATTTGGTGACAACAATAACCATCAATGTTTTAACTAATGTGAGGCTTAAAATAATCCACGGTGACTTGGAGGGCCATAGATCTCTGTAATATGTCCTATGAAGCTATTTTTAGTAGGATAAGTGTGTCACACATCCAAATACAATCAATAAGATAATACAAATATAAATATAAATGTGCCACTAAGTAATTAGTTCATGGTTAGAGATCTATATATGGAAATTTTCTTAAGTCTTATGAAACAAGGATTTCACCAAATATCAGTGTATACATTATCACTATATTTCATATACCTATAAATATACCTACTATAATGTATTGTATTAATGTAGATATTAGTTAATTTGATAAATGGTGTAATTGATTATGTTTTTTTATATTGGTTATTTTTATAGGTATCTCAAGAGAGTGCAATTCACTTATTGAGGCTGCACATCATGAGATACTAGATATAGTGTTGCCTCAAAATGACACTACATTGATATGGGATGTGGTGGCACCATCATGTGTATATGATAGATATTTTAGGATAATGGAAGATGTTGTGTGGGTCCTACATAGACAAATTAAATATTATAATAACATGAACTCTGTCTAACATTTGTTTCATTCATTCATTGACAAAAGTGATCATAATTTGTATGTCATAAAATGAAAGAAATAATTAAAAAGTGTAGGATGATATTTGTGATAAAATTGTGACATTAATGTAAGTATATTAAATAAATTGATAACACAAAAGATGTGATAAACTATGAAAACTGAGACATCTAATTCAAATAGATATAAAAAATGATAAAACATAGATGTGATAAAATAATGAAAAACTAAACACATAAAATTAATCATATTTGAATCTAAGAAAAAAAATACATGATAAAAAAATATGGAAACGTATTCCAATGTGTCTAGATATGGAATCTAAGAAAACATAATACGCGATAAAAGGAAAGCAAAGAAATGAGCTAGAAAAAAATAAATGTTTGTGCTAGAATTTCTTATTGGAATAACAAAGCCATATAATGCCAAAACTAGGATGGAAAAAATATTTTGTTTGAAAGTGTGAAATCAAGATATGAGCATAATCCCAAAAGTCTAAAAATATTAAACTCACAAACCTTTAACCAAAGGTAGAAAGTAGGAGTAAAGTATGTATCATGATATAGAAAAATAATATAAAGAATAGGGATATGGCCAACTATAAATAATATATATCAAAGGGGTATTGGGAATAATATGTGTGAATATATGGAGGTGAAGCATCACCATAGTGATGTGAAATCTTTAGAAGAGATAAGAAAATATAATAAAAATTTGAAATAGTAGGAAATTTAGATATCAAAATTTTTAGGAAACCTATTTAGCTATAGTCTAAAGTTTGGGACAACTAATGAAGTATATAGATATATCCCATGAAGGATTTGTGATAAATTTATTGGTTCTTACTTTCCCATAATGATTTATTCATTCTTTTATATGCCACACAAGCCATCAAAAAACTATGAAGATTGGGTATTTACATGAAAAAAATGAAACACAAGTGCTATATAGGAGACCTCATATACTATTTTATTGGCCTATCACCTTCCAATGGACATTTGGATTTACTATGAGGTTGATTGTAGAGTTTGAGATTCGATTATTATAAACGGAAAATCAATAATTTGACCACAATTTATTTTATTGGATTTTGAGTTTTTCCTTTTGAAATTAGCTTTTTTGGTTTTTTAATTTTTATTTTGTTATTTTATATTCAACTTTAGATTTTTTTAATGTTTTCCTTATCCATATAGATTTATAAGAAAATACCATAGATTTTGAATATGAAACCATAACATAGCTTATACCTAGCTACTAAATAGGTGAATTAGAAACCAAGATACTTAGATACTCCTAGGCCTACACTATAGAAGAGATTGTGATCTTATCTCTGAGCCAAGTATTTCTCAAGTGAAAATTAGGAGAAATAAAAATTGGGTTTTGAGTATTCCTTAAAAACATAAGGTGAACAATGATGATATGTTAGTAATTTCCCATGAGAGAGGAGTTTTTTATTTATAAAATATTGTATACATGATTTGGAAGTACATTTGCGTATGAATAAAATCCCATAACTAATATATAAATGTGAAGGTAATCCAAAGAGGGAGATTTAAATTATAGGGAAATAAGTTTTAATTTCACTAGATGATAAATTTAAACTTGAGATAGGTCTAACAAAAGTTATTATAGAGGTGAAAGTTAAGAGGGAATTGATTAGACATGAAAATGTTTAATAATTTAAAGTCTCTTTCTAAAGTCACCTTAAATTCACCTATATTTTTATTTATCAAATTCATAGCCCTTAAGTTAGAATTAAATATGCATTTAGGAGGCATCTTCAAAGGGTGATGTTAGGGTGTCTTTAGATGTGATGTTAGGATATTTTTTCAAGGGATTTTTATGGTCACTCAAAATGACATTGTGGTGACTTAATTTATGACATTAATGTGATTTTATTTTTATTACTATGGGGTGACAATGGAGTGTCCCTAAATATGACTTTATTACCATATTTGACATGACTTTATTCTCAAATTAATGTTATATTTACTAAATATAAATAATAAGTCAGATGTAATGTTAGATTATTTTGTTTGGATATAAAAAGTTCCATGAATAAAATAAGAGCATCATTTTCTTAAAAAAATTGTATAAATTGAGAAAGAGGAAATGAATATTATGTAGAATTGATAATGAGGGCATGGACATTGTGTTGAATTGAGAAGAGGGAATACATATTTTGTTGAAATTATAAATAGGGAATATATATAGTGTTGAATTAAGAAACCCAAGTCATTATTTTGTTGAGTATACATAATGAATTAAGTATTTTATGAATTTGGGTGAATTGGAGTATATCTTTGATAAATTGAGGGTGGTTTACTTTCTTATTATATTAAATTGAGGGAAAGTTTTGCATGGTGAATTATATAAATTAAATCTAGAAACCACATATTTTTATGTACATATTTTGTAATTATTCATTATAGAATCATATAAAAATTGCATTTCACTTTTACCTCTCTTTGACCCTTATAGACCCTTTTTTATTATTTAATATGCTTGAGTGATTATGTTTAGGATTAGAAAACCACCATTATTACTTGATATGATCCCATGCTTATTTTGGTTTACCCTATAGGCATGTTTTTTGAGGTGGAACCATAATTAAAGGGCCCAAGTGACTATTTGGTTATAGATTATACATGGAATGAAGCTGAAATTTATATTAGATGTTGATTGATATGTGTATAGTTGCTTATTATAACCATATAAGGCCTATTTTTTTTGTCTCTAATAAGTGTTCAGTCAACTCCTCATGCACATTCAAACCATTATGTCTCATAGTAGGCCTAAATAAATTCATTATTATTGAAATATAAATGTATGATTATGTATAGTGATAAATTTTTAAAAACATATTTTAAATGTATATAGTAAGCGATTTAAATGATAGTGTACATTTTTGTCATTTTCTATGTAATTATAGCTCAAATTATCATGTATATCCTTACTCATGTTATTTTGTTAAAAATCCTTCCATGATTCATAAAATTGGTGTATATCTATTCCATCTTGTGTGTTTTTGTTGTATAATTCATACAATATATTTTATTTCATATACACACATGCACACGTGTACACACACATGTACACATAATATCTCTCTCTCACTCTCTCTCTCTCTCTCACACACACACACACACACACACAAAATTATAATTTTTAATGTAATTAGGGTGATCCAAGTAATCTACCAGTATAAATAAGAGGCAAAATTTGAAGAGAAGGAATGGGAAAGGATAGATTTTTTTGCGAGTGTAGTCATGTTTTTTAGGTACATATGAATAAGAATACTAATTATAACTCTTAATTAACTCCCTTTATCCTAAGGCATATTTTGTCTATATATGATATAAATCATAATAAATTTATAAATACAATACTTTTTTTGAAGAGGAGGTGTAAATTACTTGACCAAAAATTCAATTTTACAATATATTTAAAGAATTCACCAAATGAAAATGGAAATTAATGTACAAAACTTATGACTAGGATTTTATAATTGATTTGGAAATTTCGATAAAATATATGGATTTCTATGACATAGAGTTTAAAAAATTCATAGCATTTAGTATATGGCTAATGGAGACAATTTGTATAGAGTATGAACCTTTTTCTTTTTAGGGAAAAATATTGATACAACCATCTAATATATTTTTTGTAAATATTGATACAACCATCTAATAATAGAGGGGATATTAGATAAATTAATAAGAAGGGGAAATATTAGTGGGATAAATTAGATTAATTGAAATGAGTGGAATTAGTATCATCTAATAGTAATATTAGTGATGTTAATGAAGCTAGTGATTTTAGATGCATACAATAAATAAGAATTTCTTCCCCTACTTGAATATTTGTATATATCTCATCAATTTTATATAAAAATAAAGAGATCCATATTTACAAAAAATATATTAGATGGTTGTATCAATATTTTTCCCTAAAAAGAAAAAGGTTCATACTCTATACAAATTGTCTCCATTGGGAATTTTAAATTTCCAAATAATAGGTAAGTGGGATTAGGATGAGATAATGGATATTTAGGATAAATTAATGATGGAGTGGGAATGAATGATGTTAATTAATGAATAATAATAGAGGGGATATTAGATAAATGACTAAGAAGGGGAATATATTAGCGGGATAAATTAGATTAAGTGAAATGAGTGGAATTAGTATCATCTAATAGTAATATTAGTGATGTTAATGAAGCTAGTGATTTTAGATGCATGCAATAAATATAATAAATAAGAATCTCTTCCCCTACTTGAATATTTGTATATATCTCATCAATTTTATAATGATATAATTTATTTGGAATGTAATCTTCATCACTCACACACTATATAATTTGACAATTTCATTTATTTTACATTCGTCATCTATAATTAATTATCAAACTAAAAATATTCTTATATGCATACACACACTTTTATATATGTGTGTGATCATGATTTTTTCCCCTTCTCAATCTTATCTCTAATGGTTTCTACATTTTAATATAAACTATAATTTGACATGTTAAATATGTACTCATAAAAACCTTTCACAATGACTAAAAGAGTAATAAGTTTTTTATAGTAATAATATGGGAATGTCATGGTATTGACAAGTTTATGATACAAAAATTCAAAAGGTAAAAATAAAGAGATCCATATTTGCAAAAAATATATTAGATGGTTGTATCAATATTTTTCCCTAAAAATAAAAAGGTTCATACTCTATACAAATTGTCTCCATTAGCCATATACTAAATGCTATGAATTTTTTTAACTCTATGTCATAGAAATCCATATATTTTATTGAAATTTCCAAATCAATTATAAAATCTTAGTCATAAGTTTTGTACATTAATTTCCATTTTCATTTGGTGAATTCTTTAAATATATTGTAAAATTGAATTTTTGGTCAAGTAATTTACACCTCCTCTTCTTCATAAAAAGTATTGTATTTATAAATTTATTATGATTTATATAGTATATAGACAAAATATACCTTAGGATAAAGGGAGTTAATTAAGAGTTATAATTAGTATTCTTATTCATATGTACCTAAAAAACATGACTACACTCACAAAAAAATCTACCCTTTCCCATTCCTTCTCTTCAAATTTTGCCTCTTATTTATACTGGTAGATTACTTGGATCACCCTAATTACATTAAAAATTATAATTGTTGTTTGTGTGTGTGTGTGTGTGTGTGTGTGTGTGTGTGTGTGTGTGTGTGAGAGAGAGAGAGAGAGAGAGAGAGAGAGAGAGAGAGAGAGAGAGAGAGAGAGAGAGAGAGAGGAGAGAGAGAGAGAGAGAGAGAGAGAGAGAGAGAGAGAGAGAGAGAGAGAGAGAGAATGTGTATATCCCATCTATTATTATTCATTAATTAACATTATTCATTCCCACTCCATCATTAATTTATCCTAAATATCCATTATCTCATCCTGATCCCACTTACCTATTATTTGGAAATTTAAAATTCCCAATGGCCCACATACTAAACCATGCCTAAGTTTTCCTACACCTCTAGTCCCTAATAACCTATCTAATCCCCATTTAATCTCCCATATAATCCATCCCTAATCCTAATTAACTCCTAATAATGATTCTAGAATCCTCCAAATCTAGAACCTTCTCTATTCCTACCCCTCCTCTCTAGAGGCCTCTAAATCTAGAGGATTCCAAGGAATTTTAAGTTCCTTTTAATTCTCCACCATTGATATCATTAATCTAACTTCAAATCTCATCGATTGATATCTCCTTCAAAAATCTATTTAAACAACCTCCATCCTCCATTAGAGGTAACTAGAATATTCATAGCAAATCCATGCCAATCTTATCCTTCATCAATAATCCTTTGATCAAGCATCCATGTCAAAATTTTTATTCAAGGTAATATATATCCTAATCCTTTTATTTTAATTCTATTTAATCATGGTTTAGATAATTTAGCTTTAGAATTGTAATGATGTTTTGAATTATGAATTCATTAGTTAGCATTAGATTCTAATGGCTTTATCACTTTACCTAATAGTTTGATATTTGGTATTTGGGTTTGAATTTACATTGTTGAATACATAAATAGTTCAATTTTAATCTACATTTTGGTGACCAAACACCATTAATTATCCATCACACATCATTAATCATACACCTTTCCCCCATACTCCATATGTCCCAATCCATGCAGGGAATAAAAATGAACATGCATAATTGGATTCCCCTCTGCATTCAACATCATGCGCCATAAATACAAAGGTACAAGACCATATTATAAAATTCATAAATCAAGATAAAATCATATTTGATCCTATCAGTCAAAGTTAAGAAATTTCAAATCATCATCCTAATCAAACAATTTATTACCTTAGTGAATCCCAATATCAGGCACTAGGGGACCATCCAAGTCAAAATCATCATTATATATCAAGTTGAAAATCATTTTATTTTGGTGAAGCACAAGATTAGGCACCAGGGGGAAATCAAAATTAAATCCAATTAGAAAATAAATTTAAAAGTAATAATCATATAACCAACCATCCTCTTAATATTTGGATTAAATAATTAGAAAATCAAAAGGTCTTGGATCCCTTAATCTCATGGAACCAATCTAATGAATCCCCTCCACCATATCCAATGGTGTATGAAAATGTTGAAATCTATTTTAACTCTCCATCCCATCATATTATCCATCCTGATCATATTTCTCATTACCTTCCTATATCCCATTGATACCACATATCAAATCTCTAGGCAACATTATGCCTCATAGGGGTTACAAAGACACCTCATCGAAATGTTTGGAGGATGCTAAATCAAGAATCAATAAAGGCCATTGAGACATGATCCTAGCATCACATATCTCTAGAACATGCATCGGTTAAATATCACAATGATTCTGACATCTTGCATCTCACTTTTCTCTAATAAATAGATATTCTTGATAAAAGTCAAAAAAATAAAAAAAATTCATTCATCTAATGGTGAAAACTAGTCTTTTGTCACCTTGAGAAAGTACCATGATGAAAACTAGTTTCTAGCATCATGGTAAAATAATATATTTTTTGCATTATACCTCAACACTTAGGGGAAAAATCTATCCTTTTTATCCATCAAACCTCATCACATCCCTTTTCAACCTTGTCAATCACCCATCCATCGTCTACCATCATATCATCATATCTCTCATTCCTTCTTGTCTTGACCTTCATAAGGAAGTGAAAGGTGTCTTGAGAAATGTTCATGAACCATCTTGAAATATCCTTTAATGGACACTCAATCCCCATCCCATCATCCTTTTATTATCATCATCCATCATTCCATCCATCCTCACTGTGGTTGCTAGGATTGGTACTCCCTTTACTAGTAACCCGATTTTTATAGTGTACATATATATTCCAAAAATCCCTAAAAATTGAAATATGTCAAAAACCCTACAAATCATAAAATCTAAAAAAGTCAAAAATAAGCCCATTGTTTCTTGTCTTATGCTTGATCCCCTCATTGCATTCATATTCTTTGGATACACCATTTGGTATTGAAACCAAATCAGAGTGGTCACCCATCTCTCCATATATTTAT
This sequence comes from Torreya grandis, assembly GCA_037957365.1. Classification (NCBI taxonomy): domain Eukaryota; kingdom Viridiplantae; phylum Streptophyta; class Pinopsida; order Cupressales; family Taxaceae; genus Torreya; species Torreya grandis. Next base: position 2,320,073 of record JARHVA010001717.1, read on the forward strand.
CATCCTTGGCCTAGGTATTATTGGCACACATCACCTTGTCAAAGATTTTAATCTAGCACCCATCACTTCCCTATCAATGCCTTTTCATACATATCACCCATCACATCACTCTTTGATATTATGGAATGAATTTGATCCCATCATTGCTCTTATCAATGCCTCTTCATACCTAGCACACATCTAATCACTCTTTGCTAGTATGAAAGGTATTTGATCCCATCATCTCCTTGTCTTATTACTAGATTGGAATATTTCAAGGCTTTATCTATTAGTAATCCTTGGTCATCACTTCTCCTAAATCAATTTCTAATGGCCACCTATTGAATAAATTTCAAGATCAAATTCATATTCAAAGACCTTCCTTATCCCACAAATAAGGGAAAATCTAATCCATATCCACATCTATATCCTTATCCAAGTCCTAAACCCAATCATCATCATTAGTATATCCAAGTCTATCCTAATTCCACAATCACATCCTGATCATCCTAGTTCACCCCATCACTCAATCATTCATCCCGTCATTATACAAGACATGGTGACACTACATGTAAATACTTGTGTGTGTTACTTGTTTGTTCTAGTTGTCTTGTTTGAAATTTTTTATCATGTAAATGTTTGATTGTCTTTGTTTCTTTTTTTATATTAGGAAATGAATATGGATGTTATGAGGTCACCCAAATCTATAATAATGCTTATAAGTGCCCTTAAGGATGCATAGTTTGTTATTTTCCCATGCACTTTGGCATCATGTCCTCTTGGTCACACTTATATCATGCATAATTTTTCCAAATTCCATATTTATTAGATTGATTAGACTATGATGATATTTGTGACACTTATGATGGCTCGATCACCTACACCTTCATCATTCCTCTAATCATCTAATCATCCCTCTTCCCATCACTAGTCCAATCTGTTAGGATCCTAATCCTTAAGAGCACAATTGATTACCTTTGTATAAGCAACTAAACATGGAATTTAACCAGAAGTAATATGTAACTAGAATTCAGAATTAACATAGAATATGAGAGACAATACAATCTTGTATTAACACTCTTCCAGAAGGAAATACAATGAAGAAATCACACTCTTCTTCTCACACCTCTTGGGTGTACAGTAATTCTCCCTCAAGAGTTCTCTCTCTCTCAATCAATTACAATCAACAATCAACTCAATAACGAGTTGTTGTTCCCTCCACCAGTCAATGACAATCAACCCAATGGTAGTTGTTGCCTACTGCCAGTCCACCAATTATCATCAAGTACTTCAAGTAGATCTCCTTGATCTTATTCCTTGTTGTGTTGTAGATCTCCTTGATCTTGCTACCCCACAGATCTAACTAACCTTGCACACACACACCCACAGATCTCCGTGATCTTACTACACCGTAGATCAACTGACCTTGCTTACCATGTAGATCTCCCTGATCTTGCTACTTGTAGATCGACTGATCTTACACCTCTTGAGACAACCAACCCAATTATTATTCTTGCCTTCAAGTGAAGGATCTAATCCTTTTGTCCTTAGGCTTGTCCTTCCTTTTGTTGCAGATCTTCTTGATCTTGCTACCCCATAGATCAAATGATCTTGCACACAACCTTGGCACACTTGCAGATCTCCTTGATCTTGCTACCCTGCAGATCAACTGACCTTGATTTTTTGCACACATTACAATACAGCCCCATGGGTCTCTTAAATAGATCCCAAAACAAAAAATAATTCAAAAAGCAGACTCAAGACTAAAATTAGTATTTACATACAAACTGACTGTTTGTCAAACTAACTATTCGTCTAACTAACAGTTCTGGAAATGCACAGGCAACTGACATCGGTTCCTATTTGTCTAGAGATGACCGATGTCAGCTGATTCCTAACCAATGTCAGTGCTTTTGGTTGAACCCTAACTGATGTTGGTTGGTCCTAACCGATGTCGATGACTGTCTAACTCTTGCAACCTCCACATTTGCATAAGAGTGAAGCTTTTAGCTCTACAACCTAAAAATCTCCCACTTGGAGATAAACAACTGCACCTGTACCTATACATAAACGTTCTCTAATCTATTTTTGGCTTGTATCCCTCTTCAAGTTCAATCTTGAAGATCAACAAAATTTGAATGAAGATTTAACTTCTCCTTTGTTCCCAGCTTTGTTAACATTTCCACATGGTTCTTATCCTTGCTAGTCTCCGTGACTACAACAACCTTCTACAACTCTAAAATCTAGCTAACCACTGTTCCACCAATAGTGAACACATATCCTGCCATCCAAGTCACCTGCCATATCCAAATCTATATACCCATGTAGAGAAGTGCTTGACCCTGCATAGCATAAATACCTGCTGCTGGTCCCTCTCAGATATCTCAAAATCCACTAAACTATTTTCCAGTGCTCCTTTTCTAGATTGGCCATAATCTTGCTGACAACTCCCACTGCTTGGGCAATATTAGGTCTAGTACATACCATGTACCCAACCTCATCATGTGATTCAAGACAATATTAAAAGCTCAACTTGAACTATCCAACCATAGGTGTGCTTATCGATTTTGCATCCTGCATATCAAACCTCTCCACTACCTTATTCACATAATCCTCTGGAGACAAAATCAACCTATGATTTTCCCTATCTCTAGAAATACTCATGCCAAGAATTTTTGCTCCTGAATCCTTCCTATCACATGTCTGAGTTACTTTTAGCTTTAACTCAACAATTCCCTACATGTGTGACCCTGCAACAAGCATATACACTACATACAGTAACAAGATAATGTATCTAATATTATCCAACCTGGTAAAATAAACACAATGGTCACATTGACATTGACTAAAGCCATGCTTTGTCATAAACCTATCAAACCTATACCACTATCGTGGAGCTTGCTCAAGACCATATAACCTAGCCTTCTATCTCACCTATCCATTCTCTCCTTTCTTTAACCTGTGAATCCATTCATCTTTTAGTGCTTTCTTTTTGGCAGGCAACTCTAGCAAATCCCACGTTTGGTTCTCTCCCAAGAAATCAATTTCCTCATTCATGCCATGCTCCCACTATTTCTTGGATTCCACCTGCATTGCCTCTTTAAAACTTCTTGGTTTGCCACCATCAGTGAGCAATAAGTAGTATAAATAAGGGGAATAATGAATTGGAGGCTTACTTACCCTTTCGAACCTCCACATGGTTGTTTGAGACTCCTTGACAACTTACTATCACCCCAAAATTCATTCTAACAGTGACCGATCTAGGTCACCTCTGGCCGACCTCAGTCTGCACCCAATCGATATAGTTTCCACCTGATCGCCAACATCAGTTTCCTTACCAACATTGGTGTCCACCTGCTTAACATCACCAACTTTGGTTTGCACATGACTGATGTCAGTTCCTACCTGATCGATGTTGGTTCTCACTTGACTGACGTCGGTAACTATGTTTTCCTATGAGTGATGATTTTTACCTCAATCTGCACCTGACTGATGTTGTTTCCACCTAATCGCTGACATCATTTTCTTGACTGACGTCAATTTCCTCATTCATGCCATGCTCCCACTGTTTCCTAGATTCCACCTGCATTGCCTCTTTAAAACTTCCTGATTTTCCACCATCAATGAGCAACAAGTAGTATAAAGAAGGGGAATAATGAATTTGAGGCTTACTTACCCTTTCAGACCTCCACATGGGCATTTGAGACTCCTTGACAGCTCGTTGTCCACCCAAAATTCATTCTAACAGTGACCGATCTCGGTCACCTCTGGCTGACCTCGGTCTACACCCGACCGATGTCATTTCCACTTGATCACTAACATCAGTTTCTTGACCGATGTCAGTGTCCACCTGTCTGACATCACTGAATTTGGTCTGCACATGACCGACGTCAGTTCCTGCCTGATCAACATCAGTTCTCACATGACCAACGCTGATAAATATGTTTTTTTGTGAGTGATGCTTTTTACTCGCAAGCTCATTTTGGATCATAACAATTTCCAAATCAACACTGCCTTACTCAGAATTATTCAGCCTCTTGAGCTGATCTCTGTCCATCATCTTTTCCTTGAAAACCAAGGCTTCCCAGTTCTTAAATATGTCAAAAATATCAGATTTCCTCTTTATGAAATAAACTCAATCCTTTCTTGTAGCATCATTAGATACATAACATTGTGATCCTCCAATAGAAGCTCTCTGAGCTGGTCTCCACACACCTATGTGAACAAGCTCCAACTTGTGCTTCTTCTTTGTTGACCCAATTATGAGAAACCTCACTTTCACCTATTTCCAAAACATACAATGCTCACAGAAATCTCGGTCTATCAAATCTGAAAGCTTACCATTTGACTTAAGAACATCCATTCCCTTCTCACTCATGTGACCAAGCCTACAGAGCCACATCTTTGCATCTACATCTGAAGTAGATAAAACAGAAGGAGAATCAGTAATACAAGTAGATAGATAAAGTGTACCTACTTTCTTACTTCTTTCTAATACAAGTCCACCTTTGAAAAATTTCTAAGATTTCACTATGAGAGTAACTGTGTAACCCTCATTACCCAAATTTCCTATAGAAATTAGACTCCTCTTAAGGATGGGAACATGCATGACATCCTTCAACACCCATGTGTTGCCTGTCTACAATTTTAGCTGCACTTCCCCTTTGCCAACAATTTGACAAGGCTTACCAACCCCTAAATAAATCTTTCCAAAGTCTCCATGGACATACTCATAGAAACATACTCTATTTGGGGTTGCATGGAAAGAGGCACTAGAATCTAAAACCCAAGATTCTACTTTATCCAAGTAACATATAAGAGCATCCCGTGCAACAATACCTGCATCATTTGCTTCTTTATTTCCTTCATACTGATCTTCTACCAACCAACAATCTTTCTTTACATGCCCTTTCTTTCCACAATTCTATAATTGATAATTCTTGCCATTGAATTTCTCTATTCTTAGTGTACTTTCTTCTACCATTGCTTTACTTCCACTAAATCAAAAACCCTTGAGAGTGACCTGTAATCAACAAACACTAACCTGCTCCAAACCAGGCTCTGATACCACTTGTTAGGATCCTACTCCTTAAAAGCACATTTGATTACCTTTGTATAAGCAACTAAACATGGAATTTAACTAGAAGTAATATGTAACTAGAATTTAGAATCAACATAGAATATGAGAGACAATACAATCTTGTATTAACACTCTTCTAAAAGGAAATATAATGAAGAAATCACACTCTTCTTCTCACACCTCTTGGGTGTACAGTAATTCTCCCTCAAGAGTTCTCTCTCTCTCAATCAATTACAATCAACAGTCAACTCAATACCAAGTTATTGTTCCTTTCACCAGTTAGTGACAATCAACCCAATGGTTGTTGTTGCCTACTGCCAGTCCACCAAGTATCACCGAGTACTCCAAGTAGATCTCCTTGATCTTGCTCCTTGTGTTGTGGATCTCCTTGATCTTGCTACCCCACAGATCTAACTAACCTTGCACACACACACCCATAGATCTCTTTGATCTTGCTACACCGCAGATCAACTGACCTTTCTTACCATGTAGATCTCCCTGATCTTTCTACCTGTATATCAACTGATCTTACACCCCTTGAGACAACAAACCCAATTATTGTTATTGCCTTCAAGTGAAGGATCTAATCCTTTTGTCCTTAGACTTATCCTTCCTTATGTTGTAGATCTTCTTGATCTTGATACCGTGCAGATCAACTGATCTTGCACACAACCTTGGCACACTTGCAAATTTCCTTGATCTTGCTACCCTGCAGATCAACTGACCTTGCTTTTCTACACACATTACAATACAGCCCCATGGGTCTCTTAAATAGATCCCAAAACAAACAATAATTAGAAAAGTGGACTCAAGACTAAAATTAGTCTTTACATGCAAACTGACTATTCGTCTAGCTAACAATTTTGGAAATGCACAATCGACTGATGTTGGTACCTGTCTATCTAGAGATGACTGACATTGGCTGATTCCTAATCGATGTCAGCAGCTTCTGGTCGACCCTTGACTGATGTTGGTTGGTCTTGACCAATGTCGGTGACTATCTAAATTCAACAACCTCCACATTTGCATAACAGTGAAGCTTTTAGCTCAACAACCTAACAATCTCCCACTTGGAGATAAATAGCTGCACCTGTACCTGTACAGCAACATCCTCTAATCTATTTCTGGCTTGTATCCCTCTTCAAGTTCAATTTTTAAGACCAACAAAAGTTGAATGAAGATTCAACTTCTCCTTTATTCCTAGCTTTGTTAACATTTCCACATGGTTCTTATCCTTGCTAGCCTCCGTGACTGCAACAACCTTTTGTAACTCTGAAATCTAGCTAACTGTCATTCCACCAATAGTGAACACAATCCTGTGGTGCTTCTCCTGCCATCCAAGTCACCTGCCATATCTGAATCTACATACCCATGTAGAGAAGTGCTTGACCCTGCATAACATAAATACCTGCTGCTGGTCCCTCTCAGATATATGAGAATCCACTGAACTGCTTTTCAGTGCTCCTTTCCTGGATTGGCCATAAACTTGCTAACAACTCCCACTACTTGGAAAATACTAGGTCTAGTATATATCATGTACCCAACCTCATCATGTGATTCAAGACACTGTTCATAGCTCAACTTGAACTATCCAACCATAAGTGTGCTTATCAGTTTTGCATCCTGCATACCAAACCTCTCCACTACCTTATTCACATAATCCTCTGGAGACAAAATCAACCTATGATTTTTCTTGTCTCTAGAAATACTCATGCCAAGGATTTCTCCTCCTAAATCTTTTCTGGCACATGTCTGAGTTACTTTTTATCTTTAGCTCTGCAATTCCCTATATGTGTGACCCTGCAATAAGCATATACACTACATACAGTAACAGGATAATGTAGCTAATATTATCCAACCTGGTAAAATAAACACAATGGTCACATTGACATTGACTAAAGCCATGCTTTGTCATAAACTTGTCAAACCTATACCACTGTTTTGGAGCTTGCTCAAGACCATATAACCTGGCCTTCTATCTCACCTGTCCATTCTCTCCTTTCTTTAACCTATGAATCCATTTGTCTTTCAGTGATTTCTTTTTGGCTGGCAACTCTACCAAATCCCATGTTTGGTTCTCTCCCAAGGAATCAATTTCCTCATTCATGCCATGTTCTCACTGTTTCGTGGATTCTACTTGCATTGCCACTTTAAAACTTTATAGTTGTCCACCATCAATGAGAAAAAAGTAGTATAAAGAAGGGGAATAACAAATTTGAGGCTTACTTACCCTTTTAGACCTCCACATAGGCGTTTGAGACTCCTTGATAGCTCACTGTCTTCCCAAAATTCATTTTAAAATTGACCGATCTCAGTCACCTCTGGCCGACCTTGGTCTGCACCTGATCGATGTTATTTCCACCTGATCATCATTGTCAATTTTTTGACCAACATTAGTGTTCACCTGCCTGACATCACTGAATTTGGTCTACACATGACCGACATCAATTTCTACCTGATCGACATCGGTTCTCACTTGATCGACGTTGGTAACTATGTTTTCCTATGAGTGATGATTTTTACCTCAGTCTGCACCTAACCGATGTCATTTCCACCTGATCCCCAACATCAGTTTCTTGATCGACATCGGTGTCCACCTTCTCGACATCATTGACTTTGGTTTGCACATGACCGACATCAGTTCCTGCCTGATTGACGTCGGTTCTCACATGACCAACGTTGATAACTATGTTTTTATGTGAGTGATGATTTTTACCCTCAAGCTCATTTTAGATCATAACAATGTCCAAATTAACACTGCCCTACTTAGAATTATTTAGCCTCTTGAGCTGATCTCTATCCATCATTTTCTCCTTGAAAACCAAGGCTTTCTAGTTCTCAAATATGTCAAAAACATCATATTTCCTTTTTATGCAATAAACTCAATCCTTTCTTGTAGCATCATCAGATACATAACACTGTGATCCTCCAATAGAAGCTCTCTGAGCTTGTCTCCACACACCTGTGTGAACAAGCTCCAACCTGTGCTTCTTCTTTATTGACCTAGTTGTGAGAAACTTCACTTTCACCTCTTCAGGATGGAAACATGCATGACATCCTTCAACACCCATGTGTTGCCCGTCTGCAATTTCAGCTGCACTTCCCCTTTGCCAACAATTTGACAAGACTCACCAATGCCTAAATAAATCTTTCCAAAGTCTCCATGGACATACTCATGGAAAAATAATCTATTTGGGGTTGCATGGAAAGAGGCACCAGAATCTAAAACCCAAGATTCTACTTTATCCAAGGAACATATAAGAGCATCCCATGCAACAATACCTGCATCATTTGCTTCTTTATTTCCGTCATCCTGATCTTCTACCAACTAACAATCTTTATTTACATGCCCTTTCTTTCCACAATTCATAATTGATCATTCTTACCATTGAATTTCTTCATTCTTAGTGTAAATTTTTTTGTCATTGCTTTACTCCCACTCAATCAAAAACCCCTAAGAGAGACCTGTAATAAACAAACACTAACCTGCTTTGAACCAGGCTCTGATACCACTTGTTAGGATCCTACTCCTTAAGAGCACAATTGATTACCTTTGTATAAGCAATTAAACATGGAATTTAACTAGAAGTAATATGTAACTAGAATTCAGAATCAGCACAAAATATGAGAGACAATACAATCTTGTATTAACACTCTTCCAGAAGGAAATACAATAAGGAAATCACACTCTTCTTCTCACACCTCTTAGGTTTATAGTAATTCTCCCTCAAGAGTTCTCTCTCTCTCAATCAATTACAATAAACAATCAACTCAATACCGAGTTGTTGTTCCCTCCACTAGTCAGTGACAATCAACCCAATAGTTGTTGTTGCCTACTGCCAGTCCACCAAGTATCACTGAGTACTCCAATTAGATCTCCTTGATCTTGCTCCTTGTGTTGTGGATCTCCTTGATCTTGCTACCCCATAGATTTAACTAACCTTGCACACACACACCCACAGATCTCCTTGATCTTACTACACCACAGATCAACTGACCTTTCTTACCATGTAGATCTCCCTGATCTTGCTACCTGTAGATCAATTGATCTTACACCCCTTGAGACAATGAACCCAATTATTGTTATTGCCTTCAAGTGAAGGATCTAATCCTTTTGTCCTTAGAATTGTCCTTCCTTATGTTGGAGATCTTCTTGATCTTGATATCGTGCAGATCAACTGATCTTGCACACAACCTTGGCACACTTGTAGATCTCCTTGATCTTGCTACCCTATAGATCAATTGACCTTGATTTTTTGCACACATTTCAATATAGCCCCATGGGTCTCTTAAATAGATCCCAAAACAAAAAATAATTAAAAAAGTGGACTCAAGACTAAAATTAGTTTTTACATGCAAACTGACTGCTCATCTAGCTAACAATTTTGGATCGATGTCGGCACCTGTCTGTCTGGAGATGACTGACATTGGCTGATTCCTAATTGATGTCGACAGCTTATGGTTGACCGATGACTGATGTCGATTGGTCTTGACCGATGTCAGTGACTGTCTAACTCCAGAAACCTCCACATTTGCATAAAAGTGAAGCTTTTAGCTCAACAACCTAACAATCTCCCACTTGGAGATAAACAACTGCACCTGTACTTGTACAACAACATCCTCTAATTTATTTTTGGCTTGTATCCCTCTTTAAATTCAATCTTGATGACCAAAAAAATTTGAATGAAGATTCTACTTCTCCTTTATTCCTAGCTTTGTTAACATTTCCACATGGTTCTTATCCTTGCTAGCCTCCGTGACTGCAACAGCCTTCTGTAACTCTGAAATCCAACTAACCGCCATTCTATCAATAGTGAACACAATCTTGTGGTGCTTCTCCTACCATCCAAGTCACATGCCATATCTGAATCTAAATACCCATGTAGAGAAGTGCTTGACCCTGCATAGCATAAATAGCTACTGCTGGTTCCTCTCAGATATCTGAGAATCCACTCAACTGCTTTCCAGTGCTCCTTTCCTGGATTGGCCATAAACTTGCTAACAACTCCCACTACTTAGACAATATCAGGTCTAGTACATATCATGTACCCAACCTCATCATGTGATTCAAGACATTGTTCATAGCTCAACTTGAACTATCCAACCATAGGTGTGCTTATCAATTTTGCATCCTACATATCAAACCTCTCCACTACCTTATTCACATAATCCTCTAGAGACAAATCAACCTGTGATTTTTCTTATCTCTAGAAATACTCATGCAAAGGATTTTTGCTCCTGAATCCTTTCTGGCACATGTCTGATTTACTTTTACTTTTAGCTCAACAATTTCCTGCATGTGTGACCCTGCAACAAGCATATACACTACATACAATAACAGGATAATGTAGCTAATATTATCCAACCTGGTAAAATAAACACAATGGTCACATTGACATTGACTAAAGCCATGCTTTGTCATAAACCTGTCAAACCTATACCACTATTCTAGAGCTTGCTTAAGACCATATAACCTAGCTTTCTGTCTCAGCTATCCATTCTCTCTTTTCTTTAACATGTGAATCTATTTGTCTTTCAGTGCTTTCTTTCTGGTTGGCAACTCTACCAAATTCCATGTTTGGTTCTCTCCCAAGGAATCAATTTCCTCATTCATGCCATGCTCCCACTATTTCCTTGATTCTACATGCATTACTGCTTTAAAACTTTATAGTTGTCCACCATCAATGAGCAACAAGTAGTATAAAGAAGGGGAATAACAAATTTGAGGCTTACTTACCCTTTCAGACCTTCACATGGGCATTTGAGACTTCTTGATAGCTCACTGTCCACCCAAAATTCATTTTAACAGTGACCGATCTCAGTCACCTCTGGCCGACCTTGGTCTGCACCTAATCGATGTCATTTCCACTTGATCACCATTATCAGTTTCTTGACTGACATTAGTGTTCACCTGCCTGACTTCACTGACTTTGGTCTACACATGACCGATGTCGATTCCTACTTGATCGACATTGATTCTCACTTGACCGACGTCGGTAACTATGTTTTCTTGTGAGTGATGATTTTTACCTCAGTCTGCACTTGACCGATGTCATTTCCACCTAATCACAGACATCAATTTTTTGATCGACGTCGGTGTCCACCTTCCCGACATCATTGAATTTGGTTTGCACATGATCGACGTCAGTTCCTTCCTGATCGACGTTGGTTCTCACATGACCAACGTCGATAACTGTGTTTTTTTGTGAGTGATGACTTTTACCCACAAGCTCATTTTGGATCATAACAATGTTCAAATCAACACTGCCCTACTCAGAATTATTTAGCCTCTTGAGCTGATCTTTGTCCATCATCTTCTCCTTGAAAACCAAGGCTTTCTAGTTCTCAAATATGTCAAAAACATCATATTTCCTTTTTATGCAATAAACTCAATCCTTTCTTGTAGCATCATCAGATACATAACACTGTGATCCTCCAATAGAAGCTCCCTGAGCTAGTCTCCACACACCTGTGTGAATAAGCTCCAACATGTGCTTCTTCTTTGTTGACCTAGTTGTGAGAAACCTCACTTTCACCTCTTCAGGATGGAAACATGCATGACATCCTTCAACACCCATGTGTTCCCAGTCTGCAATTTCAGCTGCAATTCCCCTTTGCCAACAATTTGACAAGGCTCACCAACCCCTGAATAAATATTTCCAAAGTCTCCATGGACATACTCATGGAGAAATACTCTATTTGGGGTTGCATGAAAAGAGGCACCAGAATCTAAAACCCAAGATTCTAATTTATCCAAGGAACATATAAGAGCATCTCGTGTAACTATACCTACATCATTTGCTTCTTTATTTCCTTCATGCTGATCTTCTACCAACCAACAATCCTTCTTTACATGCCCTTTCTTTCCATAATTTTATAATTGATAATTCTTGCCATTGAATTTCTCCATTCTTAGTGTACTTTCTTCTACCATTGCTTTACTCCCACTCAATCAAAAACTCCTGAGAGTGATCTGTAATAAATAGACACTAACCTGCTTTGAACCAGGCTCTGATACCACTTGTTAGGATCCTGCTCCTTAAGAGCACAATTGATTACCTTTGTCTAAGCAATTAAACATGGAATTTAACCAGAAGTAATATGTAACTAGAATTTAGAATCAACACAAAATATGAGAGACAATACAATCTTGTATTAACACTCTTCCAGAAGGAAATACAATAAAGAAATCACACTCTTCTTCTCACACCTCTTAGGTGTACAATAATTCTCCCTCAAGAGTTTTCTCTCTCTCAATCAATTACAATCAACAATAAACTCAATACCGAGTTGTTGTTCCCTCCACCAGTCAATGACAATCAACCCAATGGTTGTTATTGCCTACTGCTAGTCCACCAAGTATCACCGAGTACTCCAAGTAGATCTTCTTGATCTTGCTCCTTGTGTTGTGGATCTCCTTGATCTTGCTACCCCATAGATCTAACTAATCTTTCACACACACACCTACAGATCTCCTTGATCTTGCTACACCGCAGATCAACTGACCTTTCTTACCATGTAGATCTCCCTGATTTTGCTACCTGTAGATCAACTGATCTTACACCCCTTGAGACAACTAACCCAATTATTGTTATTGCCTTCAAGTGAATGATCTAATCCTTTTGTCCTTAGACTTGTCCTTCCTTATGTTGCAGATCTTCTTGATCTTGATACCGTGCAGATCAACTGATCTTGCACACAATCTTGGCACACTTGCAGATCTCCTTGATCTTGCTACCCTGCAGATCAATTGACCTTGCTTTTTTGCACACATTACAATATAGCCCCATGGGTCTCTTAAATAGATCCCAAAACAAAAAATAATTAGAAAAGTGGACTCAAGACTAAAATTAGTTTTTACATGCAAACTAACTGTTCATCTAGCTAACAATTCTAAAAATGCATAGGCGACCAACATCGGTACCTGTCTGTGTGGAGATGACTGACATTGAACAATTCCTAATCGATGTCAGTAGCTTCTGGTTGACCCCTGACTGATGTCAATTGGTCTTGATAGATGTCAGTGACTGTCTAACTCTAGCAACCTCCACATTTACATAACAGTGAAGCTTTTAGCTCAACAACCTAACAATCTCCCACTTGGAGATAAACAGCTGCACCTGTACCTGTACATCAACATCCTCTAATCTATTTTTGGCTTGTATCCCTCTTCAATTTCAATCTTGAAGACCAACAAAAGTTGAATGAAGATTCCACTTCTCATTTATTCCTAGCTTTGTTAACATTTCCACATGGTTCTTATCCTTGCTAGCCTCCGTGACTGCAACAACCTTTTGTAACTCTGAAATCTAGCTAACCGCCATTCCACCAACAGTGAACACAATCTTGTGGTGCTTCTCCTGCCATCCAAGTCACCTGCTATATCTAAATCTACATACCCATGTAGAGAAGTGCTTGACCCTGCATAGCATAAATACCTGCTGTTGGTCCCTCTCAGATATCTTAGAATCCACTGAACTAATTTCTAGTGCTCCTTTCCTAGATTGGCCATAAAATTTCTAACAAATCCCACTACTTGGACAATATCAGGTCTAATACATACCATGTACCCAACCTCATCATGTGATTTAAGACACTATTCATAGCTCAACTTGAACTGTCCAACCATAGGTGTGCTTATCAGTTTTGCATCCTGCATATCAAACCTCTCCACTACCTTATTCACATAATCCTCTAGAGACAAAATCAACCTATGATTTTTCTTGTCTCTAGAAATACTCATGCTAAGTATTTCTGCTCTTGAATCCTTTCTGGCACATGTCTGAGTTACTTTTACCTTTAGCTCAGCAATTCCCTGCATGTGTGACCCTGCAACAAGCATATACATTACATACAATAACAAGATAATGTAGCTAATATTATCCAACCTGGTAAAATAAACACAATGGTCACATTGTCATTGACTAAAGCCATGCTTTGGCATAAACTTGTCAAACCTATACCACTATTCTAGAGCTTGCTCAAGACCATATAACCTGGCCTTCTATTTCACTTGTCCATTCTCTCCTTTCTTTAACTACTGAATCCATTCGTCTTTCAGTGCTTTCTTTCTAGCTGGCAACTCTACCAAATCTCACATTTGGTTCTCTCCCAAAGAATCAATTTCCTCATTCATGCCATGCTCCCACTATTTTCTAGATTCTACCTGCATTGCCTCTTTAAAACTTCCTAGTTTTCCACCATCAGTGAGCAATAAGTAGTATAAAGAAGGGGAATAATGAATTTGAGGCTTACTTACCCTTTCAGACCTCCACATGGGCATTTGAGACTCCTTGACAGCTCGTTGTCCACCCAAAATTTATTCTAATAGTGACAGATCTTGGTCACCTCTAGCCAACCTCAGTCTGCACCCAAATGATGTCATTTCCACCTGATCACTAACATCAGTTTCCTGACCGATGTCAGTGTCCACCTGCCTGACATCACTAACTTTGGTCTGCACATGACTGACATCGGTTCCTACCTGATTGACATCAATTCTCACCTAATTGATGTCGGTAACTGTGTTTTCATGTGAGTGATGATTTTTACCTTGGTTTGCACTTGACTGATGTCATTTCCACCTGATCATTGACATTGATTTCTTGACTGACATTGGTGTCCACCTGCCTGACATCACCGACTTTGGTTTGCACATGACCGACATCAGTTCCTGCCTGATCGACATCAGTTCTCACATGACCAACGTCGATAACTGTGTTTTCTTGTGAGTGATGATTTTTACATTTGAGCTCATTTTGGATCATAACATTGTCCAAATCAACACTGCCCTACTCAAAACTATTCAGCCTCTTGAGCTGATCTCTGTCCATCATCTTCTCCTTGAAAACCAAGGCTTTCTAGTTCTTAAATATGTCAAAAACATTAGATTTCCCCTTTATGCAATAAACCTAATCCTTTTTTGTAGCATCATCAAAAAAATAACACTGTGATCCTCCAATAGAATCTCTCTGAGCTGGTCTCCACACACCTGTGTGAACAAGCTCCAACCTGTGCTTCTTCTTTGTTGACCTAGTTGTGAGAAACCTCACTTTCACCTGTTTCCCAAACATATAATGCTCACAAAAATCTCGGTCTATCAAATCTGAAAGCTTACCATTTGACTTAAGAACATCCATTCCCTTCTCACTCATGTGACCAAGCTTACAGAGCCACATCTTTGCATCTACATCTGAAGTAGATAAAATAGAAGGAGAATCAGTAATATAAGTAGATAGATAAAGTGTACCTACTTTGTTACCTCTTGATAATACAAGTGCATCCTTGGAAACTTTCCAAGATTCCACTGTGAGAGTAACTATGCAACCCTCATCACCCAACTTTCTTGCAAAAATTAGACTCCTCTTCATGATGGAAACATGCATGACATCCTTCAACACCCATGTGTTGCCCGTCTGCATTTTCAGCCGCACTTCCCCTTTGCCAACAATTTGACAAGGCTCACCAACCCTTAAATAAATATTTCCAAAGTCTCCATGGACATACTCATGGAAAAATACTCTATTTGGGGTTGCATGGAAAGAGGCACCAGAATCTAAAACTCAAGATTCTACTTTATCCAAGGAACATATAAGATCATCTCATGCAACAATACTTGCATCAATTACTTCTTTATTTCCTTCATGTTGATCTTCTACCAACCAACAATCTTTCTTTACATGCCCTTTCTTTTCACAATTTCATAATTGATAATTCTTGCCATTGAATTTCTCCATTCTTAGTGTACTTTATTCTGCCATTGCTTTACTCCCTCTCAATCAGAAACTCCTGAGAGTGACCTGTAATCAACAAACACTAACCTGCTCCAAACCAGGCTCTGATACCACTTGTTAGGATCCTACTCCTTAAAAGCACATTTGATTACCTTTGTATAAGCAACTAAACATAGAATTTAACTAGAAGTAATATGTAACTAGAATTTAGAATCAACATAGAATATGAGAGACAATACAATCTTGTATTAACACTCTTCTAAAAGGAAATATAATGAAGAAATCACACTCTTCTTCTCACACCTCTTGGGTGTACAGTAATTCTCCCTCAAGAGTTCTCTCTCTCTCTCAATCAATTACAATCAACAGTCAACTCAATACCAAGTTATTGTTCCTTTCACCAGTTAGTGACAATCAACCCAATGGTTGTTGTTGCCTACTGCCAGTCCACCAAGTATCACCGAGTACTCCAAGTAGATCTCCTTGATCTTTCTCCTTATTGTGTTGTGGATCTCCTTGATCTTGTTACCCAACGGATCTAACTGAACTTACACACACACACACCTGCAAATCTCCTTGATCTTGCTACACTACAGATCAACTGACCTTGCTTACCATGTAGATCTCCCTGATCTTGCTACCTATAGATCAACTGATCTTACACCCCTTGGGACAACCAACCCAATTATTTTTCTTGCCTTCAAGTGAAGAATCTAATCCTTTTGTCCTTAGACTTGTTCTTCCTTGTGTTACAGATCTTCTTGATCTTGCTACCCCACAGATCAACTGATCTTACACACAACCTTGACACACTTGTAGATCTCCTTGATCTTGCTACCCTACAGATCAATTGACCTTGCTTTTCTGCACACATTACAATATAGCCCCATGGGTTTCTTAAATAGATCCCAAAACAAACAATAATTAGAAAAGCAGACTCAAGACTAAAATTAGTCTTTACATGCAAACTAACTATTTGTCAAACTAACTGTTTGTCAAACTAATTGTTCATCTAACTAACAGTTCTATAAATGCACATGTGACCGACGTCAGTTCCTATTTGTCTAGAGATGAACAACATCGGTCGATTCCTAACCAATGTCGACAGCTTCTAGTCGACCCCTAACTAATGTCAGTTGGTCCTAACCGATGTCGACGACTGTCTAACTCCAACAACCTCTACATTTGCATAATAGTGAAGCTTTTAGCTCCACAACCTAACAATCTCCCACTTGGAGATAAATAGCTACACCTATACCTGTAAAACAATGTCCTCTAATCTATTTTTGGCTTGTATCCCTCTTCAAGTTCAATCTTGAAGAATAACAAAAGTTGAATGAAGATTCAACTTCTCCTTTATTTCTAGCTTTGTTAACATTTCTGCATGGTTCTTATCCTTGCTAGTCTCTGTGACTGCAACAACCTTCTGCAACCCTGAAATCCAACTAACTACCATTCCACCAACAATGAACACATATCCTGTGGTGTTTCTCCTTCCATCCAAGTCACCTGCCATATTTGAATCTACATACCCATATAAGAAGTGCTTGACCCTGCATATCATAAATACCTGCTGCTGGTCCCTCTCAGATATCTGAGAATCCACTGAACTAATTTTCAGTGCTCCTTTCTTGGATTGGCCATAAACTTGCTGATAACTCCCACTGCTTGGGCAATATCAGGTCTAGTACATACCATGTACCCAACCTCATCATGTGATTCAGGACACTGTTCATAGCTCAACTTGAACTGTCCAACCATAGGTGTGCTTACCAGTTTTTCATCTTGCATATCAAACCTTTCCACTACCTTATTCACATAATCCTTTGGAGACAAAATCAACCTGTGATTTTCCTTATCTCTAAAAATACTCATGCCAAGGATTTCTACTCCTAAATCCTTCTTGGCACATGTCTGAGTTACTTTTACCTTTAGCTCAGCAATTCCCTACATGTGTGACCCTACAACAAAGATAGACACTACATATAGTAACAAGCTAATATAGCTAATATTATCCAACCTGGTAAAATAAACACAATGGTCACATTGACATTGACTAAAGCCATGCTTTGTCATAAACTTGTCAAACCTATACCACTGTCTTGGAGCATGCTCAAGACCATATAACTTGGCCTTCTATCTCACTTATCCATTCTCTCCTTTCTTTAACCTATGAATCCATTCATCTTTCAGTGCTTTTTTTTCAGCTGGCAACTCTACCAAATCCCACATTTGGTTCTCTCCCAAGAAATCAATTTCCTCATTCATGCCATGCTCCTACTATTTCTTGGATTCTACTTGCATTGCCTCTTTAAAAATTCTTGGTTTTCCACCATCAGTGAGTAACAAGTAGTATAAAGAAGGAGAATAACAAATTTGAGACTTACTTACCCTTTTAGACCTCCACATGGGCATTTAAGACTTCTTGACAGCTCATTGTCTACCCAAAATTTGTTCTCACAATGACCGATCTCGGTCACCTTTGGCTGACCTCAATCTGTACCCAACCGATGTCATTTCCACCTGATCACTGATGTCAGTTTCCTGATTGATGTTAGTGTCCACCTACCTGACATCATCGACTTTGGTCTGCACATGATTGATGTCGGTTCTTGCCTGATCGATGTTGTTCTCACTTGACCGATGTTAGTAACTGTGTTTTCCTGTGAGTGATGATTTTGACCTCAGTCTGCACTCGACCAATGTCATTTCCACCTGATCATTGATGTCAGTTTCTTGACTGACATCGGTGTCCACCTGCCTGACATCACTGACTTTGGTCTACACATGACCGACATCAGTTCTCACATGACCGATGTCGGTAACTATGTTTTCTTGTGAGTGATGATTTTTACCCATGATCTCATTTTGGATCATAACATTGTCCAAATCAACACTTCCCTGCTCAGAATTATTCAACCTCTTGAGATGATCTCTATCCATCATCTTCTCCTTGAAAACTAAGGCTTTTTAGTTCTTAAATATGTCAAAAACATCAGATTTCCTCTTTATGCAATAAACCCAATCCTTTCTTGTAGCATCATTAGAAACATAACACTGTGATCCTCCAATAGAAGTTCCTTGAGCTGGTCTTCACACACTTGTGTGAACAAGCTCCAACCTATACTTCTTCTTTGTTGACCCAGTTGTGAGAAACCTCACTTTCACTTGTTTCCCAAACATACAATGCTCACATAAATCTTGGTTTATCAAATCTAAAAGCTTACCATTTAAATTAAGAATATCCATTCCCTTCTCACTCATGTGACCAAGCCTACAGAGCCACATCTTTTCATCTACATCTGAAGTAGATAAAATAAAAGGAGAATCAGTAATACAAGTAGATAGATAAAGTGTACCTACTTTCTTACCTCTTGCTAATACAAGTGCACCCTTGGAAACTTTCCAAGATTCTGCTGTGAGAGTAACTGTGCAACCCTCATCACCCAACTTTCCTATAAAAATTAGACTCTTCTTCAGGATGGGAACATGCATGACATCCTTCAACACCCATGTGTTGTCTATCTGCAATTTCAGCCGCACTTCCCCTTTGCCAACAATTTGACAAGGCTCACCAACCCTTAAATAAATCTTTCCAAAGTCTCCATGGAGATACTCATGGAAAAATACTCTATTTGGGGTTGCATGGAAAGAGGCACTAGAATCTAAAACCCAAGATTTTACTTTATCCAAGGAACATATAAGAGCATCTCATGCAACAATACCTACATCATTTGCTTCTTTATTTCCTTCATGCTGATCTTCTACCAACCAACAATCTTTCTTTACATGCCCTTTATTTTCACAATTCCATAATTGATAATTCTTGCCATTAAATTTCTCCATTCTTAGTGTACTTTCTTCTGCCATTGCTTTACTCCCACTCAATTAGAAACCCCTGAGAGTGACCTGTAATCAACAAACACTAACCTGCTCTGAACCAAGCACTGATACCACTTGTTAGGACCCTACTCCTTAAGAGCACAATTGATTACCTTTGTATAATCAACTAAACATGAAATTTAACTAGAAGTAATATGTAACTAGAATTCAGAATCAACACATAATATGAGAGATAATACAATCTTGTATTAACACTCTTCCAAAAAGAAATACAATAAAGAAATCACACTCTTCTTCTCATACCTCTTGGGTGTATAGTAATTCTCCCTTAAGAGTTCTCTCTCTCTCAATCAATTACAATCAACAATCAATGCAATATCGAATTATTGTTCCCTCCACCAATCAGTGATAATCAACCCAATGGTTGTTGTTGCCTACTGCCAGTCCACCAAGTATCACCAAGTACTCCAAGTAGATCTCTTTGATCTTGCTCCTTGTTGTGTTGTGGATCTCCTTGATCTTGCTACCCCACATATCTAACTGACCTTGCACACACACACACCCACAAATCTCCTTGATCTTGCTACACTACAGATTAACTGACCTTGCTTACCATGTAGATCTCCCTGATCTTGCTACATGCAGATCAACTGATCTTACACCCCTTGAGATAACCAACTCAATTGTTGTTATTGCCTTCAAGTGAAGGATCTAATCCTTTTGTCCTTAGACTTGTCCTTCCTTGTGTTGCAGATCTTATTGATCTTGCTACCCCATAGATCAACTGATCTTGCACACAACCTTGGCACACTTGTAGATTTCCTTGATCTTGTTACCCTACAAATCAGCTGACCTTGCTTTTCTACACACATTACAATACAACCCCATGGGTCTCTTAAATAGATCCCAAAACAAATAATAATTAGAAAAGTGGACTCAAGACTAAAATTAGTCTTTACATGCAAACTGACTGTTCTTCAAACTAACTATTCGTCTAACTAACAGTTTTGGAAATGCATAGGCGATCGACATCAGTTCTTATCTGTCTGGAGATGACTGACGTCAGCTGATTCCTAACCGATGTTGGCAGCTTTCAGTCGACCCCTGACCGATGTCGGCGACTATCTAACTCCAACAACCTCTACATTTGCATAACAATGAAGCTTTTAGCTCCACAACCTAACACAATCCTCTTGACCCATTCAATTGACACCCAACTTTTTATCCTCATAAAACTCATCTCATCTTATGAGTCATATCCTTTAATCAATAATCATCCTCATCATCATCATGATTTTATACCCCCTCATCATCATCTTCCATCTTCTAGTTAGAACTACATCAACATGAGGTCTTTTTAGACTATATAGGTAGCACTTAGCCACATTTTAATGGCCAAGGGTAGCTTGAAAACTATATCTCTTTCTCCACCCAAATCCTTGAGCTATAATCATTCATCAATCAATTTATTTATCAATCATCATCCACACAATCATCTCCTTAGTCTTTTCATCAATTGTCTACACCCATGAATTAGGCCTGACATATCAAAACATCCATATTTTCTTCCATAAATAACTAATTTGTAAATAAATTATCACTCCCTTACATGTGTTTTTTCTATGGGCATCATCATTACTCATTGGACACTTTATCATATCTTTCCTTTTCTATCATCACCATTATCATAATCAATTTAGCTTTGTGATACACCCATCATTAATCTTAACAAATCTTATCCTGACTTATAGATCTCCCTTGCACGTGTCCTTACTTGAGATATGTCTAAATATTGTGGCCTTTTTAATCTTATCATCATCATCATGCTACAATTTATTCCCCCTTGGGATGTGTCAATAACTATGACATAGTCATCTCTAACCCCCGTGCATGTGTCCTTGCTGGGGGCATCATCATCAATTTGTAGCTCATTACTCAAAGTTGATTTCATTCTTCCATATATATCATGTCATCTCACATCCCATCCCCTTATATATCATTCTTCCTCGTATGGCCACTCATGGGGGCATCATATCCCCTAGCATTATCTAATAACATCTGTGAAAAGGTTTTTATTTGAAAGACCATTACTCCTTCCAATTCATCCACTCATAATGCCCTTTTAAAAAGGGGAAAAATATATGCATCTAAAATCACTTACTTTATTAACGTCACTAATATTACTATTAGAATACATTAATTCCACTCATTCTACCTAATCTAATTTATCTCGCTAATATAATCCCCTTCCTAGTAATTTATCTAATCTCCCCTCTATTATTATTATTATTAATTTTTTAACCTTATTCCCACTCCATCATTAATTTATCCTAATATCCATTATCCTATCCTAATCCCACTTACCTATTATTTGAGAATTTAAAATTCCCAATGGCCCACCTACTAGCCTATGCCTAGGTTCTCCTACACCCCTAGTCCGTAATCACATATTTAATCCCCATATAATCCATCCCTAGTCCTAATTAACTCCTAATAAGGATTATAGAATCCTCAAAATCTAAAACCTTCTCTATTCCTAATCCTCCTCTCTAGAAGCCTCTAAATCTAGAGGCTTTCAAAGAGTTTTAAATTATTTTTAATTCTCCACCATTGATCTCATTCATCCAACTTCAAATCTCATCCATGTATCTCTCCCTCTAAAATATATTTAAATAACCTCCATCCTTCATTCGAGGTAACTAAAATCTTCATATAAAATCCATGCCAATCTAATCCTTCATCAACAATCCTTTGATCAAGCATCCATGCCAAAAAGTTGAGCTAAGGTAATCCATATCCTAATCCTTTTATTTTAATTTTGTTTCATCATGGTGTAGATAATTTAGATTTAGAATTTTAATGCTATTTTGAATTGTGAATTCAATAGTTATCATTAGGTTCTAATGGCTCTATCACATTACCTAGTAATTTGATCTTTGAGTTTGAATTTACATTGTTAAATCCATATAGAGCTCAAATTTCATCTACATTTATAACCATCCTCCTCTATAAAAGTTAAGATAAAGTATTGGAAAGAGGGCCTAAAAAAGATTATAACTTAACATAAATTCAATTATGATGTTAAATAGATGGATTTATAGACAAATATTGGAGACATTTTTAATGAATACTTACAAATGTATAATGTTATTTTTCATGTATATTTTCCAAACATTTTCATAAATAAATGATTACATTTACTATATTATAATTTCATTTAAGGAGTTATGCATTTTTTTTGAACGTATTAATTTTTTATCACAATTATTTATTTATGTTAATTTGTCTAATTCAAGATATTTTGATTGAGAATCACTCTCCTCACTCAAAAAGTCATTACATAGATGATGCGTAGACATATACCTGCTCTATGTGTCATCCTAACAATCCCATGAATCCTCAAAAAATCATATATTGAGAAAGATAAATTAAAAAAAAAATGAATCCTAAAACGTATGCCCAATGGAGAATACAATCACAAACAAAAGGTAGTGCAATACATGAACTATAAGTGAGACACAAACCACTACACCCTTGACCGATAACATTTATTGGGATATGTATGGCTGACTTGTGTTATTATAACATTTAATTAAGTCATTTTTATCATATCTATAGATTTGAATTGATAGTAAGGTTTGCCTAGGGTTTTTCCATATCATAATTAGGTATATATATAAGAGGTAGTGGTTAGTATTTTTTTTTTATTATATGAAAAATTCAAGTCTTATTTCAAATTTGTGGAGATTTCCCCCTCAAAGTCACTTATTTATATGATTCATTACTATACTCTTATTTACATTGTATTGTGATCTATTATTGCGATTCTAATTTAGTGGTATAGTAATTTAATTACAAGTGGTATGACGCTTTGATTTTTGAAAAAGTGGGGTTGAAAGTTAAATTTGAAGAATCTCCTATATTTAACAAATTGTTGTAAGTTTTAATACATTTATTTTACTAAAATTTTACAATCATTTATGGAATCTAAAATAAAAAATAATATTTAGTGTTCATTTTTAGTAAGATTTTGATATTTTAGGTTATTTTCTTAAATTCACTATATATGCCACAATTTTATGATTTTTCCTACTTTATTTACATTTTTAGAAATCTCTCAAAAATATAATCTGGGTCTATTTTTTAATTTTTTGTGTTTTAGGCTGAAATAAGCATGATTTTTCTTTGTCAAAGTTTAGTCAAATAAAAATACAATTTACATTGTCAAGCCTTTGTATGGTATGGATGCACACTAGGGGCCAAGGAAAGTGTTCTGAAACTCTAGGAATATTTCATAGCAAAGATGAGATAAAGTACAAAAATGGGAATCGTTGAATATTATTTCCCATGATTATTTATAATAGATCACAAAAATATCAACTTGAGTAATTTACACAAATCATTTAGTTTGATATGGCTAGTAAATAAGGCAATACAAACATTAATACAATTCATCTTATGCCTTAGGCTGGTTCCCATTTAAGGATGTGGAACATGATGTAAAAAGTGGAAATGCATAAGTTTTTAGTTGTATTGATGGATTTGTGATCAAAATAAGAATAATGATCTCAGTGTCAATTAGTAAAATTTTAATAATAAATTATATTTACACTATCATAATGGTGTGATGGATAATTACATTATCCAATTATAAAATAGTAAACCAAATAGAATATGTTAGGAGTTATATATAGTAGTTTCAAAATCTATCTTTATGATTGGAAACAATGATGAATGAAAATTTGAATGATTTGTTTCTTTCAAGTTCAAGTATCAAATATAACATAATATTCACATATTTAATTTAAAATCCATACCCAAGGCTAATTTTTTGGCACAAAGATCAAAAGAGAGGGTACTAGTTACTAAAACATGATAATTCACAAGTATAATACATAAGAGCACTCCATCATAACCATCCTCTCAATGTAGTACACTGACTCCTCAAAAAAATTAAGAGAAGAGGGGAAAAGGGTTATTTTATAACCATGACAAAAATTATATTCAAGTACATAAGTGTGTGGAAAAAAAATTCTACATTTACGATGCCAATGAAAAAGAAAACAAATGAAGAAGTATCATGGGAAGCTAATGATGAGCTGATGGAGAAATCAAAATAAACCCAACCAACTATTTCCTTACATTAAATTTTAGGCATTAGCACTTCAAAAATCATTAAGGTAGTGGTATTTATTAAAAAAAATAGAATATGGTAATATTAATTTACTTAGGCAATTTACACAACTTCATCAATTTTTTTTTTGTATACTTGAATTATTTATCTATCTAGCTCTAGAGTTTCAATACATGATTGCATATGGTGGAACAATTATTTGTTCTATGAATTTCTATTATATTAAACTCTCCATGGTTTAATATAAACTATATATCCCTATGGTTTCATTTATATGGGTGGATAACATATTATGGTTGGAGTTCAATGACTAACTACCTTAGGGAATGATTGGCATGAATTTCTGAGATCTATTAATGTGTTTCCATTTAGAGGGTAGGAAATTTGAATTTTGTAGGCTACTTTAAAATTTTGCATAATTGGTGAGTTATCATTAGATATAGAAGATTATAAAAAATGGATTAGATGGGTTTATGGCTCAACTATTTCAATAAAGGCACAACCATTAAATGGGTCTAAACTACTCTATTTTTAGGCTATTATGCAGGATCACTCCATAATTTTTAGATATATAATGAAATAAATTCATCCCAAATTGATGATGATCGTTCTATTCAATTAGTACCATTTTTATAACCACCTAATGTTAGGCCCTACATGTACCCATATGTCCATACGAGTGAGACTAATAAGATAGTATTATGAATTTTAGAAGCATGTATTATCCATGATAGTCACAATGCTTATTCCTCTCCAATGGTGATGATGCATAAGAATAATGACCCGACACATGTGTTTTGACTACAAGTAACTCAACATGTACACTATCAAAGATAATTTCCCTATTCCTATAATTAATTATTTTCTATTTAAATTTCATGTTGTTTTTTATTTTACAAAACTTGATCTTCAGTCTGGGTATTATCAAATTATAAATAGAGATGAGGATATTTAAAATATTTTTTCATAACCTACAAGGGTCATTATTAATTTTTGTTGATGCCTTTTGACTCACTAATGTAAGTTACATATACATTTCAAATTTTGTTGAGCTATATTTTGTCAATAATTTCTAAGTAAATTTGTCTTTATGTTCTTTTATGACATTTTAATATAAAACAAAACATGAGAGGAGCAATTGCATCATGTGAATCAAATTCTAGGTATTACTGAACAACACCATATTTATGCCAAGCCTTGAAAATGTGATTTTGGAGTCAAATATTTTTATTATTTTGGTCACATTGTTTAAAATATATGTGTCAAGGTGGATCCTCATACCATTAAGGCTATGGTATAAAGGAAAGTTCCTAAAAGACTAAAAAACATCTAAGGATTATTGGAATTCATAAGGTATTATCATGATTTTATAAAACATTATGGCAATATAGAAACACCACTAACAACATTATTTAATAAGGAATCCTTACATTGGAATGAGGCCTCCATATAGGCATTTTATAATCCTAAGAAGGCCATAAGAATCACCCTAGTTATAAATACTTTAAGTTTATCCAAAACATTCATTATGGAACGTGATGCTTTGGGGTAAGGCATGGTTTAGGTACTCATGCAAGAATGATGACCCACTATATTTTAGATTCAATAAATAAAAGGTAATAATTTTATAAATCCTATTTAATATAAGGAAATTATAACCATCCTTCATAAAATAAATCAATCCTGACCATATCTGATGGGAAGATAATTTAAAGTGAAAATAGCTCATGATAGTCTAAGAATAATTTTGGGGAACAAAGGTTTACTTTAGAAGAAAATTAAAAATGGGGTCATTAATGTGTTTTAATAACACTTTAATATTCTATAAAATAAATTAAATTATATTTTTTTAGATGATGTGCTCTCTAGGAAGGATGAGTCCATAACAGAATTTTTGTACAACAATGTCCATATTATAGGATGATTGGGTGGATGAAAAAAAAAGTGTGATAATGATGAAATTATAAAAGATATTATTCAAAATATCTAACAATATCTTAGCATGATATATTTTTTTTGGAAAGGAGACACTCTCTAATACAAGGACAAGTTGTACCTATGAAAAATTTCAACCTTTTAGATTAAGGTTTTTAGAAAACATCATGATTCTATAGTAAATAGAGTCAAGCAAGATTCTTTTTTGGAAGGGAGAAAAGAGGAATTCCAAAAAATTATAGCAGTATGTATGGTGGGTGAAAAAAGAGGAGAGACAATCAAGAATGTAGGTATATTTCAACCTATATCTATTCCTAACAAGAGGTGGGAGGACATTTATATAGATTTTATCTTAGGGCTACCCTAATATGAAGAGAAAATTTTCATCATGATATTTGTGGATAGGCTCACCAAATATTCCCATTTTTTCACATTATCACACTCATTTTTAGGATAAAAAGTAGATTTTTGTGATTTATGTGATCTAACTGAAGTAAAATCATGAATATTTAGATTACGTAAAATAGGGAAATAATCATACAAATTTGAATGTAAGAAAGTAGAAGGAAGTAATCATTATAATATTAATGTAAAAGGGTAAATTAATATTGCAGTTAATATATTATAATTGAAAAATAAATATATGAGAGATGCCCTTATCTTAATTATGATTTTTTAACTCATTAATTTCATCACTATCTTTGAAATGGTTTTGTATCTGATCTATAACTACTCCAATTAGGAAATAGGAGCTCAAAAACTACTCAAACATTTTTTTAAAATCATAGACCATTTTGGTGACCATTAATATCAAGGATATTATAGTATTATACTTTTTTATTACATACATCTATGACCCATTATATTTCTACACTTTCACCTATATATGCCTCATTTGTGCGATTCACCATCAATCATATGCATTGATCTCTATTGTCATTTTTTATTCTATTTGAAATGGTAATAAAAAATTATATGCAATACTATCCTTAAAAATGGGTTAGTAAACTAGGTTGGATTTCCCAAACTTCTCCCACATTACTTTCTAAGCATACCCTAAAATGTAATATTGTGAAGAGGGTTCAAACCACATCTATCTATCCCATCTACATGTGTGTATGTACCATATTGATCATTATGGAATGCAATACAACACATAGAACCATTAAAATTTATGTTGTAATTTTATTTATACTTGGTTGTAGGGGTTTTCGTATGGATATTATGATATGTATGATTTTATGATAATGTCTCAAAAGAATGTTAATTGATTCTCAAGTTTGTTAGGATTGGAAAAGATGAGTATAACCTTGAAATTTATTTATAATTATAGTTGACTCATTGATATTTAACATTGTGAATAATCCATGAAATGTGTCTATCTAACCTAATGGAACCATCCCAATTTTAAAAATAGTCACTGATTGTTCCTAGACAATATCAACATAGGCAAAACCTATGAAAAAAACACAATTATCTGACTATTTTAGATAATGTCTAGAGAATAAAATAAAGTGATATGTGATATGGAAATAGTATTCTTAGGATTATAGAAGGTTATTTCATAAAATATGGTGATCTTGAATATGTGTGTTTGTAAAATTAATTATCCAAGACAACAAGTGCAAAGACAAATAGGGGAAATGTACACAATATTAAAATATGTATGTAAATTTCAAAATTGTCAAAGTATTTAAAATTTTATGTTTCCAAAATTTATAATTTTTTTATGGGTCTACAAGTAGAAAAAAATTTTACAGATACAATTTAGAATCTCCATGGGACCCCAAAAATCACAAAATGTAATCATGACTTTATCTTTATGAGTAATTTTTAGAATAAGTTATTATTACATTTGAGTACCTAGTTGGATCTTAGCTATTATTTTGATCCCAAATTATCATGACTCAACCTATTATCCTTCTACATTAATTTTCTTACATCATGTTTAACACGTTATACTAGCACTAGACTGATAATTGTTGGTACTGGACCTATTTCATTGGTACGATCCAAGATGTTCAGGTAGCTATTATGATTAAGGATATCATGGCTGATGTTCACATTGGATTATTTTATCTGATATGCATATACTGCTTACATTTGGATTTATTTTATCTTGATACATATATAACCACTTTATCACTGTTATTGTTGTATTTATAGCTAACTTCTGCTTTACTTTTGTCTAGCTGGACAATATTGATGGATTTCAATACATTGATGTATTGACTATAGTTTGATGGATATGTTATGTTAATTTATTGAACTTGATGATATATGGGATACTTGATGTAATTTAATTTTTATTATTATTCTATATTACTTTATTCATTATCAAGCAGGTACTATTAATGTATAATTGGTGGTTGTAGGTACTTGATGTGAGCTAGGATGGATGATGATGTTGGCACCTATGCTTAAAAATTGATTATTGAGCAATCAGATGGGTTGCAATAGGTATATGTATTTTTGGTTTAGTCTCATGCCCTTGGATACTTAGTTTTCATGTATCGATGTGTTGTTGGTCAGTTCTATTTTTCCAATTGAACTCCCTATTTTTGATCTCTTTCTCTCTCCTCTCTCTCTTTCTACCTCTCCCATTATTTAACTATCTCCACCCTCAACATTATTTGAGCTAGCTATTTGTATGGTGACTTGGACATTTAAATAAACTCACCTAAAACCCCCATGATCTCACTTAGACTATTGAATTAACCCCCCTTTATATCTATTTGGATGGTTCAAACCAATGTGAATTTTGAATCCTTTTATTTTATTATTTTACTTGTATTTTCAAATCCAAACACTAAGGGCCATAACATTATTACAGTTGGATATTTTTTTTAGTGCTTGTATGGAGGGGATCAACAACTAAGGGAGAGGATTTTTCCTATGTCCACAACATTTAATGATATAAAGTTAATGGGTATGGGGGGGGGAATGTGTTTATATGGGGATGAGGAGGAAAGGGAATGGCATGTGTAATAGTATGAGGCAATGTAAAAGTGCATGGGGGACTATGCCTCCCGTGGGATGGAAAAATAAAAAATTGTTGGGCTGAAATTTTCTTTTTACCTTAGATTTTGGTATTGTGGTTTTGTTGGTTTGAATCTATTTTAATCTAGGAAGAGTGGTAGAAATAAAAAAAACACAAGAGGAAATGGAAAGGGAGGATGACAAATGGAAAAAGAGGAAGACAAAAAGATGACTAAAACTAGGTTTTCACCTCAGATTTATGCACTATGATTTGGGGTTCAGATCTTTTATTACTCATTATAGATAGGAGTTGAGTTTTTCAAAAAAACCTATACTGGAAACTAAATAAACAAAATAAATACTATATTTTCCTCTAAAAATGTAATCAATAGGGTAATGCTCTGCCTACTCAAGGTAGGAGAGAAATAGTAAAGGTGTGAAGGAAGGGAAGAAGCAGAACACACATAAGATAAATGAGAAAAGGAAAGGGCAGTGAAGGTAGATGGTGTATGGAGAAGAAAGGCATGTAGAGAGGAAAATGGAATAATAAGGGATACATGATAGGAGTGCATTTTTTCTTATTCAAGTCTCTTATTACTCAGTAAAGTGTGGAGTGAGAGGGCATTCGTTGAATGCCTACATTGGGAAATAAGTTAAAACAAAGAAACATTGTATTCCACCCCTGACCACCAATAATGATAGAATGATCCATAGACTTAGTTTCAAAAATAAATAGTAATGTGTGATGGAGACTATGTTTCCTCTTTAATGGAAGATCTAAGTTAATTCAAACTTTGTTTTTACCCTCAAATTTTTATATTGCATTTTGTTTGTTTGGATCTCTTATTACCTTGCAAAGAATGGGAATGGGGAGTTAGAAAACCAAGGAGGATGGATGATAATGTGGGATAAAGAAAATAAAATGGGGCACTAAGGCAAGGGAGTCTAAGTAGGGGTGACCCCACATGAGCAGTAAGCTATCAGAAAATTAAAAGATCCAGATTCTTATCATGCAAACTCATGTTTTTACCAATGCATCATTTTTGAGTATGAATATATTTGTTTAAGATGCTATATATGGTTGGATGTGTGTATGCATTTTTATGTTATTTTAAAACCCTATTTGTATTCATATTCTTTTGGGTATGGTTCTTCCTGTGTGGAAAATAACAAATCAGGGTTATGGAATAATTCAGTCTGAGTGTTTCTTCTCCTAGCTTGCTTTAAAAACTTGATTCTCAACCCATATCCATATGGAATGATAAATAGTTTTGATTTATGATTTGGGTTTAAAAATCATTTTCATCATTTTATTTTTGAAATAATAGGGTTTGATTTATAAATATAAGCTAAAAATTGATTGAGTTACTTATTGTGCCAATTAAAAAAGGTTTTTCGTATTTTATTCAAGGATTCGATTGAATCATTTAATAGACCATGGTTTTGAGATTTAAACTAGTTTTATGTATATTTAAATGATATGTTTTTTAATTTCTTATGGTAAAATTATATTTTCATTGGAATATTCCCCTATGTGATTTATAAACTTGTCATAGCTACATGTGGGTTTTGGGGGAGAAGCCTTAGCTAATTAGGTTAACCTGTCACTTAGCTTCAATTTTAATTAAACTCAGGGATCATATGAGGTCTTGAGACCTCATGATGATCCCATGAATCCATTTATATCTATTATTAAAAATTTAATCAATTTTCAAAATTTTGATGATTTCTTGGGTCATTGGTTTCCATTGTGGAAAATATGGTATATGCATGGAAGTCATGTTAACTAGTCTTATGTGTTTGAATTTTGAAAATGAATGATTATTTATGGACTGTGGTGTTATTCTAAGCATACCTTGCTTGGATTATAATATTAGTCCTTATTATATTAAATGATTGTTTAAATTATGTTGATTTTGAATAATAGTCCATTGACTAGGCTTAAATAACTAAGATGTAGTGTGTGTTTTTGAGCATGAGACATGGATTGGTAGTTAGGATGTTTGAGGCTAAACATATGCTTGGATTTTTTCCAAGTCTAGTATTACAAAACATTATGGACATAGATTTAGTTATAAATACATATCTATGACCTTCGCATAGCCTATAGTGGGTTATCCCCACTTCTAATTTATAATGATGTTATACTTGGCTATTTTTGTATCATCTTGGGATGACATCTTTGGTTAGTCACTTGTATATTTTACCTACTATTATTATGTTGATTCATCCAATGGTTTGGGAACCTTGAATTGCTTAGAATCCCTTCCTAAACCTTGTTTCCAAAACAACCATCTAGATGATGGATGGGGTGGTAAGGGCCATCGATGATTGGGATCATAGCGCTGGTGATGAAGGTTTGTTTCATATCTGTTTGTGTTCCTTATTCCTCTTGAAGAACTCTTGATGATGAATTATCAACTAAGGATGATCACTACTATATATATTATATTATTGGATGTAATTCTTGATATTAATTGTAAAAATGTATTATGTTGATGTATATTCTAATTTTGAATGCCTCACTTATAAATAGTTATGGTAGTTGTTTTATACAAATGAATTCCTAGATAGACATGATAATACATTTTAAAACTTTTAATATGTTCAAGATTACTTTGTGTTATTTAGCCACCCACACATGAGGATTAAGTAAGCCATCAAAGCAATCCAAGTTATTCATCGATTTGATCACTAGTTACACACACATAGGATATCACCAAGTTTTTGAATTGATTCATGTACCCAGTGATGTGTATTCATTCCTTTCCTCTCTATTTCACCTCTTTATGTAGTTTCATCTTTGATTTTGATATTCCTTAAGTAAGGACTAATTTTCACATATTTCATTTTTAGGATATGTAATGGATCATGTTTTACATTCTCAAACCCAGATTCAATAGATTTTCCTCTTAGGTAAGTCTAGCTCTTTTTCCTTTATCCTATATAGAAATTTTTGAAGTGATGGATTTACACCTACGAGTATCAGAGGCAAAAATGTTAGTTGGAGGTTAACACGTTGTCTCTTCACTACCAAAAATTTACATTTTAGGACTCGTTACTACAACTTCTACCATGAATTAATCTTATAAGTGATATAGAATAGATATAGGGTGTAATTAGAGGGATTTCACATAAACAAGAGGGATCTTACAATTTGTCCATATGACTTACGATTTTGGTTTTATGCATGCTTGAAGTTAAGCTAAAAATTAGCATATTTTTTGTATTGGGAAGGACATTATGGGTGTGCTAGCAAATAAACGGACTTGAATTAGAAATCATGAATTTATACCATTATTTATGAAGTTGTATTGCCTCATTTATGACAATGGTTTGATTTTAGATATAAATGTTGTGGAAGTTAATTTTAAATCCTATGTTTTGGTTACTTAACCCAATATTTATCTATGAATTCTAGACCTTGATACCACATAATAATGGTAATGTAAATTCAACAAATGGTTGCAAGACCTTACATATACACATCGTAAAAAGAGAAAATTAGGAACATGCAAGATAACTATTGTTCAACTCCTTGATATTCTCATGCTTATCATAAAATGTTCTTATTATGCCATGATTGGTCATGATATTGTAATCAGGTCTATTATTTAGATGATGAGTTCTGATTTATAATTTATCTCTAGTCTTTAATAACACTACTTAAGAAATTCATTTAGTAAATTGATTGATATATTTTGGCTTGATAAAATTTGAGTTGTAACTATAATATTCCTAATAGTGGTCATTAATGTTTAGATTTATTGATGAAGAAAGACTAGTATGTGTTGTTTCCCTCACATTGGTAACTATGTTGTAGATAATATCTGGTTCTAACTTCTTACCATTAGCACTTTCCC
Source organism: Torreya grandis (assembly GCA_037957365.1). NCBI lineage: Eukaryota > Viridiplantae > Streptophyta > Pinopsida > Cupressales > Taxaceae > Torreya > Torreya grandis. The sequence goes on from JARHVA010001717.1 coordinate 2,353,619, forward strand.
TCTTTGTAGTGGTTGTTATAAATGCTTTAAATTCTGAGTTTGATGATCTTGTAATGTGCTCATTTTCTACTTAGTTTTTTTTATATTTGATAAGTATTTCATCCATTTGAGGGATGCTAAGTCTTGGTTACCAATAAGTCTTTATCGGTAATATTAGAGCCAATATTAAGCTTGTTTTGGAATGTTTCTAACCATTATTTATACAACCCATATATGTATTGTCGCATGAAATAATAATGAGAAAATAGTCAAATTCATGAAGTGATGGGTTCTTTGGTTGAATGTCCAAGATAGAGGAACTTGTTGAAGTGAGATTTAATTACAAGAAATTATGGAACTTGTTAGTATTGGTTTTTATCACTTCCATAAGAAGGATTATTATATAAAATTGGTATTAACCTTATATACACTCTTCATATGAGAAAATTATAAGGAAAAATATTTCCATAATGAGTTATTAGTTACATTTTGTCTTGTAAGAGGCTGGAAATTGTGTTATGGTTCATATATCTTATGGTCAAACCATTGATACAACTATACAAATTTGTGTGATCATTCTTGTGGGATAATAAGTGTAAGCTTTGAGATATTCACTACATTAAAAAGGATTTGTTGTGTCTTGTGATAATAACATATGTAATAGCTTAGATATTTCATACTGGCATGTTAAACATTAGTTGGATTATTATGACTCTTTACTCTCTTTTAATCATTGAAGGTTTAGTAGTTAGCCTATAAGTTAGATGATCATGCATGGGCTATGTTGTAGAGATTCTCTTGCCTTGATTTTCTATCAAATAAATAATATATTAAAAATATTGGAACTCTACATGATCTTCATATTGATATAATAGCTAGCTGAAAATTATCATTGAGTCCATAGCTGATGATATATACCATTGATATGGTGGACCTTATGATGTTGTGATCATCATCAATTATTTGGTGTGTCACATTATAGATATGATTTGAAGTTTTGGGTATCAAATGATGTGTTGATGAATGTATAATCCTTGTCCTGATCATTTATGTGCATAAGCAAGTGATTTGGTTTTGCATGACAAAGTGGTGTGGTGAGCCACACATAATATTGCTTACATTATAGTAATGCAATTCCCAAGATTTTTTTTGAGGTTGTCTCATATGGTATCAGAGCCCATGCTTAAGGTTTTAGGATGAGTTTTGATGCATTGTACTAATTTTTGGAATATACTTGAAAATCTAGTTTGGATTTTGTATGATTACACATACCCTTATAAAGGGTTGTGTTTGCATAGTGTATGTTTAGATACACTTAATGTGAATGTGTCTATTCTAGTGGAGGATTTTTTTGTATTATTTTTTATTTATGTGCCTTGTGATGTTTGAATACCACCTATTTGGTTATATTATCTTTCTAAGACTTAATTGAAACCTTGTATGATAGGTTGCATACTAAACCATGGCTGAAGTTATATGCCTTGTATGGACTTAAATAAATTTCTCATTTACTTGAGGAAGCTATGTTGTGACCTTTATAAAGTCACTTAGCCTCTTGGATGAATTAAATATTACTTTAATTAGTGCTTTATTTATGCAAGCTTGAAGTACTAGAGATTCTTGTATAATTGGATGTGTGTGTGTGGAAATTGTTAAATTTTTGCAAGTGATATTATGATGCTTACCTATAGCTTTGGTTGGGTCAACCCTTCCCTCATTGGTTTGCATTGGGGAAAGCATCACCTATCAACTACTTACTTATATGGGCAAGTTGATGGGAGACTGGTGATTATTGATTCAACATTAGAATTAAGGGAATGATGTTTGGTATCTATTGTTGACTTGTATGGGTGAGTCATCAGTAGATTATTAGAACATCCTAACCTTGAGAAGACCAAGGGTTGGGATTAAACTTTGAGTGATGCATAGGGTGAGAAATTTTGATTTACTTGGGTAAATTACAAAGGCTTTGGATCTCCACTTATGTGGGAGTATATTTAGTTGAAATAAGAGCTTGATCTTATTTATGTATTTTGGTATCCTTTGAGTTAGATAGAGAAGCATGTGGCTTTGTAACTCCAAAAGGCTAAAAGAAAATAAGTGTTTGGGGATGTTTATTCCCTATTTTACATCTTTGATGTTGTTTTGATCATGGATATGTTTAAATTAGTGATGATTATTTGATCATGGATTGGTTGATTTGCATGAGGTTGTGATGTTAACCCTAGATATGTTTATGTCCATAGGGATGTTTGATTTGACTCTAGTTGAGTTAAGCATTTTTAAGACTACCTAATTAGAGTAGGGCTATGTTTTGACACCCGTGAGGATGTCTATTGTGTTATTGGTTATGTCTACATATATAAAGATGTTAGTGTGAAGTTTGATTCAACTTATGGATTGGGAAAAATTGTAATTTCCACAATAGTGCTATAGCATTCACCCCATGCCTTGGATAAGTACACCCTTTCCCAAAAGTGGCGTTGCATCAAAACAAGCATTACTATTTAACCTTTGAATTGTTAGATTAAGAAAACTAGAAGAATAATTAAATAAGCTTGTTATTAGAATCATGAGATAATGCCTTAGTGGCTATTAATAGATTGCATGAGCAAGCTATCCAATGATGTTGAGGTATGATAACTTGGGAAGACCAATGGTGCAGCTAGAGCTTGAAAGGTCTAACGGGTGAGTGTGACTAACTTTTTTTTGGAAATTTAGGGAGTTTTAGGGGTATCTTGGTGTTATCAGTTAGCATGAGCCATCTATCCATGACATGTGAAAATTATTGGTAAATTTTTAGAAACTCATGGAGATAGATTTTATATTCCTTGTTGGAACGCAAACTTCTTATAAGAAAGGTGATCATGATTTGATATCCTTAAGACTAATTATACATGTTACATGATGAATTTTTGGTGTCATTTGGATGGCATCTAGACATCGGGTGACCTGATAGGAGTCGTGGACCCTTGTGTTTCACCATCATGTACATTATTTATTGTGATGTGAAAGTACCTTGACATAATTATTGAATGCCTAAATCATATGTGTGGTATATTTTCACGTAGCTCCTCCTTGTATATTAAACTTTTATGTGTTGTGTAGCTATTACATTTCATTGATTTTTCTAAATCATGTAAATTTATGTCTTTAATATACTTTGTGCATATAGTTGACCTTGTGGACTTTCACATACTTATCTTGATACCATCACTACTGCATGAGCATTTTATACACATGTATGTAGTTAACTATAAAATTTTAGAATGATGATTAATCACTATGTAAGGGAGTCACCCATTTTCAAAATTAAGCATATGGACCATTATTTGATCTATGTTTAAAAAAACAAATGTATGAGTACCTTGTGTGCATGGCTTAGAATAAATGTGTCTTCATGTTGTTAACATTTGTATGTAGTAATGTAATCATAAGATACCCATGTGATGTATTTATCATTCTTGAAACCAAATTCTATGGATTAAAATCTTCCAAGATATAATGTTGTGTTGTAGGGTGTGATTCTGCATCATTGCTCTAGTATCGAGTATTGGTGCTAGTATGAGGTTGAAGGTAGCGAAGCACTATGTTCATGAATATTTTGATTGGGTATAGGCCAGGAAATGGAGTATCTCATAGGTTAAAAATCCACTTTTTTCCTTTGAATGAACATTCATTTGATTCATTTAGAGTGTGCACCATGTGTGCCACGAGTTGGTTGTGGGATCTTAGTGCATAATGGTCCCTTTATGAATTTAGCATTCCTTTAGCCACCTCTTAGAAGTTATGGTAAAACCAACCCTTGTGAAATTTATTTTATTGTTATATACCCTTGTGAAGAACTAATTGGTCCTAAAATTTGGACATTTATGATGATCAACAAGATGGTACTTGTTGAGATGCATGCATGGGTTGGCATGTAGGTGTAACCATGTTTTGGTTGAGGTATTATTTTGTTATACCTATTAGAAATATTCTAGGATGAATATTTATATATTATTTTAAAATCACTACTAGAATGTATACTAATTTTGTGCTCTGATAGAGTAGTACTTAACCCTGATTAGATGATGTTTAAAATCTTACGTACCCACTTGACTCTTGGATAGAGTGATGAAAGTTTGGTGATGCCTTCCAATCATTATTTTTGGATGGTGGTATTGGTATCCTGGGACAATAGTGTAAGATCGCATGTGTGTTGGATAACATGTTGTAATCTTTTAGGTTGCATGTGATTCTTGGTGTGGCTTCTCTGATGTTTAATGTGGTTAGTGTAGGACACTATACTAACCCTTGAATAGTTGATGATGTAGTGGAGTAATCATAATAATATGGATTACTACCCTTGTGATATGACATTCTATAGTAGATTTTCTTAGGATTATTCATGTGGCAAAATGTTTTAGTAGAATATTCCACTCTTTAGTTGTGATTATAGTTACAATCTAGTGGGATTGGATGATTATGTTTATCGACCTCATGTTGTAGGTCTGGTTATTTTGTCACCAGTGTTTATGTTTTGTTGTTCTATGGCTATATTTATTTGGTTGGAAGTGCCTATATCACTTTTTATTGAAAAATATTTTAAGGCATGTATAAACTATGTGCTTGGAATGTTGTTTTCCTATTATCTTAATTAATTACCTCTATGAATGGCTAAAATGATTAATGACAATAGTGTTCTATGGAATTACTAGCTATTGCTTTAAGATTTTGTGTTGATTTAAAAGGACATTTTTGGTTTGGTGAACCTTTTGTAGTTGGTTTTGTAAAATTTTAATGTTGTTTATTCCCTTTTTAAGGCATGAGAGTGGAATATTTCCAATCAAGTTGGGAGACTTGGTGGAATTTTCTACTGTGATAGTACTATTTAAGTGTTATTTTCCCCTTTAAGTGTTGTAAATCACATGTGAAGTTGGAAAGGAGGTCATTAATTATCCTAATGCATTGGATAATGTGGTTGTCTTGATGATAGTAGATAGAAATGCTAGTGAGATATGGCTAAGGCATTACCACCTTACAATGGGTGGAGAGATTGTGTATTAGTATTAATTGATTTAGTTAGGCTTTTTAGGAAATTTTATCCTTGACTATTGATAGTCACTAGGATGGATCCTCTTTAAGGAGGGGAGGATGTCACAACTTGACCTACTAGCCTTTTATAGGCATTTGATTACATCATGTTTAACACATTTTTGTAGCACTAGACTGACAGTTGTTAGTGTTGGACCTATTTCATTGGTACAATGTGAGATGTTTAGGTAACTATTGTGATTAGGGATATCATGGCTAATGTTCACATTGGATTATTTTATCTGATGTGCATACACTACTTACATTTATATTTATTTTATCCTGATACATTTATGAATACTTTATCATTGTTATTATTGCATGTATAGTTGACTTCTACTTTACTTTTGTCTAGCTAGATAAAATTGATAGATTTCAATACATTGATGTATTGACTACAGGTTGATGGATACATTATGTTAATTTATTGCACTTGATGATGTATGGGCTACTTCATTTAATTAATGTTTTATTACTATTATGTATTTCTTTATTCATTATTGATTAGTTACTGCTAATGTATAATTTGTGGTTATAGGTACCTGATGTGAGCTAGGATGGATGATGACATCGACATCTGGGATGACAAAGAAATTATTGAGTAGTTGAATAGGTTTTGATAGGTATATGTATTTACAATTTGGTCTCATGCCATTGGATAATTATGTCATCTTCATTGTGTAATAACTTTTATTTTCATGTTTTGATCATGCTACTATTTAGTTGCTGTGTATCAATGTGTTGTTGGTTAGTTTTATTTTTCCTCTCTCTCTCTCTCTCTCTCTCTCTCTCTCTCTCTCTCTCTCTCTCTCTCTCTCTCTCTCTCTCTCTCTCTCTCTCTCTCTCTCTCTCTCTCTCTCTCTCTCTCTCTCTCTCTCTCTCCCCCTCTCCCTCTCCCTCTCCCTCTCTCTCTCTCCCTCTCTCTTTCATTCATGAATTGTATCCACCCTCGACATCATTTGAGCCAGCCATTTTGTACAGTGACTTGGACATTTAAAGGAATTCACCTAAAACCCCCATGATCTCACTTAGACTATTGAGTTGACCCCTAATTTATATATATTTGGATGGTTTGAACTATTGGGCATTTTGGATCCCTTTATTTTATTATTCTATTTGGATTTTCAAATCCAAACACCAAGGGCTGTAGTATTATTATGGTGGAACATTTTTTGGGTGCTTATATGGAGGGGGTCGATAACTAAGGGAGAGGGTTTTTCCTCTCTCCATATAATTTAATGGGTATGGGGGGTTTCATTGATAAGGGATGGGGAGGAAAGGTAATGGTGTGGGGAGGAGTGCAAGATAAGGGAACAATGCATGGGGGACTACACTTCCCTTGGGATAGAAAAATAAAAAAAATATTGGGTTGAAACTTTGTTTTTACCTTAGATTTTGGTGTTGTGGTTTTGTTGGTTTGAATCTCTTTTACTTTAGGAAGAGTGGTAGAAATAAAATAAATGCAAGAGGAAATGGAAAGGGAGTATGGTAAATGGAAAAAGGGGAAGAAAAAAAGATGTGGAATGAAACTGGGTTTTTACCTTAGATTTATGCACTATAGTTTGGGGTTCATATCTTTTATTACTCATTGTAGTTAGGAGTCAAGTTTTTCAAAGACGCCTATGCTGAAAACTAAATAAATAAATAAGACACTATATTTTCACCTATAATTTCAATCAATATGGGAATGCCCTGCATACTCAAGTTAGGAGAGAAATAGTAAAGGTGTGAAGGAAGGGAAGAAGCAAATGCACATGGAATAAAAGAGAAAAGGAAAGGGAAACAAAGGTAGACAACATATGGAGAAATGAGGCACATAGAGAGGAAAATGGAATAAGAAAGAGGACATATTAGGAGTGTGTTTTGTCTTATTTGAATCTCTTATTACATAGTAAAGTGTTGAGTGAGAGGGTGTTCATTGAATGCCTACGTTGGGAAACAAGTTAAAATAAATGAAATATTGTATTCTTCCCCTAACCATAGATAATGGTAGAATGCTCCATAGACTTAGTTTCAGAAATAAATAGTAATGGGTGAAGGAGACTATGTTTCCTCATTAATGGAAGATCTAATGTTAGCTCAAAATTTGCTTTTACCCTCAGATTTTTGTATTGCATTTTGTTGGTTCGGACCTCTCATTAGCCTATGAAGAATTGGAATGGGGAGTCAGAAAACCAAGGAGGCTAGACACTAATGTGGTAGAAATAAAATAAAATGGTGAACTAAGTTACGGTATTATGAGTAGGGGTGACCCAACATGAGTAGTAAGCTATCACAAAATTAAAAGACCTAGACTCTTATCATGCAAACTCATGTTTTTACCAAAGTGTCATTTTTAGGTATGAATATATTAATTTATGATGGTCTATATGGTTAGCTATGTGCATGATTTTTTTTTTAATTTTAAAACCCTATTCATATTCTTATTCTTTTGGGCATGTTTCTTCTTGGGTGGAAAATATCAAACTAGGGTTGTGGAATAATTCAGTCTGAGTGTTTCTCCTCTTAGGCTACTTCAAAAACTTGGTTCTCAAGATGATATCCATGTGGAAAGATAAATAGTTTTGATTTATGATTTGGGTTTGAAAATAGTTATCATCATTTTATTGTTAAAATAAAAGGATATGATTTATAAATCTAAGCTAAAAATCAATTGAGTTTGTTATCGTGCCAATTAAAAAGGATTTTTTTAAATTTTATTTAAAGATTCAGTTGGATCATTTAATGGATTGTGGTTTTGATATTTAAATTGGTTTTATCTATATTTAAACAATATGTTTTTTCCCTCTTATGGTAAAATTATATTTTCATTGTAAGATTCCCCTGTGTGCTTTATTAGGTTAACCTATAGCTCAACTTGAATTTTAATTAATCACTCTCTAATGATCAATTTTTTTTATTAAATTGATATATTCAAATTTTGATTCAGGAATCATATGAGGTTGTGAGACCTTATGATGATCTCAAGAATCCCTTTATATGGATTCTTATACTTTTAATATATTTTTAGACTCTGAATGATTTCTTGAATCATTAGTTGCCATTATGGAAAATATGGCGTATGCTTGGAAGTCATGTGTTAATTGATCTTATGTGTTTGACTATTGCATATGAATGATTATTTCTAGACTATGGCATTGTGATAAGTATACCTTTCTTAGATTATAATTTTAGTCCTTATAATATTAAATGATTGTTTGAATTATGCTAATTTTGAATAATAGTCCTTTGACTAGGATTAAATAGCTAAGCTATAGTGTGTGCTTTTGACCATGAGATATGGATTGATAGTTGAGATGTTTGAGGCTAACCATATGCTTTGGAGGTTTTTCAAGTTTGGTATTACCAAATTTTATGGACATGGATTTGGTTATAAATCCATAGTTATGACCTTTGCATAGCCTATAGTGGATTATCCCCACTTCTAATTTAAAATGATGTTGTACTTGGTTATTTTTGTCTCATCTTGGGATGATGTCTTTGGTTAGTCACTTGTCTTTTTTACTTAATATTATTGTGTTGAGTCATCCAATGGCTTGGGAACCCTAGCTTTCTTAGAATCGCTTCCTAAACCTAGTTTTCATAACAACCATCCAATTGATGGAGGGGGTGGTAAGGGCCACTGATGGTTGGGCTCATAGGGATGGTGACAAGGGTTTGTTTAATATATTTTTGTGTGTGTTATTCCTCTTAGGACACTCTTGATGATGATTTATCAACTAAGGATGATCACTACTCTATATATATATATATGTATATATATATATATATGTATATATATATATATATATGTATGTATATATATATATATGTATATATATATATGTATATATATATGTATATATATATATATATATATATATATATATATATATATATATTGTACTATTGGATTTAATTATTGACATTAATTGTAACAATGTATTATGCTGATGTATATTCTACTTTTGGATGCCTCACTTATAAATAGTTATAGTAGTTATTTTAGGCAAATGAATTCCTAGATAAACATGATATTACATTATACAACTTTTAATATGTGCAAGATTACTTTGTGTTGTTTACCCTATTGACATTATGGGTATGTTAGCAAATAAATGGACTTGAATTAGAAATCCTAAAATTTTGCCATTATTTATGAAGTTGTATTGTCTCATTGATGATGATAGTTTGATGTTAGATATTAATGTTGTGGAAGCTAATTTTAAATCCTATGTTTTGGTTACTTAATCCAATATTTATCTATGAATGCTAGACCTTTATATTACATAAAAATGGTAAAGGTAATTCAACAAATGGTTGTAAGACCTTACATATACACATCATGAAAAGAGAAAATTAGGAACATGAAAGATAACTATTGTTCAATTCCTTGATATTCTTGTGCTTATCATAAAATGTTCTTGTTATGTCATGATTGGTCATGATATTGTAATCACGTCTATTATTTAAATGATGAGTTCTAATTTCTAATTTATATCTAGTATTTAATAATATTTATTAATAAATTCATTTAGTAAATTGATTGATATATTCTAGCTTGATAAAATTTGAGTTTTACTTATTATACGCTTAATAGTGGTCATCAATGTTCAGATTTATTGATGAAGAAAGATTAGTATGTGTTGTTACCCTCACATTGGTAACTATGTTGTAGATAATATCTAGTTATAACTTCTTACCATTGAAACTTTCCCTTGCATTGGATACTATAAATGCTTTAAATTCTGAGTTTGATGATCTTGTAGTATGTTCAATTTTTACTCAATTATTTTATATTTGATAAATATTTCATCTATTTGAGGTACGCTAAGTCCTAGTTACCAATAAGTCTTTATCGGTAACATTAGAGCCAACATTAAGCTTGTCGTGGAATATTTCTAACCATTATTTATGAATCCCATATATGTATCGTTGCATGAAGCAATAATGAGAAAATAGTCAAATTCATGAAGTGATGGGTTCTTTGGTTGAATGTCCAAGATAGAGGAACTTGTTGAAGTGAGATTTAATTACAAGAAATTATGGAACTTGTTATTATTGGTTTTATCACTTCCATAAGAAGGCTTATTATATCAAACTAGACTTAGCCTCGTATACACTATTCTTATGAGAAACTTGCAAGGAAAAATATTTCCATAATGAGTTATTAGTTACATTTTGTCTTGTAAGAGTCTAAAAATTATGTTACAGTTCATATATCTTATAGTGAAACCATTGCTACAAATGTAAAAATTTGTGTGATCATTCTTGTGGGCCGATAAATGTAAGATTTGAGCTATTCACTAAATTAAAAAGGATTTCTTGTGTCTTATGATAATAATGTATGTAATATCTTGGAGATTTCATACTGGCATGCTAAACATTAGTTGGATTATTGTGACTCTTTACTCTCTTTTAATCATTAAAGGTTTAGTAGTTAGCCTATAATTTATATGATCGTGCATGGGCTATATTTTAGAGATTCTCTTTCCTTGATTTTTTATCAACTAAATACTAGATGGAAAATCATGGAACTCTACATGATCTTCATATTGATATAATAGTTGGATAAAAATTATCAATGAGTCCATAGCTGATCATATATATCATTGATATGGTGGTTTTTATGATGTTGTGATCATTGTCAATTATTTGGTGTCTCACATAATAGATATGCTTGGAAGTTTTGGGTATCAAATGATGTTTTGATGAATGTATAATCCGTGCCCTAATATTTTATATGTATAAGCAAGTGATTTGGATCTGCATCACAAAGTGGTGTGGTGAGACACACATGATGCTACTTGCACTCTGGTAATGTAATTTCAAAGATTTTTTTATTTTGGGTTGTTTCACAAATTTGATTGGAAAATGAGTGTAGTCAAAAATTTCTTAGAGGATTATCTTCATTTTTTTCTTAGGATAAACATGAGAGATGGGTTTGATGGATGAAACTAACATAATGATGGTATAACACTTCCTTTCATACTTCATATAAAATGTATCCATTTTTTAAAAATATATGAATATCATCTACTATCTATCATATCATATTTAAGGGTACATCAAAAGCTTTGAGTATTCAAATAATACATTCAACTTTAGAAAGTGGTACTCTCTAGTCTCAGATAGAACTTGCCAATGGTGTTGAACTACATGAAATATAAAGTTGACTATCATTATAGTGAAAAACATTTTGAAGTCAAATATTAGTTTTTATGTGTTTACAAAAAATCATATGATAATATTTCCTTAAAACATTAGAATAAATATAAAGAAATTTCACTTAAGTATTAAGGCCCTTATCATTTAGATTTAGGGTGGATAATAGAGGATTATACCCCTTAATTTACTCAGTGGATGTTAGAGGAGTCCACATTGTTGTCTTTCTAGGATGGGTGGATGTTAGAGGATTTCACCCCTACCTATTTTGATTCTTAGAGTCTATCTTAAAACCCCTAGGTATTGCTTGTCAGCCAATGGATCTACCATGCAATGGTCATCCCAATCATAGGAACATGGAAGGTGGTAGACAATTTGCTAAGGGTTTCTTATCCAAGGTGGATAAAAATATGAATTATTATTATCTAAAGATCCCTATCTTATTTCAAGTTGATTCTAGATTGATGAATACAAAGGGGTTCTTTGTCTAGCCAGCATCAGGATTCCAAATTAATAGGGATGATAAAGGATTCCTTGTAAGGTTATATGCAGTTTGATCTGACATGGTTGAGCCCTTTTTATGGGTTGTGTTTTTATTGAGTGGGTATATATATACACTTATTTCTCTTAGGTTATATGGAGGATGTGCGAAAACTCTTCTGAAGATCAAATATGTGGAGTATTGTATCCATATTAGGTAAGTTTTTATTATGGTGGATAGAGGAAACCAAACCAAAATGTGTATTATTAGAGTCGATAAAAGAGGATTTCACTCTTGTCTATTTAGGGCCCTAGGATTTTCCCTAAAATCTATGTCTTATTCATGTCTAGTTGAAAAGTCCTATTTTATTTCAAGATGTGGCTAGATTGTTGAAGACATATTGGATAGCCCCTTGATGTGATCTAGCTATTATTGGGCCTAGTGGGAGGATAATATTGATTGTTGTACTTCAGTTTTGTAGAGGATGTGTAGAGGTCCCAGGAGGTAAAAGGCTTGTAGAAGACATTTTACTCCTAGTGGGCTCATGTTCTATTGTAGAAGTCCCAGGGGAATTATACTAAATATCATTTGATATTTGTGTTTCATTTAGATCCTTATTTTTACTAAAGGTTTTGGGAACCTTCAAACCCTCTTGGTGTAATGGTTGTGGGATCCTTAAAAACCTCTATTTATTTAATATATCAAGGTTGTGCGATCCTTAAAAACCTCTATTTATTTAATATATCAAGGTTGTGCGATCCTCTAAACCCTTTTACTATGCTTGTTATGGTTGTGGGAACCTTAAAACCCTCTTGTTGTGCCTTGTAAAGGTTATGGGATCCTCCAAACCCTCTTGGTTATAGGATCATCATTTAAAACCATTCTCTAGTTGTGGGTCTAGTAATTTAAACCCTCACTTATCTAGTTCATAGCTCTAGCTTCAAAATCATTTACCTCATCAAATAAAAATTATAGCCCTTATCAAGCCTTGCATAAGATCAAAAGTGCAGCATACAAACTAAATTTAAATCACTCAATGAAATATATTTGATTTTTCTTGTTTGTTTCTCAAATAAGTTCATTGGACAAAGAGATTCAACCCAAACAAATATCATTTACGTAAATATGGACATATGTCTAAGAATATAAACTTATCTTATTGCCATTTATGATTTTATAAATTTTGAAATTATATATATATATATATATATATATATATATATATATATTATTGATTTTAAGTAGTGTGATATTGGATTCCAATATTTATATTACTGTATTTAAAACATTGTGAAATAAGATTCCAATTATAACCCAATTGGATTTTAACCTTTTCATTCATTTCTAGGAGAAATGGGATAGTAGTTGAGAATGGTTGAGTATTTGAAATGGGTCCTAATCATATAATGAACCATGTTTTTCATACTACCATCTAATAGTTGTCATAATATTATTTGATATTTGTATAAATGTTACCTCATAATAACCAATAACATCATGAGATGTAATATTAAAAAATATTAATTCACCGATGTAAAATATATTTACACCATGTATAGGTATTGGAAAACACATTTCATTAGCCAAAAAATAATCCCATTTACCCTTATAAAATCAAAGTGGTTTCCACACACATTTATCTAAATTTTAAAAGTTTTCACTTTATGAACCCTTGTGAAATAATTAATAACTTTGCAGCCCCATTCATATGTATTAATTAAAAGTTCATTCTTGGTTTAATGTCACATACATATCTATGTGTCTAAGGTGAGATCCCTAAATTAACATATAAATGAAAGGCTATTTTAATTTAAAGTTAAGATGTTCTCTAAAAGAGTCTATGACTTCATCACCATGTGATCTCATAATAATTTCCATGTGTATTAAATTTGTGATCGTAAGTTTGTTTAAAAAATTATATGTGATTTATTGGTTTTAAGATATAGTAATAGTATATTTGTATATTTTTTAAAGGAAAAAACATCCATATTGAAATATAAATTAGATTTATAGTTTCAATAGATACGTGTAATTTACTAAGGCCACCTTGAGAATAAAAGAGACCACCATGACTCTATGACTCCGTGGCCTCGTGATTATTATCATGTGTTATTTTCTAATGTTGTAGACTTATTAAAATTAGTATATACAATTTAATAATGTTTTACATGTGGTACATTTATTTATTGTCTATAGGCAAGCTATGAATGTCAAGGAAAGGTAAAGCAAAGATAAAGGTTCAATGGATCTATGAACTATGATTAAAGTATTTTAAGTTTTTTGGGACTTCCAAACTAGAGAAAATGAGAGACTACCATGTATACACATGTACTATATATATTTGATACTTATTTACAAACTAATTGTAATATTGAATACAATGAGGGTGATCTAATTAATATACTAATAAAAGAAGAGGTAAAAGTTGAAGAGGAGGAATGGGAAGGGGTATAAATTTTTGTGATAGTAGTTAAATTTTAAGGTAAATTTAAATAGGGATACTTATAATATTCATCAATGCCCTCTATTATAATGTATTTATCTTTAGTCAATAAATCATGATGTCCTTTTGATTAATAGACCTATGATGAAGAAGAGGAGGTATAAATTAATTGATGTTGTAATAATTAATGATTAAGTGGTATAAATGCCATTAATACATTGAATAACATAATTAGATAAATAAATAATAATATATTTTATTATTTACATTACGTGATTTAAACTACATGTAAACTAAATAATAAAATATATGTTATTAAAAAATATCATTGGGTGAGAGGTTGAACCCGTTGGTTACAACAGTTCATTACACTTATAAATGATTTCACATGTTAAAATAATAATTCAATTCAACCCAACACACTCAAAACTAAAAAATTTAAATCTCTGTGAAGATATTGTATGAGAAAAAGTGAGAACAATAAGGTTGACTTTGTTGGGTCAAAATTGGTTTCTCAAATATATGAATAATATTTTGTGGGTTCTCTACTTCCATGTGAGGTTTTCCCATGTAATTCTATATTATGTTTGTTTTATTGTCTTTACCATCGCTATTCATATCTAGATCATATCTATGCATATTTTTATTATTTCGACATGGTTTCAAAGCAAGTTTGATAGAAAATTGGTTGTTGGCAAGACCAATTATTTATTTCGTTTGGCTTGTGGAGACCCCTATGCAAGCATTTTCTCATCTAATATCAACCTTGTATAAACTCTTTTATGTCATAAAATGAATATAGCATAGTATTTAAACTATGGAACCTATGAAAGTTTGAATCTTTGTGTTTTGGATCAACCAAACACTCAAACCTTCAATCCAAGTACCTAGACAAATCAAATTAGAGTTAAAATTTAGCTTGGGGAATCATAGTATAACATTGTGTGGCATATGCAAGCTAGAAACATAATAAAAATTTAGTTTATATTCTTATATAACCTATTTTTATGTTTTAACTAGGAAATATTTAGTTTTTACTAACCCAAACCTCTTACAGAGCCTATATAATAGTTAAAATCAATTTATAGCATATGTACATCCTAATGGGCATGCTTTTATGGCATGGTACACCCTAAGAGGCTGATAAAAACAAGTAAAAAAATATTTTTCTCTATTTCTTGTTTCCATGTTTTAGGTGTCAAATATTCATTATCTAACCTGTTAAGACCTCCTAGAAACCCTTTGGCATCTTCTAACCATTTTTTAGGAAAAAATTATCTACATGTGGGGTGCTTGTATAATGTGCATGGATGAAGACACCATAAAAATCAAAGTTTTGATAGAAAAAATTAATTTTGATTATTTTGTATGTATCAAGAGGCTTTTGCAATAGCATTATAAGCTTACAAGCCTTGTGTTATCTTCCTAGTATCTCCCTATTGTACCCAAATTCCTCCCCTATGCCATTGTCAATTATGGCATCATAAAGTTAGGTGGTATTTTTTGAAAATTTATTTATTAAATGTTATTTATTTATAAATTAATAAATATCCATGTAAACAAACCTAGTGGATGATGTTTGACAGATTACTTTTTAACAAAAATTAAAAAATTCAATTCATTTTTAAATTTTATATATATATATATATATATATATATATATATATATATATATATATATATATATATATATATATATATATATATATATATATATATATATATATATATATATATATATATATGCGTGTGTGTGTGCGTGGGTGTGTGTGTGTACAATTTTAGGAATATTGAAAAATATGATTTAAATAGAATAATGTGCATTTAAGGTTTCAAGTAGTGTTGAAGGAAAATTAATTAATGTAAGTTAGGAGAAAACTTATAAAACTAAGATCAAGAGTTCAGAAGACACTACCACAAATATTATTGGTTGTTATAAATAATTATAATTTTTTAAAATCTTTGTAAAATCCTACTTTCTAAACTAGCAACACTTCTTGTGACTTTTGTCTAGTCGCTCTTTTGTACGAAGGTAGTCATGTGACCAGTCTATCTATAAGTTTTTGAGTGTTATGGACACATTGTCATGATCCATTTTATGATTTAAATTTAATTTATATGTTTTTTAAAATTATTATATTTAAAATATTTTTTACATTATTTTATTGTGACTATTACAATAATGCATATTTTTTTAATGATTTTCTCAATTATTATGCATAAAATTAGATAATTATTTTTTATACACTATATGTATGCTTTATTACAAAAAAAAAGTATAAAATCACATTAAAAAAATCATTTTTAAAATTTTTAGTGTCATTTTAGTATAAAACAAAAACTAGCAAGTGTCAAACTTTGAATGAAATTTATGGATTCTCCAAATTTTATGGTAGATATGTCTCAATGTTAAATGTGTATAATTATAACATTTTATAAATACATATTAAAAAAAAATTTATGGCTCATAAACTATGAAACATTATTTTAGGGATTGAAAAACCTTCATTAAAGAGACCTGTGTTGACTGAACTTACCAATGTGTTTCAATTGAAATAGTAAGAATCCATCGAGATAATTTTGAAGAGTGTAAATTATGAATTCCTACTCCATATAGACAATAAAGAGTTGTTCAGTGATGCCTAAAAACTATTTGAGTCTATGTACGATGACATTTGTCTCTCAAAAATCATAAAATATATACTTTAACTGCTTACTACTCCCATGAAAGGTGATAGAAAAGTAGTTAATTTAAAAAATAAAATAAAAATACAATAAATATAGATTAGATGAATGAAATTTTAATTTGATTTAATACTAAATTATTTATCATTATTAAATTAAATATTCATAATAATATTTCTAATCTTAATTCTAAATACTAAACAAAATAAGACATTCCTTGCCTCACTACCCTTTCAGATCTTCTTATTCAAGAAGAACTAATGATTTGATATTTTGATTCTAAATAAAGATACACTTAAAAAATTCTCACATTTAATAGTTTTTTTGAAAACATTAGAAACTAAAAAACTAAATATAAACTTGCCAATAAATAAAATGGGAATAAGAAATCTGGTAATAAGAATCATAAAGTCAAATTTAAAAGAAATTGAATCTGTGTGGTAAATTTGGACATAAAAAGGAATATTGTTACAAAAAATAACAAATATAATAACAAAACTTATAAAAATCACAAAGCGAAGAAATTTTATTATCAAAATCAATATAAAAATAAAAACCATAATCAAAACAATAATCAGAATACAATTATAACACTATTGTACTACTTGTTACTTTATTTGCTTCTAATAAAAATGAATGGATTTTAGATGGTGGTGTATTGCATCACATGACATGTTTATAAAATATTTTATCTGACACTAAATATATATCTAAAATGATTTATTTAGGTGCTAATTAATTTTTATAAGATACTAAATAAGTAAAAGATAAATGTAGTCATAAATGATGTTTTCTATGTTTCCTAAACTTAAGAAAAATACATTATCCTATTATCAGCTTACAAATAATAATTTCATAGTAGTTATTCTTAATGATAAATGGTTTATTAAGAATCAATTTGGTTCTATAATTACTTAATGAATTCAATAAAATGGTTTAAACGTGTTTTATGTTTCTTCTCCATGTTGTCTTTCATTGGAAAGTAGAAATGAATCTTAATTATGGCATAAAATATTAGGCCATGTTAATTTTATAATTTTATATGATATGTATCTAAATTATCTTTTGGTTGGTATTTTTTATATTTATCATGAAACTTGTGAGAGTTGTTTATGTGGTAAGCAACACACTAAACCCATTCACAAAAATTATGATGCCTCCTCTCATCCCTTAAATTTATTCATAGTGATGATAAATGACCTCTATACGTTGATTCTATTAATATCTATTATATAATTTTATTTTAATTGGTGATTACGCTAGTATTATTTGGTTTTATTATATTATAAATAAATCTGATGTATTTTCTAAAATCAATGTTTTTAAAGTTTTAGTTGAAAATGCTTCTAATTTTTTAATTAAAATATTAACAAATTATAAATGTTGTGAATGAATTAGTAAATAATTTGATTATTTTTTCATTAATTGTGGTACACAAATAGAATTAATATCTCCCTAATCCACACAACAAGATGAAATTTTTGAAAGTAAAAAGCAAACCATTCTCAAAATGACTAGAACAATGTTTCATTTAGCAAATGTTCCTACTTTATTGTGGGACAAAGCCATGAATACTATTATGAAAATTATAAATAGAGTTAATAATAAATAATTTCATATTTATACACCCTTATATATGTGGTCTAATAAGAAATTGAGTGTTATTCACCTTAGGATATTTAGTAGTCTTGATTCCATCTTTATTCCCCAAAAAAAAGCAAATAAACTTGATCCTACCTCCTATTCTTGAATTTTTTTAGGTTATGGAGGAAAAAATAAAACATTAAGAGTTTATGATCCATATAAATGACAAATAATTGAGATTAAAAATGTCCAAATCCTTGAGAAATATTTTTTTATCCTTATGTGGAACCCCCTTTTAAGTTATTCTTTTTATGAACATATATTACTCCTTATGAAGAAACATATGGCTTAAAGTAAGTTGATCCAATTTTGGATAATTTAGAGTCTAAATAACCTTCTCCATTTCATGTTCAAACTAAAATATGTAAATTGGATGAATTCCTAATTTAGTCATTAATCTTGATAATTTTAATAAACTAAATGGGAGTCAACATACCTATCTTGCTTTCATGACTTTGTATGAATGTTTTAGATTAAGGTAAAAATAGGTTTTGAAGGGACCCCAAAACCCTGAACAAGAAGAAAGATATACATTTAAGCACAACCAGGTTAACACAAGAACCTGAAAACAAAAAAGAACCAAGACCAGGTTTTACAGGGACCTGATACCGACAGATAAGAACATGAAAAAATAGCTGTCAAAACACTGAACTAAAAGAAAACCAAATGGATTAGCAAACTTCCAGATCCATAACCAGCAAACCAAGAAAAAATGACCGGTTTTCTGCCCCCAAAAAACCAATCAGCAGAAAGGAACTTTGGATGAATCTTTTAAATTCGGATTTTTCTTTTTGCATGACCAAAGATTCATTTCAAGAGGAAGGACCAAAGGCTTAGCCTTCTTTCTTCTGACTGTTGTCCAGCCATCTTCTACCTTAGCTACCTCAGCAACCCATGCCTCAGAAGACACAGAACTGTGGACACCAGAAGGCATGAACTCCTTGTGACAGTCTAACACAGTCTGGCTCTTAGAGAGATCCACCAAAACAGGGGAAGAGATCTCCACCTCCTCCTCGGGCTCAGCTGTATCTTTAACTTCAGCCTCCTTAGAGGCTACATTTGATTGTTTCTCCAGAGATTCCTCTTCATCTTCTGAATCGGATTGCAACCTTTCCTCGTTCTCGGTCTCAGAATCTGTTGTTGTCTCCAAAGGTTGTTTGTCTATGCTATATTCAGAGAAATCCTTTGGCCACCAAGAAGGTGAACGTCTGGGATTGTTTTTCCCATCACCACAATGGGCAGCAATATGTCCCGTCTGGTGACACTTCCTACACCTAAAAGGAATCCCCTCATAATCCAAGATTTGTGTCCAGGAGCCCCTTGGGGAATCAATGCAAATCGCCTCAGGAAGGCCCTTTGAAACATCCAGGTCAGCCAGAAATCATGCACAAGTCGAATGGTGGCTCTTAGTACTGTCTTCTTCATATAGAAACTCCCCTATAGCATTTCCAATGGTTTTATAAACCGCCTCCTGCCACAAATGTATCGAAAGATAAGGGAGCCGCACCCATATAGGGATCTTGTTAAAGGATTCCGAGAGAGGATTAAAATCCTTATGCCAAAGTTTGGCCATTAGGGGAAATCTGCCCTACCAAGAAAAAATATTGTGGCACAAAATAGACTTCCTATCTTCAGGGCTTTGAAATATTACTATAAAAAAACCCTTGGCACAGGGCTGTATTTGACCATCTTTGATATGCAACCAACTCTTTGCAATCCAGTTCTGTAGATCTACAAAAGAAGGCCAAAAACCACAGAAACGGAAGATGGCAGCACAAGAGGAAAACCTTTTTTCTTCTTGAAAGATATTTTTTGCTAATTTAGGGTCTAGAGTTACCCTAATAGGTTTTAAAGCACTTACAGGTGATACACGGGTAGGTACAGGTGTTGTATGAGGCCAAGCATCATGTAAATCTGCTTCGAAGGCCGCCACATTCACATAGGTTTTCCCCCCTAGTCCATGCCCTGAACTAGGAATGTTGGCCGGACACACTGCTGTAGAATCTTCAATCCCTGCAACAGAAATCCCTATGCGGGTATTCTGGTTCCTTCCTCGATTATCAGGAAGAACCTCCTTCGTAACGGCAGCCACTGCCTCGCTGGCCGCTTGGATCCCTACATCCAAATTCAAATGTGGCTTTGTGCACGCAGTCGCCAGAGCCAAAACCATCGCTAATAGCTAAAACTTATTGATAAATAATCAACATTAGAAAATGTTGCTCCCCTAGAATGGAGAAAATTTGTCAGTCTAATCTGACTCTGTATGAATGTTAAACTCAATATTTTGAGGAATTTATTCAAGATGATAGATGGAAATTTGTTATGCAAGCTGAATATAAATCCTTAATTTTTTTTTTTGGGATCTTATCCCAAATCTATCAAAAAGGTAAATTGTTGGTTCTAGGTGACTTTACAAAATAAACTATAATTCAATTGTTAAAATTGATAATTTAAAAACTAGATTAATTTCTTATGATTTTACTAAAAAATATGAGATTGAATATGTTGAAACCTTTGATCATATGGAAAAAATGATTATTGTTAGATTTAGTATTTCCTTTGTAGCTCAAAATGGTTGGATTATACACCAAATAGATGTAAAAAAAACCTTCCTAAATGGTGATCTAAAAGAACAAATATGCATGACTCAGCGTAAAGGCTTCATTAAAATTAATAAAGAATATTAATTTTATAAGTTAAATAAATCTCTATATGGTTTTAAAAAATATCCTTGAGTTTGGTATTCTAAAATCACTAGTTATTTTAAAGAATTATGTTTCTCTAATTATTATTCTGAAAATGATTTCTTTGTAAAAATTAAAAATAGACATTTTATATTAAATTGAATATATGCTGATGATATTATTATTACTAATGATCTATTTAGTTCAATTCTAAAATATAAAGATAAACTAAGTCAATCTTTTGAAATGACTAATCTAGGCATTCCTCATCATTTTATAGGAATGGTTGTATTTTGGTATAAAAATTAAATTATTATATCTAAATATCAATATGAAAAAAACCTTCTTGTTAAATTTAGTATGATTGATTGTAAGCCTTCATCTACCCTTGTTGAAGTTGGTATTAATCTTAATCTAAAACCTACTTGTGACAAAGTTAACCCCACTCTATATAGACAACTTATTGGTAGTTTTATTTATCTAACTATACTAAGCCAAATATTTTATTTGTTGTAAGTGTTTCTTCTAGATTCATGCATGATCCATAATTAGATCATTGCAAATTATGAAAATGGATACTTTAGTTGTCAAAGGAATAATAAATTTTGGTTTAAATTATTCTTCCATTGATAATGCTAATCTATATAGTTATTTTAATGTTGATCATGCTGGTGATATTATAGATTTCAAATATACTTTTAGATATGTGTTTAAGATTGGTGCAAGTGTTATCACTTGGAAAAAAAAAGGAAACCTATTATTTTTATCTCTTCTATAGAATCACAGTATAGAAGTGTTATGGACAATGATAAATAAGCCATGTGGATATGAAGGTTGTTATAATAACTCTATTTAGATGTTTCTCACAATAACACCCTTCTTTATGATAATAAAAGTTTAATAGCTCTAGCAAAAAATCTAGTGTAGTGTTAAATAATTAAGCATATTAAAGTTTATGTGCCTTTTATTTGAGAGAATGTCTTCAATGGTGATATCAATATTCAATTTTATCTTATAGATGAACAAATGGTAGATATCTTCATAAAACCACTTGGTGTTACCAAGTTTTGTATAATGTTGGGCTTATCAGAGTTACCATTGAGGGTGAGTGTGCATGATAATGTCACTTCCTAATGGCAATGCGTTTCTTTCTTATTCTCTATACTTCTCAAATTGTAAAAGCATTGTAATAAGTCACTCTATGTGATTTTGGTAAACTTCATCATATGTGACTTTACAATGTACCTAATAATTAAAATCATATCTTGTAATGGACGTCTTTATATTATAAAAAGCTAAAAAAATGTTGGGTTGATTATTCACGAGAAACTATGAGATGTAGTATTAAATGATCATGTTATCCTAAACTTACTCTAAATATTTTATGGACTATAATTCCTTTTTTTTCAAATGTGATATTGGCATGATGAAGGTTTATAAATCTTTCAAATGTTGCAAGCACCCTAAAAATCATTGTAGATGGTTTACGAAGTATAATTCCTTTTGTGTAAATGTAGCTATGGCATGTATCCCCACTTAAAATTAAGGCGGAGTGTTATAAAAATTAATGATTAAGTAATATAAATTCAATTAATACATTTAATTACATAATTAATTAAATAATAATATATTTTATTATTTACATTTTGGGATTTAAATTATGTGTAAAATAAATAATAAAATATATTTTATTAAAACTTACTATTGGGTTGGAGATTTAGGATGTTTTTTTATTTGATAGGTGAATAAATGGGTTGATGGTTCCCGTACCCATACAAAATAAAAGCATAAGATATGCAGGATATATTAGTAAAATAGAATGAGATAACACTTAGTATCCAATCAAAAACTTCAGCCTAAAAGACACTAGAAGTCAACAAAAACCAAAAGAGATCTAGACCACTAACTGACTAGTCTACCTACTTAGACTCAGAGTAATAGACTAATTTTTTGGTCTCTTTTTTCTCTTCTTTGTTGCTTATTCTTCTATTCCAATTCCTAATTCCCTTCTCATTCTCCTTGTCTAGCCTCTTGCACTTCATTTTAGTGGGCTTGATGTCCTCCTTTCCCTACTTGTTGTCCTTTCTATTTTCCCCATTGACTCCCCTATGAGTGGTTATAAAACCAAGGGGAGTGAACTCATCCATTCCAACTTCCTCCTTATCATTGCCTAGATTAGAGGTACCTTGAGCCAAAAGGCATTTTAATTTTTCAAACTTGTCTAATATTTCTGTGCACAACAGTTTCTAGATTGCCACTTTGGTGTATAGGTTTTTGAGGGATTGCTTAATGTCATCTTTCATCTTGAGGTTTAATAAAGTCTAATATCTGATACCTATTAGAGTCATAATTTTGGGATCCCTCATATGATTATTGTTGGGGTTCTAGATTTGCACTCTAGCTAAGCAAAGGGATTGTTCAGGTCTTATGCTCAAATCTAGACCAACATGAGATTGATCCTAGGTTATGGGTATCCTAATAATAGATCAAACCTTTAGAGAAGGCCAAATTTATTCTAAATTTATCACCTAAACTAAAACTAACTAGGAAAAGGGAGAGAGAAAAAAAACAATATGAGAAAACATATAAAAGAGGTGATGCATCAATAATGTGATTGTTCATCCACTCTATTGAACTTCTAACAAACACTAATGAGAACAGATCTGCAACTCCAAATGGATGTATATGCATTATTATTTCATGAAAAGTTTCACCAAATGATTAAAACCTAAGGGAATTGATGGAGAGGTTTGATTTAAGGCACTAAATAGTGAAATGACATTTGACACTAAACATGACCTACAAAATAATATAATATAGTAACTAGATGATATTTAGGATTTGACAAGGGAGAGATTTCTACCACATATGCAAATAAATCTAACATTAACACTCTATACCAAAATCATGAAATCTAAAAAAAAGTCCTTTATTTATCTCCAGAGGTTACAAAGATCAAATCTAGGCAGAGTCTAGTCATGTACATGGTCTGAATTTGAGCATAGTAGGCATATTGCCCAGCCAAGTAACCAAAGATGTTGACCAATTTTGGTCTACATACTAAATTTTTCCTTGTCAAAAAATTTAGTGGAAGTAGTAGAAAGTCTAAATAGGTAATTTATAGAGGCCATATCTTGCACGCATGGTAGAATCATGATAAAATTATCACATGGGTTCACTCATTTTAGTCCCAAGTTACTATTCACCAAGTTCCAAATCATCTACCAAAGTGTGAAGGAAGTTATGTATGGGAAAAATTGGCTCCTTAGTCAGTTTTCACTAAGTTTTCCATAGTCATTTGAGCTCGATTGTCACTAGGACATCATGTAAGAGCAAGTGGAATGGCCAACTCATGCATTTAGTATCTCAATCAAGAATCATTACATGACCATTAAATCAAACACACTTATATATTTACATGTCAAGATCATCCTAAAAAAATGTCAAACATTTGTGAACTTTTTAGCTCAAGATATAAATATTCAAAGATGGACATGTGTAGTAAGACATTCATGCTAACGTCAAGTTAAAACCACTACAAAAATGCATTGGAGTTTAAATTTGACAGTTTTTGAGACATCAAATACATCTGTGAAAATGTCAAATGATGGTTATATGGACATAAATTTTAAGACCTGATAAATAACTATTGGTTTTCAAACCAAAATAGATATAATAGTCTATGCTCAATCATACATCTTGATCCAACATCATGAAATAGGTTAAATAGTTAGAGAGATTGAGAGGCCACCACATGGCATAAGCATGTGAATTGACAAACTAATAAGATCTTGAAAATAAATTCATGATTGACAAATGGCACCAATGGAGACATAGTTGATAATTCAAAGCTAAATCAAGGGCTCATGCTTAATTTCTCATCAATATCGAATAGAGTGAGGTAGAGACAAAATGGTCAATGAATCTAAAGAGCTAATGAGTTAAGGACAAGTGTCAAAATCATGTGGATCCTAGTAAAATATTGATGAATCATGTGCATTTGTGCATAGGCAGATTAATAGAGCAAAGCGAGTCAATATCTTGAGTCAGCATTTGACAACCAATAAGAGAAATCAAGCCCAAGATATTTTTGATGAAAGTTGAAGAAGCTATTTTGGACTTAGGTGAAGTAAAGGTATAGAATTTGATCTCATTGGCAAACCATATCCATAGTTTAGAAACCAAGAATCATCAACAAAGCTCCATATAGGTGAAATAGATCCTTTGGGTCTAATACAAAAGTTGGGGATAGACTAGTGACTATGTGAAAACTAATGGTCTAAGATTGGTTTTTACATATAGTGGACCTGTGTCTCACCTCATCATGGTTCACATTTTTAGCTTTAGATGGCCACCTAATGTATATGTGGAATATTTATACTAATTCTAAGACATTATCCTTATCATCAAATCATTAGATGATATTATGGAGTTCTAAAAAAAGATTTGGCAGTCAAATATGGATCAATGGAGCATTAAATTATTTTGCAACACCCTTTTAAATTATTCTTTCTTGATAAGATCCTAACTCAACAACATCCTCAAATTGGTGCTAATCCATCAAAAGTAGTTGGTCATTTTCCAATGCTTAGTTCTCTCTCACTCATTCTTTTCTATAAATGTAAGCTTCTAAGCCATGAAAATGATTATTAGCTTCATAATCCCTCTCTTAGGCATGACTAGACTCTGCTTAGATTTGATCTTTGTAACCTCTTGAGATAAATAAAGGACTCTTTTTCAGATTTCATGATTTTGGTATAGAGTGTTAATGTTAAATTAATTTTCATATGTAGTATAAATCTCTCCCTTGTCAAATCCTAAATATCACCCAGTTACTATATTATATTATTTTACAGGTTATGTTTATTATCAAATGTCATTTGACTAGTTATTGCCTTGAATTAGGCCTTCCCATAAATTCCCTTAGGTTTCGATTATTTGGTGAACCTTTGCATGAAATAATAATGCATATACAACCATTTGGAGTTGTATATTTGATCTCATTAGTGTTTGTTAGAAGTTCAATAGAGTGGATGAATAATCGTATTACTGGTGTATCACCTCTTTTACATGCTTTCTCATATTGTTGTGTTTTTCTCTCCATTTTCCTAGTCAATTTTAGTTTAGGTGATAAATACATAAGTAATTTAACCTTATTTGGAGGTTTGATCCATTATTAGGATACCCACAACCTAGGATCAGTCCCATATTGGTCTAGATTTGAGCATAGGACCTGAACAATCCCCTTGCTCAACTAAGGTGTAATCTAGAACCCCAACAGTTTTATCATGCCCAATGGGATAGATTATGGATTGTCTTAGAAAAATTGTAGTTTTATAAGTTTTATTATTAAATAATTTTGTCATTCCAAGCTCAACCAATTTCTTCTAAAGTCCAAGAAATTTCTAAGTTCATTTTCATTGCACTATCTTGATGTTATTTTCATGACTATGTATGAAGGAAATCCCTATGCTATACCTTCTTATCAACCTTATTATGGATCATACCAGCCTTATCATGATCCATATGAGCCTTTTTATGAGCCAAATCAGCCTTACTAGGAGTGTTATTAGAGCTATGATGAGCCTTATCAAGTTTCTGATTATCCTTATTACCAAGAGCATGACTCTTACCTTCCTTATGAACCATATCAGTCTCAAGACTAGTTTTCACCTTTCCTATATGGATATGATGTTGTACAGGAGTAGCCTTGTCTCCAAGAGATAATGGATGAAATAGAGCTTAAATTTATAGCATATGCAAGAAAAGTATGTTCAGATTCCCATTATAAGGAAGTGAATGAGCAGTTTTTTTAAAATGTGTCTAATGATCTAGATGAGAGGCTTAAGTTTTATAGCTTTGTATTATAAAAAATAAAGGATTTTGAGAGGCAAAAAATTTATTTGGATCATTTGTCTCAAGAACCCTCTTATATTCCTTACCATTTTTATGTTCCTTATTCTCATAAAATTCTTGACCATGTTTAGTGTGAGCCAATGGAGATTCCTAGTTAGAATCAAAAGCCTATTCAAAAATCTATTCATATTCCTATTCAAGAGCCTATTAAAAGGCCTATTCAAGAGGCTAAAATTTCTTATTTTTCCATTTATTCACCACTTACCACTCAATCTCAAGTTATCCATGAGGACAAAAAGGTTTCATACCTTGATGAAGTAATAGCCAAGTGAAAAGAGTAGAATGTGGAAGTTCTCAAAAGTTTCTCTTTCCCTCCTATTCAAGATTTTGTAAATGATTCCATTGCCCTCAAGATACCAAAATATGATCTTGATCAATGCCCCATGCTTCATACTCTCTCTTAAGTAAATTAATTTCACAACCTTTCCAACATCTCCCTTCTTCAAAAAGATCCTTTTCTATGGGAAATAGAGAAAGAGGTTGAATCTACAAATTAAGTTATTAAAGAATATGAAGAAGATGATTCAAGTGTGTATGATGAAGAGATAATCATTGATACTTCAATTGAGGTCCAAGTTGAAACTGATATTGTAGATGATATTGAAGAAGATGCTTCAAGTATGAAGGAAAATGCTGGCTTGATTTGGAAGAAATCCATGAGAAATTGGTAGAGGTTGATGTCACAAATAATGTTGAGATCTATCCACTATAGTAAAATCAAGATACCTTTTAGGATAATCCTATTCAGGTTGATCAAAGTGAAGAACAAAAAGATAATTGGTAGTTGTATTTTGAATCTCTACAAGAGATTGAAGAACTTTGTAAAGTTATATTGCCTATTAGAGAGCATGATATTGGGAGGTTTGATCAAGAATCACCTATTCAAGACCATGATGCAACTTGGTTTCACTATTTATAGGTCCTTAAATAGTTGGATGAAATTATAGCAGTTCATAAGGTCATCCAAAAATCATGCATAGATGAGATATCACTTGATAAGGTTGTAGTTGACAAGCAACATAAAGAAAATCTAGAAGTGCAAGATGGATTTGTATTTGTTGATGATTGGTTTACTATTGATGACTCATTTCAAGAAATGTTAAGATAAATAGTTGATAAGAGGACTACCTCTTCAAAGGTCATGTTCAATAAACCCCCTACTTTACAACTTGTACCATCTTTTGTAATGAGAAAATTCATGAATTTCCATTTTGATCCTAGTGGATCATGTTTTGTCATGGTTAATTAGGTTAGTTTGTTTATATTTTGTCCTAGATAAGTGATTTATTTGCACATTTACTTTTTTATGTTAGTTTTCCTAATTTATTTTGTTTTCTTCCCTATTTTGGTGGGGGTCCTTTGTCTTTGCCAATCAAGAGGTTTTTTTTAGTCATGGAATAGATGTGTTATATATTATAAGTCAAAAATCATGTACATGGTCTAAATTTGAGAATAATAGGCATGTTGCACAATCAAGTCACCAAATATTTTGACCAATTTTGTTCTACATATCAAATTTTGCCTAGTCTAAGAATTTATTAGAATTAGGAGAAAGTCTAAATAGGAAATTTATAGAGGCCATATCTCATACATGTGGCAGAATCATGATAAAATGATCATATGGGTTCACTCATTTTAGTCCCAATTTGTTATTCACCAATTTATAGATCATCCACCAAAGTGTAAAAGAAGTTATGCATAGGCAAAGTTGACTCTTTAGTCAATTTTCACTAGGTTTTCCATAGTCATTTGAGCTCGACTATCACTAAGATGTCATGTTAGAAAAATTGGAACAACTAACTTGTGCATTTAGTATCTCTCTTCGGATTCCACATGCAACCAATAGATCAAGCATGATTGTATATTTACATGTTAGGATCATCCTCAAAAAATTTCAAACCTGCATGAGCTTTTTGACTCAAGATATAAATCTTCAAAGATGGACCTGTGTAGTAAGACATTCATGTTAACATCAAGTTAAAGCCACTGTAAAAATCCATTAGAGTCTAAATTTGATGGTCTATGGGACTTCAAACACATCTGCATAGATGTTAAATGATGATCATGTTGATGTCAATTTTAAGAATTGGTAAATAGCCATTAGTTTTCAAACCAAATTAGATCTAATGGTCCATGCTCGATCATACATCTCAATCCAATGACATGAAATGGGTCAAATAATTAGAGAGATCAAGAGGCCACCATGTGGTGTAAGCACATGAACTATTAGACTAACAAGATATTGAAAATCAATGTGGGATTGAAAAGTGGTACCGACAAAGACAAAGTTGAAAATTCAAAGCTAAATCAAGGGCTCATGCTTAATCACTCATCAAAATTAGATGGATCAAGGCAAAGTCAAACTAGTTAGCAAATCCAAAGAGATAATGAGTCAAGGATAAATTTCAAAGCATTTAGATCTTGGTAAAAGATTGATGAAGCATGTGCATTTGTATACAAGTATATCAACAAAGCCAAGTGAGTCAAAGGAGTTAATAAACTGAGCCAACATTCAATAGCCAATGAGAGAAATTGAGCCCAAGATATTTTTGATGAAAGTTGAATAAGCTATTTTAGACCCAACCAAAGCAAAGGTATAGAATCTAAGCTCTAAGGCAAACTAGAGTTGAACCAAGGCCATAGTTTAGAATCCAAGCATCATCAACAAAGCTCCATATAAGTGAAATAAATATTTTAGGTCTAATACATAAGTCGAGGATAAACCAATGACTATGTGAAAACTAATGGTTTAAGATTGGTTTTTGCATATAGTGGGCTTGTGTCTCACCTTATCATGGTTCAAATTTTTAGGTTTAGATGGCCAACTAATGCAGATATGGCACATCTTTGCCAATTATAAGACGTGATCCTTGTCAGTGGATCATTAGATGGTATTATGGAGTTCCAAAAAAAGATCTAGTTTCCAGATAAGGATCAATAAAGCATTAAATTCTTTTACAAATCCCTTTGAAATTATGTCTTCTTAATAAGATCCTGACTTAGCAACATCCTTGAATTGGTGTTAGTCCATCAAAAGTAGTTGGTCCTTTTACAATGCATAGTTCCCTCTCTCCATTATTTTCTATAAATGTAGGCTTTTGAGCCCTGAAAATGGTTGTTAGCTTGGTAATCCCTCTCATGGGGATGACTAGACTCTACCTAGATTTGGTCTTTATAACCTCTTAAGATAAATAAAGGACCATTTTTTTAGATTTCATGATTCTAGTATAGAGTGTTAATTTTATATTTATTTTCATATGTGGTAAAAATATCTTCCTTGTCAAATCTTGACTATCAGCTAGTTACTAGATTATATTATTTTTTAGGTCATGTTTAATGTTAAATGTCATTTGATTAGTTAGTGCCTTAAATCAAGCCTCCCCATCAATTCCCTTAGGTTTTTATCATTTGGTGAACCTTTACATGAAATACTAATGCATATATAACCATTTGGAGTTGTAGATCTGATCTCATTAGTGTTTTTTATAAGTTTAATAGGGTGGATGAACAATATTATTACTGGCGTATCACCTCTTTTACATGCTTTCTCATATTGTTGTGTTTCTCTCTCCTTTTTACAAATTAGTTTTAGTTTAGGTGATTAATCCAAAAGGAATTCAACCTTATCCATAGGTATAATACATTATTATGATACCCACAGTCTAGGATTAGACCCATGTTGGTTTAGATTTGAGCATACGACCCGAACAATCACCTTACTCAGCTAGGGTGTAATCTAGAACCCTAATAGTTTTGGCACACCAAGTGGGATAGATTAGTGCTTGTCTTGGTGAAATTATAGTTACAATAGTGTTATTCATAAATAATTTGGTGATTCCAATCTCAATAAATTGCTTCTAAAGTCCAGGCAATTTCCAAGTAAGTTCATTTTCATTGCACTATCTTGATGTTATTTTCATGGCTATATATGAAGGAAATACCTATGTTATACCTCCTTATCATCCCTATGATGGATCATACCAGAATTTTAATAGTAGATATGAGCCTTCTTATGAGCCAAATTAGCCTTATCAAAAGTTTTATTAGAGCTATGATGAGCCTTATCAAGTTTTCTATGATCCTTATTACCAAGAACATGACTCTTACCTTCCTTATGAACCATATTAGTCTCAAGACCAATTTCCACCTTTTACATACATACATACATACATACATACATACATATATATATATATATATATATATATATATATATATATATATATATATATATATATATTATGTTGTACATGATAAAACTTGTCTCCAAAGAGAATTGATGAAATAGAGCTTAAATTTATAGCATATGAAAGAAAAGTGTGTTTAGATTCCTAGTATGAGAAAGTGAATGAGTAGTTTTTTTAGAATGTGTCTAACGATCTAGAAGAGAGGCTTAAGTTTTGTAGATTTGTATTATAAAAATTAGAGGCTTATGAGAGGAAACAAATTTAGTTGGATCAATTTTGTCAAGAACCCTCTTTTATTCCTTACCATTCTTCTTATGTTCCTTATTCTCATAAAATTCTTGACCATGTTCAATGTGAGTCAATGGAGATTCCTAGTTGGAATCAAAATCCTATTCAAAAATCTATTCATATACTTATTCAAGAGGATAAAATTTCTTATTTTTCCCTTCCTTCACCACTTACCCCTCAGTTTCAAGTTTTTCATGAGGACAAAAAGGTTTCAAACCATGATGAAGTAATAGCCAAGTGGAAAGATCGAAATGTGGAAGTTCTCAAAAGTTCCTCTTTCCCTTCATATTCATGATTTTGTAAATGATTCCATTTCCCTCAAGATCCCAAAATATGATCCTAATCAACCTCCCCTGCTTCACACTCTCTCTCAAACAAATTAATTTCATCACCGTCCCACCATCTCCCTTCTTTAGAAGGAGCCTTTTCTATGGGAAATAGAGAAAAAAGTTGCATCTAAAAATAAAGTTCTTGAAGAATGTAAAGAAGATGCTTCAAGTGTGTATGATGAAGATATATTCATTGATACTTCAATTGAGGTCCATGTTGAAACTGATATTGTAGCTAATATTGAAGAAGATGCTTCAAGTATGAAGGAAAAGGTTGGTCTTGATTTGGAAGAAATCCATGAGAAATTGGTAGAGGTTGATGTCACAAATAATGTTGAGATCTCTCCACTAGAATAAAATAAAGATACCTTTCAGGCTAATACTATTCAGGTTGATCAAAGTGAAGAACAAAAAGATGTTGGAAGCTATATTTTGAATCTCTATAAGAGATTGAAGAACTTGGTAAAGATATGTTTCCCATTGGAGACCATGATGTTTTGAAGTTTAATCAATAATCACCTATTCAAGATCATGATGCAACTTGGTTTGACTATTTAGATCTCCTTGAATAGTTGGATTAACTTGTAATAGTTGATAAGGTCATCCAAAAATCATGCATAAATGAGATATCACTTGACAAAATTGTATTTGACAAGAAACATAAAGAAAATCCATAAGTATAAGATAAATTTGTAGTTTTTGGTGACTGGTTTACTATTGATGACTCGTTTTAGGAGATGTTAAGATAAATAGTTGTCAAGAAGACTACCTCTTCAAAGATAATGTTCAATACACTCCCTACTTTGTAACTTGTACCATCTTTTATAATGAGAAAATTCATGAATTTCCATTTTGATCTTGGTGGATCATGTTTTGTCATGGTTAATTATGGTAGTTTGTTTATATTTTGTCCCAAATAAGTTATTTATTTTCTCATTTTATTTTATTAGGTTAGTTTCCCTAATTTATTTTGTTTTCTTCCCTATTTTGGTGGAGTTTTTTATCTTTGCCAATCAAGAGGTTTTATGTAGTCATGGAATAGATGTGTTATCTGTTATAAGTCAAAAGTCATGTACATGGTCTAAATTTGATCATAGCAGACATGCTACCAAGCCAAGTCACCTAAGATGTTGACCAATTTTGGTCTACATACCAAATTTTGCGTAGTCCAATAATTCAATGGAAGTAGTAAAAAATCTAGATAGGTAATTTTTAGAGGCCATATCTCACACGTGTGGTATAATCATGATAAAATGATCACATGGGTTTACTCATTTTAGTCCCAAGTTGCTATTCACCAAGTTCTAGATCACTCATCAAAGTGAAAAGGAAATTATGCACGGGTAAAGTTGGCTCCTCAATTGATTTTCACTAAGTTTTCCATACTTAATTGTTTAAGCTTGACCATCGCCAAGATGTCATGTAAGAGAAAGTGGAATGGACAACTTATGCATTTAGTATCTTACTCAAGAATCCTTGCACAACTAACAAATCAAGTGTAATTGTAGATTTATATGTCAATATCATCCTCAAAAAAATTTAGACCCACACGAGCTTTTTGAATCAAGATATAAATCTTCAAAAATGGACCTATATAGTAAGATGTTCATGCTAATGTCAAGTTAAAGCCACTAAAAAAATCATTGGAGTCTAAATTTGATGGTATGTGGGACATCAAATACGTTTGTAAAGATGTGAAATGATGATCATATGAACTTCAATTTTAAGACTTGGTAAATAATAATTAGTTTTCAAACTAAAGCAGATCTAATAGTCCACACTTGATCATACATCTTGATCCAATGTTGTGAAATGGGTCAAAAATTTAGAGAGATCAAGAAGCCACCATGTGGCATAAGTGCATGAAATGATAGATTAAAAAGATCTTGAGAATTAATGTAGGATTGACAAGTGGTACCAATGGAGATAGAGTTGACAATTTAAAGCTAAATCAAGGGCTCATGCTTAATCACTCATCAAGATCAGATGGAATGAGGTAAAGTCAAATTGGTTAGCTAATCCAAAGGGCTAATGATTCAAGGATGAGTCTTAAAATAACATGGATCTTGGTAGAAGATCGATGAAGCATGTGAATCCATACACAGATAAATTAATGAGGTGAAGTGAGTCAAAAAAGTCAATAGATTAAGTCAACATTTGACAACCAATGAGAGAAATAAAGCCCAAGATATTTTTGTTGAAATTTGAACAAGCTATTTTGGACCTAGGTGAAGCAAAAGTATAGAATTCAAGCTCGAAGGTAAACTAGAGTTGAACCAGGGACATAGTTTATAAACCAAGCATTATCAACAAAGCTCCATATAGGTGAAATATATACTTTGGGTCTAATACAAAAGTTGAAGATAAACTAGTGACTGTGTGGAAACTAATGGTCTAAGATTGGTTTTTTCATATAGTGGACCTGTGTCTCACCTCATCATGGTTCATATTTTCAGGTTTAGATGGCCACCTAATATAGATGTGGCACATTTTTGCCAATTCCAACACGTGATCCTTGTCAATAAATCATTAGATGATATTATGGAATTCTAAGAAAAGATCTAGTGTCCAAATGAAGATCAATGGAGAATTAAATTCTTTTGTAAAGCCCTTTGAAATTGTGGCTTATTGGTAAGATCCTAACTCATCACCATCCTAAAATTGGTGCTAATCCATTAGAAGTAGTTGGTCTTTTTCCAATGCATAATTCCCTCTCTCTCATTCTTTTCTATAAATGTAGGCTTCTAAGCCTTGAAAATGGTTATT
This sequence comes from Torreya grandis, assembly GCA_037957365.1. Taxonomy (NCBI): domain Eukaryota; kingdom Viridiplantae; phylum Streptophyta; class Pinopsida; order Cupressales; family Taxaceae; genus Torreya; species Torreya grandis. Next base: position 2,388,241 of record JARHVA010001717.1, read on the forward strand.
AAATTGATAATCCCTCTCTTGGGTATGACTAGACTCTACCTAGATTTGATCTTTGTAACCTCTTAAGATAAATAAAGGACTCTTTCAGATTTCATGATTCTAGTATAGAGTGTTAATGTCAAATTGATTTTCATATGTGGTAGAAATCTCTCCCTTGTCAAATCTTGAATATCACCTAGCTACTAGATTATATTTTTTGTAGGTCATGTTTAGTATAAAATGTCATTTGACTGGTTAGTTCCTTAAATCAAGTATCCCCATATATTCCCTTATGTTTTGATCATTTGGTGAACCTTTACATGAAATACTAATGCATATACAACCATTTGGAGTTATATATCCGATCTCATTAGTGTTTTTTAGAAGTTCAATAGAGTGGATGAACAATCATATTACTGGTGCATCACCTCTTTTACATGCTTTCTCATATTGTTATGTTTCTCTTTCCCTTTTCCCAGTTAGTTTTAGTTTAGGTGATAAATCCAGAAGGAAGTCATCCTTATCTAAAGGTCTGATCTATTATTAGGATACCCACAACCTAGGATCAGTCACATGTTGGTCTATATTTGAGCATAGGACCTCAATAATCCCCTTGCTCAGCTAGGGTGCAATCTTGAACCCCAATAATTACCTCTCAGATTAGTCTCCTCCTACATAAAATCCTCTCTTGCATATTCATTTTGGGCCCCTGATTTCTCAAATTTAGACTTTGAGAAAAATTCATCATCCCTACTTGAATCTTCACATTCACTGGTGATGTTGATTTCCTCCATCACTACCTTCAACCAAAGGGGTTCTCCTTTATTTACCAGAAGTAGAATGATACTTTGGTGGATAATGTTCATTGAGGGATCTCTTAAAATTTATGACTGAGGCTTCCATAGATTTAATTAAAAAAGGGTAAACTAATATTATGACCCCTAAAATGGTTAAGCAAAAGGAAATGGTGTGAGAAAATTACTATGTGCTTCCCTTTTAGCATGATATATCTCATTATCTGAAAACATACATCCAATGATTTTTTAGGCAAATCGATCCTCATGAACCCTTTATGGCTTAAAACTTTTGACTTATTTTTCTCTTGGTTATAGAATATGTTGAATAGCTATTATTTCCTTTTCTTATCCTTGAATGCCTTAACTCCTCATTAGTCCATACCAATAATCTCCCCTATGACCTCCTCAGTGATTAAAATATTTAACCTATACATGCAGACTTCCCTATCAATCCACCCATGAGCCAAATATCTAGATAACACTATGTCATGACCAACCAACCTTTCCATATAAGTTTTTAGGCCCCCTTTGATCATCTTCTTCCACACATATTCATCCTCCTTTACATCTACATAGGAGATAGGTTCAACATGATCACAGTTGCCTCACATTTTAGTCTATGTGTTTCTATTGTAATTTTCATGGCTAAAGTCCTTAGGAATAAAAGTGATGATGGTGTTGAAAATGGATCCATATAAAATATTATTTCTTGGTTCATAATTAATCTATGCATGTAAATCCTTAAAGCTTAAAAAGGGTATGATGTCCTTTCATGTGTGAACACCCCTTCTCTTATGCTCATTTTGTTGTATCATTAATAGGCTCATCATATTGCTCTATGGAGTGACATTTATCATGTTGATGAAGGGGATGATGTCATTATAGAATGCCTCATCACCTTCCCAATGTGTAAGGGAGATAATATAAACCCCCAGATTAACCATTTTGTCAACACATTTGTTACCCTCTCTATACATGTCAGTAATGGAAACTCCCTTGAAGTGGGTAAGTAGGTTTTTTACATCATCAATCACCCAATTATATTTAAGGAAGCTTGAGTCAAACCTTTTAGGCAGTTGATGATATTCATGGAATATCCATCCACATATAAATACTCCATGTCGAGCTTAACCATGAGATCAATGCCCCATAAAATAGCTTTGACTTATGAAACATGGTTTGTTTGGATCCCAAGAGGTATTCCATGTACTTCCCTAAGATTCTTGGATAACACCTCCCATTCCCACTAGGCCCAAATTTCCTTTAACATCCCTGTTAAAGTTCAAATTAAACCAATGGGGAGGAGGAAGAATCCACTTGACCTTATATTTATCAATGCACTACTTGTGAGGTTTAGTAAGGATTTCAAGATTAAGCTAGTGGAGAATCTAGGACAATTGAGGAGAAGAAGCCCCATCAAAAGATGAAGCATAGGAACTCCAATTTTATTTAACAAGATCCATGATTTTATTGAAAGTGGAAGAATGGCTAGGCTTGAGGTTATCAAATATTATTGAATTTATTGAGATTCAAATGCCCTAAAATATATGGGGAAGGGCCAGATTCGACAAAATTTTTAGTGGTGGGTAATCCCAAGGGAGATTCCATTGATATATCATATCCTTAATAGTATTGGGTATTACTAAGAGTAGTTGGAAAGGCTGAAAGAAGATTGAAAGATAGAGGAGGAAAAGGAACATGATAAGAAAATATACTTTATATATTTGGCCTCCTATTTATAGAGTACACATCTATTGGGAATTAGAATTCCTCTTTTTATAAGATTATCCACCATTAGGATCTTATTCTGAGCTACCATCCAAAAAATACATTAATCTTTGGGATGAGATTTTTTATCGACAAGACATTCTAGTTCTCTTCAATTTTAGCCTGTTCCCATAGGGAAATATAACCAAATTTAACTAAATACAATCCTCTCAGATCCTATTTCCAAATGAGAGCATATTATTTTGGTAAAATACTAATGTGAATGTTCTGGAGTGTGATATTTAATTATTGTAAGAAAAAAAATTGACATTGTTTCAGGATTTATTTATGGAGTAGTTTCCACTTTTTTTTCCATCAATTTCCTACTAGTAGTCAAACACCTTGTGACCGATGGTCTCTTTGAAATAAATGGAAAACTCTACTACTTGAGGTGAGGAAACTAGTAGGGATTGGATCCAAAGTTCCTACTAAAAATCCACTTTTTTTTACCTCTACCAATATTCCATTTTATCCCTTTTCTAAGAATATCCTTTCCAGCTCTCAATGCTTTCCTAACATCTTCAACCAAAAAGCAGGAACCCTCCCCATAATTTAAGTATTTATCCTTGATAATCTTGGTCTAATCATTATCTTCCTTAATTACCTTCCATCCTTGATTTTCTAAGAGATCTTGATTCATAAGTCTGAACATTATAAGCCCCAATCCTCCTTTAGAATAAGGGAGACATGCTTTGTTCCAGGAGATAAGAGGAAATTTAAATCTATCCTCCATTTTTCTCCAAATAATTTTTTTCTAAATTTTTTCAATTTGATCTACCACTTTACCTACAATAACAAATAAAAACATGAAGTGAATAGATATACTTTGTATCAAACTCTTAAGAAGTTGCAATTTTTTGACCTAAGACAATAAATTCCCTTTCCATCTAGATAACTTCCTCTGAATCCTATTAATGAGAGGATTCCAAAATTCTATTTTCATAGTTCAATTGAAAGAGGAATGCCAAGATATGAAGAGGGGAGATTCTAAATAACACAACTAATGATCTTGGAGATATTTTCTTGCATAGAGGGCAGAGTGTTGATGAAAAATAAGGAACTTTTGAGGAAGTTGACACTTTAGCTAGAAACAATCTCATAGATATCAAGGATTTTCCTAAATCATTTATCTTCAAAAATCAAAGCTCATCCCATCATTCGAGTATCATTCTCAAATTATCAATGGTTGGTTAGTTCAGTGTTTAGATCTACTAGGATTCCCTTAATTACCCTAGAAGATCTATCCATATCAATTATCCTACTCAAAGTTGTAGCCATAATGATAAACAAATAGGGAGATAGAGGATTTCCTTGTCTGAGACCTCTTCCTATTGAGAAAAAACACCAGGGAACCCCATTGATGATTAATAAATACACGGGGGTAGATATACAGGAGGTTATCAAGTTTTTGACAGTCTGATTAAACCCAAAATTAAGGAGGATTATATCCAAAAACTATCATGAAACTCTATCATAAGATTTATTAATGTCCAATTTGAGGAACATACCTTTTTAGGAGGAATTAACCACTAAATGAATATTTTTATGGGTAATGATTATGCTATATGAAATTTGTCTACCAAAAACAAAATCCCCTTGTTGTTTCATAATCAATTTGTCAAGCAACATTTGAATTCTTAGGGATAGACCTTTTGTGCAAATTTTGTAAAAAGTGGAGAAAAGACTTATGGGCCTAAAATCCTACAATTGGTTAGCCCCTTGCTTCTTAGGAATGAGAACTAAAAAAGTGTTGTTGAACTATTGGAGCATAGTTTTGGCTTTGAAAAAATTAGTTAAAACTAATTAAAATTAATTTTAGATTATATCCTAAAAATCTTAAAAAGAGAATGGAGGGTAACCATCAGGGTCAAGGGTTTTATCCCCTTGTAAAGAGAAGATGATAGATTTGATTTCTTCATTTGATGGAGGAGAAAGAATGGAGGCATTATCTTCTTGGGAAATGGCTCCATGAATGATATTAACTACCTGTTCTTCTAACTAAACATCCTAATAAGGGACATCAGCCAAAAGATTTTTATAGAAGTTATCTATTTGTAGGTCGATGTATTTTTCTTCCTTATACCAGTTACCATCTTCTTCTTCTATTTTTGTAATGGAATTATGCTGAAAATTCCTAGACATTGAGGTGTGGAAGTACTTATTTTTCTTGTCTCCATCCTTGAGCCAAATCTTCCTCAATTTTTGGTGCTAATAAGTTTCTTCCTTAGCTTCCAGGTTGTGGTAAACACTAAGAAGCTTCTTTTCTTTTGAATGTAGGGAAGGGGTGGAACTAGACGTATTGATTTCCTCCTCAATTCTACTTAGCTCCTCCTCAATATAGAATTTTTGGAAGAAAATGTTCCCAAAAACTTCCTTATTCCAAATCTTGAGTTTGAACTAAACATGTCTGAGTTTCATATCAAAAATAAACATACTAGAACCTTTAACTGGTAACTTCCACCATTCTTTTAGAGAATCCTCTAGCATTGGGTTGGAGAGCCACATTTTCTCAAATTTGAAAGGGGTACATTTTATTATGGTCATATTTTCATTAGAGAACACCAGTGGGGTTGTGATCTGACCCAATCCTAGGAAGAGAAGAGAAGGAGTTGGTAGAATGTAAATTCTATTGCAAAGAGATCAAAAATCTATTGACTCTAACTTGTATGAGATTATCACCTAGTCTTCTATTTGACTAGGTGAAAGGGTTATCTTTTAAGTCAACATCTATTAGTTTTAATTCTATAATAAATTCATTGAAATCCAACATGTTATCATTGAGGAAGCAGGTTCCCCCTTTCTTTTTCCCTAGAGATAGAGGAGAGTTTAAATTCCTTGCCACCATCCAGCTCTAATCTTTAAATAATATTCTAATATTAATAAGATTCTATGATAACTTTATCCTATCATTCCTGGAATTAGGACCATACATAATAGTAATAACCCAATTCATTTTAGTGTGAATTTCTTTGAGAGAAAATATGATGTGAGAGTCAATTTTCAAGGGAAAAATATCTTAGGCTCCTCCCAACATTTAGTCAAGGTTAGAAGTGTTTCAATGAATTTATTACTTATTATTGGGAAAGAGAAAAAAATAAGTATGGGTATGGTTGAAAACCCTAATTAATAACACGTGTGTTGAATCAAAATATTGTGAAGAGATCTTCTTTGGATTGAGAGGATGACCTAAAAATAAGAAAGTACTAATAATATTTGTTTATTAGATAAATGAAAAGGCAGACTGCCTAGCAAGCTAGATCCAAGAAGCACATGACTTATTTGGAGGCTATGAATCTACCTTTTAAAACAAGTTTATGTTGTTGATAAAATAAGGTTGCATAACATAAAAAAATTACTTGAGCAAAGGAAATAAATACTTTTTAAAAAAAATACTTATTTTAACAAGATAACATTAAGGTGAATGCTAAACTATCAAAATATGGTTCAAGTATGGTTAGAAGTCAAGAAAGCAGGAGTTTGGTTGAGGTTGAGGAGTGGTTTTTGATTTCTAATTTTTAGTGTTTGATTTTACATAGTGATCGTCGATAGTTAGGATTGAAGGTTAAGGTGACCATCCATAGTTAGGATGACTATCAACACTTACTATGGGTTTTTCACAGCGTATTGATTCTAGATAGAATAGGTTATGGGTTGGTTATAAAAAGGTTATGTAGGTTTTTGGAGGTTGGTTAAGGGTTGTGAGGGCTAGAGAGAGCCTCAAACATATCAAGGGTAAATGTTTGGTACTCAGGTGGTTTAGAATGGTCAAGGGATGCTCGATAGAGATGGGGTGTTTAGAGTTACAAAACTATTAAAACTAAATAATTGAAACTTAAAACAAGAACAATATACTTAGCTTATGGTTGAAAATTTATAGCTTCGATAAGTTTTAAAGCTAGCTGAAGATGATTATTGATGAATAGATACCTACATAATAAGTTGATGATGAATGATGACTTGCTCCTAATGATTTGTGCACCTCCATCTCTCTCTTTCTAGTTTTCCTCCTCTCTTCTCTTTATATAAGAAAAGCGAAGAGGCTTAACAAGATGTTAAATAACAGGTTCAAGAGCTGCTCTAAAATTAGCTTAATCATGCACAAATTCACATATGGGTATGGATAAGCTAATTATAAAAAATAAAGGTAGAGTGATGTACATGTTGAATGTTTAGGAGGTGCACCTTGATCATAGATGGTCAGGGTTTCCTAAGGGTGACCATCGATGGTTACCTTGATTATCAATGGTTAGGTCCTAAACAAAAAAGGGGTTGAAGTCTAGGTTGAGCTAGTTTGTAAAATTGACTACGGATGAGCTTGGTTAAATTAGATTGGTGTAGATTGGTCCCAAGAGGGTCTTAGGTAGTTGAAGGGGTTTTTTGAAATTTAGAATCATAGTGTATCTATTTTTTATGTCTACATTTATCCCTTTTTTATTATACAGCTTGTGTGAATGAACTACAAAATAAAAATGGAGTATGGGCTAAAGGTTTGGTTTCTCTAAGAGTAGGAGGAGGTGTTCCCCCTCAAAGTGGGATTCGATGAGGTGAAACTAAAATTAGATCAAGTTTTGATAAATGGTTCTTGGTAATGAAAATAGGTGAATGATAGGTTGGGCACTCAAGATGAAAACTTGCACACAAAGTTTGACAAAAAGATGTGATAGCCAAGATCATGCATAGATTAGGTTACCAATGTTGGTAAAAATAAAGCTCAGTTCCAAGAAGGATAAGTGACAAGTGAACCATGTGATCACTTAGAGGTGTGGAATTTAGGAACACTTGTAAACACAAGCCTCTTAAGCAATTTATGCATTTTTAGTGGGTATCCAAGGCAGGAAGTGATCCTGAAGAAAACACATATGGGTCAAGTGTCATGGGTATCTGAGGTAGGGAGTGATCCCAAAAAGACACAAATGGGTCTAGTATGCATGAGGTAGAAACAAATTTAAAAGGGTCAACATGGCAATGTTGTCATTGTCGTCAAAAGACTAGGCAAAAATCATCAAAAAAATGTGCACTATTTGGGCCAAAATAGACCAATGGTGAGGTGAGGAGGTGGTTTAGGTGGGTAGAGAAGGTAAATCCATGGGTGGGTTATGGTCGGTGGAGAAGGGTGATATAAAATGGTTAGTGTAGGTAATGGTATAAAAAGGGAAGGTTGGGTTGTGGATAAAGGTGATCTAAAATTTTATATTTGTGGAGAAAGGTAATCTCCAATGATTGGTGGTTTTCAAATTGGCTACCCAATTTGGGGTACCACTTGGTTTGATAAAAAGGTGCCCCATTTCCTAGTGAAAGCGTACAAGGTGGGTAGCTAGGGGTAATAATTAACTTAAACAAGAAGACATATGTCTTGACAAGGCTATCATAAAAGTAGGAGTAGGCTAAACGCTCTAATTAGCAAAGACCATCATGACAAGATAGGTAGGCTTATGAATATAAGCCCCTTTCATGCATTACATTGGTGTTAGTTCAATGGTTAAAATAAGTGGCTTGATCACGTAGTGTCAAGTAAACTCAAAATCCCTTGATTATAATGTAAAAGGGGAAATGGGTGAAAATGGACCTTCTTATAAGACTAGCATGCTTCTTCTATAGGTTTCCAAAGAGTTAGGGTAAACAAGTCTATTTCATATAAAGTGTATATTGATCGATGTGATAAGTCTATTTATGATAGTCACTTGTGGATTTCAAATATTATTGATTTTATGAGAGTCGATTGTGGATTTCAAAATTCTTTTATTTTTGCTTGTGGGTCTTTTGCTGATTTTGATTTTACTTGGAGGGTTGGGGAAGCTTATTGATATAGGAAGCTTTCAATAAATTACTAGGTTTGACAAATGCTTTACTCATCCATCCTTCAATGGATTTGTATAAGTTTATGTCCTTAGTTCAAATTCTTTTGATAGTTGTCCTTCAAGGGAGAATTCCACCTTACGTTTTGCAATTTTGGATAAAGTTTTCAATAATTATCTTTCAACAAAATAATCTATGAATGCTAATAATGACCCATGATTTGTTTTTGTCTTTGATATTGATTGACATAGACTTGCTTAAACATGATAAAGGGGTTACCTTTATAAAGGAAAAACTAAGATCATAACAAGGTTTAATAGGTGAAAAGAGGTTTAAGTGACAACGACCACAAGAATCTATCATGAAGAGGGATGGAAAGTACCATGAGAATCATGTCATTGGTAGAGCTGTGTTACCCACTATTTCATGTAAATTTTTAGTTACGTTCTAAAGAAAGAGAAAAAATAAACTCAATATGGGTGTGGGTGAAAAACCTATTTGGTTGTGGGCATGCTGAATCAAAAGATGTTGAAGAGCTCTTCTTTGGCTTGGGAGGAAGACTTGCAAATAAGAAATCACTAAAGAAAACTTGTTTTTTAGATAGATAGCTAGGTGGATTTCCTAACGATAGCTAGATCTTAGAAGTGAGAGATTCCTTAGGGGATATCAATCCACACATTTCAAATAATCAAGTTCACAAAAATATAAAGAAGGTACTTGCATCAATTAAAGAAGATTACTAAAACTGAACACAAGAATGCTTGTTAAGAAAATAGACTAAAAATGATCAAATTAGTGATAAAATAATTAATAACAGTGATAAGGGGTTGGGATATGCTTCAAAAAATATGAAAGAGGTCTATGAGTGGTCAAAAACATAGAAAACTAGATTTGATTGGGTGTATGTGGGTGAAAATAGGTTGGTTTTTACTACCACAAGTGACCATCAACAATTGGGTTAATCATCGATGATTAGGCTGACAATTAATGATTGACTATGGAATTTTGGGTTTGAAAAATAAATGAATGATGGGATAAAAATAAATAGAATTTTCTTACAAAATGGGATGGATTGATTGCAAAATGGGATTAAAACATGTGACTATTGACAAAAAAGTACATGTCTTTCTAGAAGTTAGTTGGGTGGGTAGTTGATGTAGTTAGCCTATTGGTAGAATCTAACCTGATTCCTGTAGAGTAACAATACCTAAGAGCCTGATTAAGAGGTGATAATAATTCATCTCCCAATAAGATGGCTGATGTTTGATAATGTTAATGATGCTAATTTACCTATAAAAGAAAACTCCTAGATGCTTGAGATCTTGATAATTATTGTAGATGCATTTAACCTCCCAGGCCCTCTCTTTCTTATAGGCACAAGTAAGAGGTGGAAGTGAAGGTGTAGGTGGGTCATCTAAATATAATTCGTGCATGTAAAGGCTCACATCATAAATTAGACAAGGAAATTTAGATATGGGTTAGTAAAGCTTACAAGCTCTTGTCTAAAAGGTAGATCCTAATTGTCAATGATCAAGGGTTCCAAAAGTTGACCATCAATGGTCATCCTGATCATCAATGGTCAGGGGTTCGTAAAGTTGACTGTCGATGGTCACTTTGATCGTTGACAGTCAGGGTCTACAGGAAGGTCAAGGCTATTTAGTTAGGTGAAATTGAGTACAAATTGGTTGGTTTAGCCCTGATAGGTGTTGATTGGTCCCAAGGGGGTCCTAGGGTAGGTCTAAGGGTATTTTGACATTCAAAAGTATAGGTGTGTAGATTTATAGTGTCTACATTTTTCCCCTTTTTATTAGGTGGCTTGCATGAATGAGCTATAAAACAAAAAGAAAGTATGGGTCAAGGGTTTGGTTGTAATGAGAGTGAGATGAGATGTTCCCACTCAAACTAGGATTTGGTGAGGTGAAGATGAAGTAGATACAGGTTTGATAAGTGGTAAATGGTAAGTCACGAGATGGTGACATGAGGGTAGGTATTTGAGATGCAAACTTACACATAAAATACAATAAAAAGTGTGATATCCAAGATCGTGTATAGACTAGGTTTCCATAGTTGGTAAAAATAAGGGTTGGTGCTAAGAAGGACAAGTGATGAGTGAACCATGTGATTACCGATAAGCATGGTAATTGGGAACACTCATAAATTCAAGTCTCCTAAGTGATTTATATGTTTCTAGTGGGTATCCAATGCATGAAGTGCTCCTAGGGAAAACACAAATGGGTCAAGTGTCATGACTATCCAAGGTAGGAAGTGCTCTTGGTGAGACATAAGTGGTTCAGTATGCATGATGTGGTGCAAAATGCAAAAGGGGTCAAAATGGAAATGTTGTCACTGTGGTCAAAGGACCAAGAAATAAGTGTCACTAAATTGTGTGCCAGATGGGCCAAAATAGACCAATGTTGAGGTGATGAGGTGGTTAGGTTGGTGGGTGAAAGGCATCTCCAAAGTAGGCAAGATCCTAGTGTAGTTATGTTAGGATTTGGTAGGTTACATGTAAAAAGTTTAATTGGGGGTTTAAAGGGTTTATTGACCATTAACAGTCAAGGGAAACCCTAAAAATCTAGGGGTAAAAGTAAAAAACAAAAGTCATTTTATCATTTCTGTTATTCACTATGTTTAATCAAGCTCTGGTGATTTTGGTGCTTTGTGTGGAAGGTATTTGTTGAGGTGGGTGTTTCTCATTGGCTAGAGGTGCATTAGTGATTGCATGGGTCTAAGATGTAGGGAACATGAGGATGTGGTTGAGAACCTTCTTGTGGGCTTAGACCATGGAAGAAGTCATAGAATGAGGTAGGGGGTTCATTTAGATTGGTACTGTAGTTTGATTTTTCTATTTTGAATTTGCTTATGTGGGTAGGTTTAAAAATTATTATTTTGGCCTATATGCCCTAGGTAGGGTTTTTGGAGGTTTTGGTCAAAATGGTGGGTAGAGTGTCAAATTGATAGGGTGGGTAGGGTAATTAGGTATCATGTTAGCTAGGTAGGGTGTTTAGGTTAGTGTATTTTAATTTTATTTACTATTTAGCCTTAGGGGTTTTAGGTATTCTCACCATGAAATGCCCAAAAATGACCATCGATAATTAGGTCTAACTGTCGATGGTTGACACCTTGGGAATTAGGGGTCCCCAACCATTAGCAGTCAACATGACTATTGGTAATTAGCTAGGATAGGCTAAGATTTTTAAAATTGTTTAGGGCTTAGGTGTGGTATTAATGTTTAAAGTTTAATGGTTAGGGTCAAGATAAGTGGTTAGGCTTGAAGTTTGGTCAAATATGTTTGGTACAAGGGGTAAATGGGTTGTGGTTATGTTTAGGCCAAATAATTTTGGGTTAGTAGTGCATTTAAAAGATAGGGTAGATAAGATCAGTTAGGTTTTAAGCCAATTTTTTTGATTTGATGTAGGCTTGGAAGTAGATCCAAATACGTGATCATGTGTCATGCATTTTCCCTATGCTTCTCGAGGGGATGATTGTGGATGATTTGGTACATATGGAAGAGGTAGGACTAAAAGCGATGAGGCACTGCCAACATGTGCTTAGGGATGCATTGATGATAGTAATACTCATCAAGAGATGGGATCCTATTACTGATACCTTCTTATTACTGATCGGAGGGATAACTATTCTCCTATATGATGTACATAGGATCACTCAACTCTCACTACATGGCAAGTTGATTTACTAGATAGAGTAGGAGAAGCAAGACGAGTATCTATATGGAGATGATAGTGACCAAGTTTGGTGGAATTTTGGAGGGTTTAGCTACACAACATTATATGAGAGGGCCCCTGACGAAAGAAGACTTATGATGATGCTGATGACGATGGTTACTTGCTTTAGGCTCTTGGATTCTAGTAGTGGGAGATTTCCTTATGTATTGTTGGCTATTTTGGTGGAGTTGTTGCTTGAGAGGATAGTGTTTGGTTGGGTCCTAGTTTTCCTGGTTCGAATTTATAGGGAGCTATGGGGATTCAGACACCATCAGAGATATGGTATCACCATTGGCTTGGTTTTTCATTACCAGGATTATGAGCACATCTAGGTTCTAAGACCAATGGGATTGTCATGGGTAGGGTACACATAGCTAGAGTTCTCTATCAAATTTATGAGATGGAGAGATGAATATCATGTTTTCAATTGGTTCAAAGGTGCACTAGGTGCATTGGTAGTTGGGGACATCACTTGAAGACCATACCTATAGTTCATAATCTAGGTAGGCTATAGGAGGTATACCCTTTCCATGTAGAGTTATATGTAGATAGTGGGCCACTAAGAGGGCAAGGTTGATTTGATTCTATTTGACTGAGTGTGGCACTAGTTTATCTTGATATAGGGTGTACTAGGTCCACATCCTTGATATATGAGGCATGACTCAGAGGTTTAGTTACTGGTGATGTAGACTACCCCAATAGTTTTAGATGGTGGTTTTGAGGAGCTTCGTATTAGGGATCCTATGGATGATGTAGGGTACACAAATGGTTATATGGCTTGGTACTATTCAATCTCTGTAGAAAAATGTAGGTGGAGATGACAGAGGGGTGGGGCCAATGGTTATAGATCCAACCAACCAAGATAGATAAGCATGGGTGGAATTAAATACTACCCAAACTTAGATATAGGTGTTATAGGGATAAGTGGATACACTATAGGGATAGATCACCATATTGTAGGGCTAGCTTGCCACTGTTACAAGTGAGAGAGACTAGACACATGCATCCTTAAGTATAGTTTTGCAAGAGAGGGACCTGCTGAGATAGAGGGATGGAGTAGGTGTAATAGCAAGAGGGCCACTAGGGATGGTGCCACAATCATAGTACCTAGCCACCATAGAAGATCTTAGATACTATGAGGCAATGGTGCTAGACCAACTACCATAAGCCATGAGATATACATAGTATAGAGCTAGTTTGGCTGGTGGGCCCTTGATAATTACTCCAAGTCAATGGGCTACTATAGTGGGTCTGGTAGGGGTCCTAATGGGACCATCACTAGGTACAAGTGTAAGAACAAATGGGGATAGTGTAGTGGTTTAGGCCTATGATTATGTTTAGATGAATTATTGTGATGTACTATTTTGATAATGACCTACACATTGATATAGCAATATGTATTTTTTTTAGAGAACTGATCCATTGTTACATGTATTATTTTTTAATGATTTGATGTATATGATGGATGCTTATGGATCATGTGGTGCTCATGTTTATGATTATGCTTATGGTTTATAGTTCTTGACTTGTTGTGTATGATTTTAGTGTTCCATTTAGTAGCTTAGGCATGTGATGCTAGAAAGATAGTTATGATGTTATTTTTTTCATGGATATGATAGGATGTGTTATTGATGGATGTATGTTATATGATAATGTAATGGTTTTATTTATAGTCATATGAATGCAATGGTAAATTTTATATGCCATGATGTCTTGCTCATTTATTTGGTTTATGCTTATAGTGGTGTAATGATATACTTATAGGCTCATATGATGCGATGATTGTAAATGGATATGTTGATGTTTATGGTATGTTGTGATATGCTCACATTGTGTTTGGCGCATAGAGAGATAGATGGTGTTACTTGTTGACACAATTGATAATGTTCATGTAGACACCAAAATTATGTCACACACACATGTGTAACTCCTATGTTGAAACCCCACTAAACCCATTTTAATCATAACAATTAATCTCCCTAACCCATACTTTTACCCCTCACACATCTAGTTAATCTAAAATACTTAATTAAGTTAATTAAAAACTCCTATTTCCACCTTACCTAGCCACCTTGCCTTATCACTAATTCTCCCTTGATGAGTCACCTCAAGACTTGGTTCCCTCATCCTAACTACCTAAGACTTATTCCTCATTCCAAAATAAATTCCTAAACAACTACTTCCTTCCTAACCTCCTATTTTTATTATTTTATAATAGGTGTCACACTTAGCATGCACAATAATAAAAAACATGCTAAGAATAGAAAGGTTTACCTATTCTAGGGCTGTCAACATTGGTCAACCCATAGCTAATGTCAACGGGATACATGCTGACATCGATGGGATCACTGACGTCAACAATATAATCCAAACTCTACCCTATAGTTTAGGTAAAAAAATTAAGAAAATCAATTCTTACTCTCATTCAAGCTCTTAGCATTTTATTTTTGACATCCAAGCTTACAATCACTCTACTTAAGTCAATCACCATTATCAACTGAGCTCTTGAGGACCAACAACATCCACTTGTTCTCTCTATTTAGGCATTCAGGTTCAAACTCCTAGATAGAAACCATCAACCTAGCACTTATCATTTAACGACCACCATAGCTAAGTATATCACTGATAATATAGGTTGTTTAAATATTTACTCTCCCATTTCTTTATATCTACCCTATACTACTTTACACACTTCAGACCATACCTCTGTGAGGGAGTTACAAAGCTTCCTTGTTTATTTCCCCTTACATGCATACCAAACCTCTGATCAAAATTAACCAAGCCATAAACTCCCTTTCCTAACTCTCTCAACCTCTCTAACCTAATCCAAACCATTTCTTAGACTTGAAAAAGCCTTCTATAACCTCTTGTATAATTATTTCCCCTACCGACATTAGTAGCCTAACTAACATTGGTCACCTCCCTACTGACCTTGGTAGCCTGACAAATATCGGTCATTATCCTATCAATGTCGATGACTATCAATTTTCTAACCTCTTCAAAACCTACCCAAACAACTTATAAAACACCAACAAAACAGCTCATCTACACTCTATCACTCTCTAATATGAATAGGTTGTTTAAAAATGGTAATCTTATCTCTCTTTCACTCTCTCTTTACCTCTCTTTTAATTATTTATTATTCTTTTGTGTCTCAAAAGTGGACTATCATCTCTAGGGAAGTTTCACACTTCCTAGAACAAATGTGTAGCTTGGTAGCCCACTCATTTATCTACTAACAAACATTTTGTGGTAGTGCTTTATTACCTATAGGTAGTCCTCCCTAGCTAAAGAGGAGTGCTCACAACATCTAGATATGACACACAAACCAAATATGGGTTCATTCTAATCACACATCCCCATCCTTATCTCTATTTGTCTTTAAATTTAAAATAGACAAAATTCAATATAACATTTTTGGCATGCTCAGTGGGACCTTGGAGTTTTCCTTGGGTTCATTTCTTATTTTAAACATTCATAAAGGTGAATTATAGTGAAATTTAATTTCTTGCACTTCTTCCTCCTCTTTTCTCTTAAAAATGGAAAGGTCCATATCTTATTTCTCTGTTTAAAAGGCATTAAAACTAAAATCTTCTTTCTTTTCTCCTGGCCTCTAAAAATAATTTGTCATTTTCTTTTACAAAAAAAATCCCTTCTTTACTTCCTCTTACATGCACATTAGGATAGTGAAATTCATATTCTATTCCTATTTCCTCTTTGTTTTCATTTGAATCTCAACATTTCAAATTTGGGTTTAAAACTTATTGCATTTCATAGATTGTTTGTTACATATTAAATCACCTAGTTAATTACAAACATTTTGAATAAATCATAGTACACCTATGTTACACAACCAAATCACATTCACATAAACAAGCATCAAAACTCACCTGAGAAAAGACCCTTTAGCATTTCATCACCTGGTGGATCACCTTACCCTAACTAGCTATCCTACTTGGATTTCACCACCAAGGGGAGATCCCACTCCATTCTCTAGTGGAGTATAATCTCTAGATAGAAAGTATATTTTGGATAAGTGGCTTGGCTCAAATCTAGGTTTGTGAAGTGTGGAGAGAAAGATCCTATAATAAGCCATGTATCTGATCTAACACAGATTCCCTCTTGAGTACCAAAACAAATCTAAAACTAGCTCTAGATTGCTTTCTAGTACCTTCGATAACCAAATTATCTTCTCACTATCTGACTAAGGCATAAGCCAACATGAGACTAAAATTAATCTCTAACACTTAATAGTTGTTGGCTGCATGTTCTTTTTATCCTTTTTAATTACCTTTTATATTTTTGAGTTGGTAAGGATGCTTTTCTATTGATTCACAAAATCAATACTATTTCTAAAGCTTAGTTTGTATAACTTATTATCTCAAGTTTTTTGAGTGTCATTTCTCCTTACACAGACCTTTTACATCCATTATTTTACCTATTTTCAGCCTGTAATTTCTTAAAATATCAGATTTTTCATTTCCAAGATTTCACAGTGACCGACATCAATTAACACTACCAGTATCATAAGACTTTACCTACTGACATCAGTTGTTCTACTGATGTCAGAAAACTTTTCCTACTGATATCAGTCATCCCTACCAATGTCAACAATTGTGTAGTTTCAACTAATCAAAATAATAAGCTAAAGTAACCTATTTTGTTACACTCAAACCTATTTTTTATTTATTTTGTTTCAAATACAAAGTAGTAAGAATATTTAAGTCACTTCTTTCATGGTATTGACACGAGCTCAAGCCAAAATTATTACCAATTACACAAGTTGACAACCAATTCCAACTTCCTCTCTTACTTCCAATTCTATCATGGAGCATACTTTAGATATAGAGCATACTCTTAGCCCTAATCAAATTCCCATTATGACTAAGGAAGATCAAGATTTTGATAAATTTATTGATCTCAATGTGGTAGCCCTTTAGCATTACCTTGCTATGAGCTAAACTTGTAATTCTATGAGTGACCCAATCTATGGTATGCCAACCTGTTTGATGGATACAACCTCAATTTTAGTTGCATCCACTCTTTTTCCCATGGTTACCCAAACCATCACTTTAATAAGTAACCCAAATATAAATTATGACCAACATGTGGCATCTTCAACTACCCAATCCCATCTAAACATTGGAATAATTTCCCTACTTTCACAACCACAACTAGTTTATCCAAGCCACACCTCATTCTAGAATTTAGTGGTAACTATTCCATCCACCCTTGCGCCTATAATTAATTGAGTTATGAATCACCCTTTTTCTAGTCCAACCATGCCAATAATTAAACCTACAGTAAAAACAACCAAGGCATAGTTTCTAACCTAATGGGACAAGTCCCTTTTCTTTCTGCACCTCAACCTATGACTCATTATCCTTATGTTTCCCTAACACAACCTTAACAAGCTATGTCATACACTCTCTCTACTTCCTATCAGCTTCCCTAAAACTTAGGAAGAATTCCCCAAACTAATCCCCCTCTAGACCTCATTAATATGCTAATGGACAAGATGTCTAATTTAGAGACATCCATTTCTGGTTCAAAGAATGTATTATCTTATGGTCAGATATGCAATGAACCAATCCACCCTTATCCAAGTCAATGGGAACTTCCTAAATTTACTCATTTTCATAGTAAATAAGACCCACAACAACACTTGTGAGCATTTAGACATGCTTGTTATTTAATAGGACATGATGATGTGTTATTACTTCACACTTTCCCTATGTCTCTTTCAGGTGTTTCATTGGATTGGTATAGATCTATACCTTATCACTCCATTTTTTCATTTACCCAACTTGCACAAATATTCTTAGACCATTTATCTATTAACATTTCTAAGAAGGTTTTTATAATGGACCTATATTCTATCAGATAATTTGATGACGAGTCTATTGCTAATTTTGTCACTCATTGGAGAAGCTTGATCAATCAACTCTCCTTCTCCTTACCCCAAACTAAGCTTATTGAGATTTTCTCAAGGGAATGTGCTAAGCACATCTTGTCCACACTCTGAGTACAAAATTTCCATACATTTGATGAAGCTTTTATAATGGCACAAAAACTCGAGGTTTGCATTATTGATGAAGGCAAAGTCAAGTTGTGTAGTAAGAATCCCAATACTAATACAAATGAATCCTCATCCTCTAAAACCTATCCCTCAAACCAAAAGGCTAAATGCTCTTCTAACATGGTGTTCATTAAGTCAGTCTCTTCCATAACCAAAAACCAATCAAATACTTTGACTTCTCAAAATCTGACCAAGCAATTCCAACAATGGTATGAACAAAGACAATATAATCCCATTGGGGAATCATATACATCCATTTTGGAGAAACTATTGTAGTGAGGTGTCATAACCATTCATTAGATTAAACCTCCTATATAGTTTGATCCTTCCCATCCTATCCCAACCTAGTACAAGGAAGATGAGTTTTGTGGTTACCATCAAGATAAAGGTCACAACTCTAATAATTACAAGACATTCAAGAATATTGTTCAAGATATGCTTAATAGAGGTGAGTTTATCTTGGACAATACTAACGCACCTCCCAATCAAAGTATGAATGTGTTCAAACACCCTTTTCCTAACCATTCACCAAACCAAAATATTATCCAGTCCACAACTAACTCAGGAGATCATAATATCCATACAGTGAATATGGTGTTTCCTTTATCTTTAGTTCAACTCACCCCTTAACAAGAAACATTTATTTCATCGACTCCTCCCCCACATTTAGTGGCACCTATTTTTCCCATTCTTCTTCCTCAAGTAGAATAGCCTCCTTTTCCACTCCTATTTCCACCTGAAGAGCCTATAATCCCAATTCTATTTACACCAATATTACCTATCCTCTTACCATGTGAAGACCACACCCTACCAGTTCCTCAACCACATGTTGAAGGGAACATCATTCCTATATTATACCCTCTTGAGGAACCTTCTTCCCCTACTACTCCTCCACCTAGAGAGAGTGATACCCCACCAACTTTGCCTATGCACTGAGAAGAATCTATATCATCTACTCCCATAATAAATGAGAGACCTATTGTGCCTAATCCAATTGCACCACCCTTACCCCTTCTTTTACCTATGGAAGATCATACTTTACCCATGCCTCACCCACATGTTGAGGGAGACATAATACCTATGCTTTACCTCTTGAGGAACCTACTTCACCTACCTCCCCTCCATCCATGACAGATCAATTCTCTTCTCCTGTCTCTATTGAAAAAGACCCCATTGTAGTTTTTTCTCATTTTTGGCACGAAGTATTAGAAACCAACAATTTCCCTCTTTACCAAACACTGTATCTTTCTAAAAATGAAATCATAATGCCTAAATAAACTTTGTCAAAACCCTTCTCACATTGGGTAAAAAGTCTAGAATTTCTTGACTCCATGAAATTTGACCATGCGACATTTTGGGATTGGCTTAAAACTCCATATCAAACACAATGAATGTCAACCTTCACTGCCAATCCTCTTACTACACTTTACCCTAAGGTTTTTGACAAAGCTAGATTTTCTTCATGAAAAGCACTGGAAGTTTAGTCATCTATGTCATAACCCTCATCCTCATAGGAATCTATTACATATAAGAAGATTAGGCCTTTAGGTGTACACCCCATTTCTAATTTAATTCATCCATAGATAGAATTAGATTTGACTCATTAACCACAAATTGGAATTTCTCACCCTAAAACATATAATAATGTTAATCCTTCGAGACCTCACTAATCCCTTCTTCAACCCTTAGTTTTACCATCTATTTTGGGGCTACATCCTTCTACTTTAGTTGGAATATCATCTTACCAAGACAAACAAAAGGTTAAGCTACCTCCACTCCTATCTTTTCCATCTAGTAGACCTCTCACATATGACACTAAAAAAGTGAAAGCAAAACATGTAACTTCACCATCTCTAAACAAGACACCATGTAAAATTACCTTTCCAACATCAAAATAGAAGAAGGTGTCCACTCCTATTAGTACAAGTGTGAGCCCACTTGCAGGCTCCCAAAGCTTTTTTTTATGTCAGTTATTATAATCTTTGGTAATAACTCTTCTTCCCATTAAGCCTTATACTCCTCTTAGAATGAATCCATCTTGGTTTGATGATACACAATTTTGTTTATATCATCATTCACCTAGACACAATACTAAGGATTATAAAGCCCTCACATGGGTTATTCAGCAACACTTTGATGTTGACACTCTTTTCAATGACACTATCATTAACCTTATTGTTATTCCACTAAAATTAAAATCCAAAGATGTAATTATAGCCCATTTACCACCTCCTTCACCAAATTTTCAAATCAACACAGTTAATGTGGCCACATGGTCACAAAACCAAAAGGATAAATCTAAGGAAAAGTTCACTACACCTTAGACCCATCCCTTCACCAAAGACACTCCCCCTAATAACCCTAATATTTCCATCTTTGGTGTTCCTAAAATAGTATCTTCAGACATTATTCAAAGCTCAATGGTGAAAAAACTTCACCAAACTCCTATGAAAATGTCTTTGTATAAGTTAATCCAAAGCTCATCCCAACATCGTCAAGCTTTGACTAGTGCTTTTCAAGTGATTGAGGTAAAATTGGATGATCCCAGACCTCTTTTAGATTTGGTCAGCTCCCTTAATTCTATCTCCTTGATTTCTTTTAGTAATTCATAAATTCCACTTCAACACCCTGAAGATCAAGATTCTGCCCTTTTTATTACTACATATATTGATCAAAATCATATCAAGAGAGTTATGATTGATGGGGGGATCCAATATTAATATTATTTCCACCCATACCTACAAACATCTAGCCCTTCCTGATAAACGCATCTCTCAAACTGATGTGGTACTCCATTCTTTTAATGATACTATGGCTACTACGGTGGGCACTATTGTCTTACATATTCATGTAGGTCCCTACACAATTATCAAGCTCTTGTATGTTATGGAAGGAGAGTTACAATATAACATACTTCTTGGATGACCTTAGATACGTGTTATGGCATGTGTACCCTCAAATTTACATCATTGTGTTAAGTTTGAGCATGATGGACAAGTACATGTTATACCTACTGACCCACCTTCATTTAAAACATGTAATATGACTTATAGTCCCAATGATGTTCTCATCCCATCAAAAACATCATCTTCCTCACATGATGCTTTTGAAGCTTCCATAAGCTCCACTCCTATGGTTACACAAATATCGACAACACAAATTCTTGATAAAGATCCCATGGAGGAGACCTTTCAACATTTGTCACTTTGTTAATATCATTTATTGACACTTAACATGTTCTATACTCCACAAGAATATGGAAGGCTTCACATGCACCCAAATTAAGATCCTCGTATTGGGATGGTCATCCCTTATGACCCCCTAATCTTTGAACCAATTTCACATATAGGTGAATTGATCAAGTTCCCACTATTAACAAAATCTATCTTCTTCACCACAACCATTTACCTATGACTTCTCTTTCCTAAGTAACCCTAGATTCGGTCACACCTACTTATATATGTGTGCTTGGAAAGGATTTAGTTTGGGTCATTATGAATAAGGTCTCTAAACACCTATTGAATGTCCTACTAGCAACAACATTGAAAATGCCAAAAAAAGGCATGGGGTGGGATATGATGAACCAAATAAACTCCCTAAAAACTCTCATGAACTAATTGTCAAAGAACCAGTCTTTCCTTCTCCACCTTCTTCTCTACCATCACCTACAGAATTAGAGGTATCTATACCTACTATTTTTTTTTCAATAAATGTCATCCATTTGGGGCCTCTCACCTATCATTAGGGTAAGGAAATAAGGTCCCTTACTCTCATTCATCCTAAAATAATTGATGAATATTCTCCCATTATTAACACTATCCAATGTCAAGATGATGATGCAATTCTAACCTACATGGGTGTGGATGATTCTTATATCTAATGATCATTCCCATCCAAAACCTAAGATATGTTAAATGAATCAACCATTAACATCACCTTTCCCTCCCATGATAACCCTTGCATCCTCAAGATTGGCTAATCTTTAGATTCCTTTGATCAAGCTGATTATGCTATGTTTCTTAATGACCATAACAAATCCTTTACTTGGTATTAAAATGACATGCTTGGTATTGACCCCTCTGTCATCACCTATAACATTGTCACCAATTGAGATGATAAACTTGTTAAACAAAAAATTCACAAAATGCATCCTCATATCGCTCTCCTTATCAAAGAAGAACTCCAAAACCTTCTTTATATTAACTTTAACCAACACATCGACTACCTGCAATGGATTTAAAATATTGTTCCTATCACAAAATTGACTAGGGGAATCTATATTTGCATTGATTATCATGATTTAAACCTTGTTTATCTAAAAGATGATTTCCCATTGCCTAGTATCAACCAACTTGTTGATCAAATAGCCAGCCATGAGATGCTATCACTTATGGATTTATTATTTATATATAATCAAATCCTGGTTGCTCTTGAGGATCAACACAAAACCACCTTTATTACCCCATGAGGGACTCTCTGTTATTGGGTCATGCCTTTTGGCTTGAAAAATGCTGGTACAACTTACTAATGCACCGTAAGCTACATTTTCAATGATCTCTTACACAAAATTATGGAATATTACATGGATGACTTACTCATAAAGTATAAACTTTTCTAAGAACACTTGACAATTCTCAAAACCATGTTCACTCATCTTCTCCAATATAACATTTGACTAAACCCAAAGAATTATGTCTTTGGTGTTATTTCTGGTAAACTCTTAGGTTTTATCATTTCCCTTCATGGTATCGAGGTTGATCCTATTAAGGTTATATAAATCTTAGAGATGCCTCCACCTACTAATATTAAACAACTCAACATCCTAAAAGGCAAACTTTAGTCAATTTGATGCTTCATTTCCTAGTTGTTAGATCTCTGCCAACCCTTTCATCATCTCCTCAAAAAGGATGTTTTCTTTCAATGGAATATAGACTACCAAGAAACCTTTGATGCACTTAAATGATACCTCCTTTCCCCACTGGTTCTTATTCCACCTAAGTAAAATTAGCCTTTTTACCTATACATCTCCACAACAAACCATTCTCTATGTGTTATGATTGCACATTGAGATGACCAACATCGAGAGTAGGTGGTTTATTACATAAGCCACACACTTATTGATTTTGAGACTTGATATACCCATACTAAAAATTTTTGCCTTGCATTGGTCTTTTTTCCCTCTAAGCTTCACCATTATATCCTAAATCAAAAAATTTATTTGGTCACCCATATTGATCCTCTCAAATATATGCATTCCAAACTATATCAAAACCAATGTGTAGCTCGGTAGCTCATGCTTCTTACTAAATCTGACTTAGAGTTCATCAAGCAAAAGTCAATTAAATGGAAAACACAGACTAGTTAGCTAATACCCCTTTACCTGAAAATCAACCTTCAAATCTTGAATTCCCTGATGAATCTATTACAACAATATCTACTGATGGCATCTCTTATCAAATGATGATGTTTTATAATGGATCTAAATGCCAACATGGTGGGGGTGCGGGGGTCATACTTATTCCTCTAGATGGTGAGCCTATGCCTTTGTCATTTAAACTAAATTTTGAATGCACTAATAATATGGTCAAATATGATGATTTGGTTCTTAGACTTCAAACAACTCTCTTCTTGGGTATTAAATCCATAACCATTTTTGGTGATTCTCAGCTAGTGGTTAACCAAGTTAATGGTTTCTACCTATGTGAAAATGAAATTTTGCAATGGTATAAACATCATGTAGATACACTCTTGGGATTATTTGAATCTCATCTCTTGCAAATTGTTCCTCACTCTAAAAACAAGTTTGTTGACATGATGGCTTCACTTGCTTCACACATACCCTCTTCATCCTCCTCTTCAAGAATATATGTCACCGTGCATCTCTTAACATTACCCTCCTACATCTCAACTAACATCCTTTTTGACAAAAATGTAACAACCAACCCACAATACTTATGTTATAAACAACTCACAAATTATCTTTTCTTCTCTATTACCCCTCCTGATCTTTTTAATAATGGGAAACAAGATTTCATAAAATGTGACACTCGTTACACTATACTAGGGGGACTTCTTTACAATTGAAGTTTTGATGGTCTTCTCCTTATATGCCTAACTAATACTTCGACTCCCTTTGTTATTAATGAAGTCCATGATGGGATTTGTGGTGGGAATTTTAATGGTCACGTGGTTGTGAAATGTATTCTTTGACTTGGCTAGTATTGGCTAACACTTCATCAAGATTATGCTGACTATGCTTAGCATTGCATCAAGTGTCAACAACACGCTAACCTTCTTCACATTCCTAGTCATGCATTTCAAGTTGCCATAGACTTTTGGACCTTCTCCTAATGGGGATTAAATCTAATCAAATAGATTAACCCTCATTCATCACTCCATCATTTCTCTATCATTACTACCACTAAATACTTCACCAAGTGGGTTGAGGTGATCCCTCTCATCTCCACTAAAGCTGACAAAATTATTGACTTCATTAACCACCACATCATCTATCATTTTGGTATACCTCACAAGATTATAATAGATAATGGCAAGTCTTTAAAAATAAAGACTATTCAAGGTCTTTGTGATGCATTTGGAATCAAATTAAGCTTCTCATCACCATACTATCCCCAAGCTAATGGATAGGAAAAAGCTTCTAACAAAACTTTGACCAAGATTCTCATGAAGGTAGTCAACGATACAGGCAAGGATTGACACACACACATTCCTTTTGCTTTATGGGCTTACTGCACTAGAATTTGAACCTCGATAGGTGCTACACCTTTTTCATTGGTATATGGGATGGAGGCTATTTTGCCTCTTGAGGTCTAGATTTATTCTCTTCACATTTCTCTACATGACATAATTATTAATGATGACTTTTGCCAAGAATATTTGGCCCAATTTAAATTAATTGATGAACTTCATATCATATCCCTCAACCACATCCAAGTCTATCAAGAATGTATCAAACACACTTATAAAAAAAACCTCAAAGAGTGAGATTTCAATATAGGAGATCTTGTCTTAAAAAAATCAACATGTGATGAACATGGAGAAAAGCAAATGGGGTAAATTTTCTCCTAATTGGCTTGGACCTTATATCATAACTCACAAGTATGTTTCAATAACTTATCACTTATATTCTCTTGAAAGAAGACCAAAACTTGAGCCTTTAAATGCCTTACACCTACGACCATTCTTTTGTTAGACCAACATCACTTTACTTCATGTTTAACTTGAGATCATCCCTTTAACATCCCTATTACATTCATTCCCCTTCCTCTTCATCCTTACTCCTATACACTTAGGTAACTTACATAGTGGTATGGTCTTATCCTCATAGTGGAAAACTCCTAAGTCTCTATAGTCTTGTCCATGACTAAAAGTTTTAAAAAAAAGAAAAATAAAAATGGGATATTTGAAAAATTTCTAAAATCTTAGGTCATGTTTTTCAATGTAGATTGCTCCCTTGAAGGATAGCTACGTAACTTCTCTTTGCTATTATCAATAGACTACTCCCTTGAAGGATAGCTATTAATTAAAACAAATGTTTAGACCACTCCCTTGAAGGATGGTTAAGCCAAGATTTATTATCAAAGGGAAAAACAAATGCAAAAGGTTTCTCATCATTTTGCACAACCTTAACCTATACAAAATCCCATTTTAGGATTTTCACATTGATCAGCTTACACAACAACAACAAAAAATTCTTTAAGTCATGGACTCGCCTATATTAGCTCTCAGGTCACCCACAAAAGGGACATATCATTTATACTTGATAAGTTATGCTATCTAAACATTTTCCCTCATTCTCTAAACATTTTCCCCCATTCTCCCCCCTTTTCCCCTCATACTCTTTCAAGTGACTAAGAAGATCACTTAACATGAGGTAAACACAACACTTCTCTAACAAACACAATGGTTCAACGATATAAGGCATAAAAGAGGCTCATTTTCCTAAGCCTATTTATGTTATAAATTATGGTCTTTGTCAATGCATGAGCATTCTGCCTTTTTACTTTTTCCATCCACATCACATGTCAATATCTCTATTTGAGATGCAGAAACAATGTCATACCAACATTAACCTAATCAACCCATTTATTTTATGCATACACCATCACAAATATGGAAAAATTATGAAATAAATTAACCCACTCAATCTACTCATTTTAAGCATACAACATTATAAATATGGAAAAATGCTAAGATAAAACTAACCAATCAACTATGCATATACCATCACATAAATGGGACAGGCTAGTCTAACATCAAATAACATGATCAACATTAACATCCAAATCAACATAGAAATAAATGAACATCATCCATATCAACATCATAAAAATAAGCAACACATCTCAAATAAACACATGGTAATAAATGAACATCTCAATATCAATATGTGATCAAAAACATGTTTATCAGCTACATCATCAAAATATCATAAATCTCTCTCAAAATGTACATCTCACATCTTTAGCTCTTAAGTTGGTATACATATAAAATAAATAAATAAAAATTGGAAAAATGTTAATACTCAAGGTCCTCAAGGCTCTCCCTAAGGTCATGAGGATGTAGTTTCATCACCACTCTATCCATCTGCATCGACATGAGCTTGAAGTTGTCACATGTGATATCGACCTCTCCTACTCTCTAAAATTTGAATATCATTATATCTACAGGAACTCTCTAATTTCCCTCTCATAATAAGCAATCTCATCTAGGGTAGTCGAATACTTCACCATAAATACAATCTATGGAGGACCCATGGCACCTGATGATGGCCCAACTTATATTGGTCCCTTTGATGGTGGTGGAGGAGGAGTGGCCTAGCCTGTTGCTTCTCTCAGACTATCTCTCTCTACTATCACTACAGTCATGTGACCCTATAAAATAATCATTTGGCACTATAGTGCTACAACCTAACCTTGAAAAGCCCTAATCTGACCCTGTAACATCACTACCTACCCTATATGGCTAAAACCTCTACCTAGGCTATCTCTTGAGCTTACACCATTACATCTCAAGCTTGTATTATTGTATCTCTCTCCCTCAGTAACCCCTGTATGTCTACTAGTGGCTGTTTGACCTCCACCACTGGATGCAACTCTACCCACCAAGTTGTATAGGTAGTTGTACACCTTAGGTCTTGAACACCTAGCCTTGCTGACAGTTCCTCAAAATCTAGCCCATTGATCTCTTTGGGAAATGGTAAAGGTGCCTCCATGGAATCCCTCTTGTATCAAGGGAAGGCATGAAGAATATATTATAGTAGATCAAACTGTCTCCTCACCCATACCACAGGTACCATCTCCAGCTTACCAACCCATCTCCCCCTAACCCATAATGAGATATGCAACCCAATAAGCTATTCTACCTACCATCTAAAGATTAGATATGTCTAATATGATTTCCACATGATATTTAAAGGGATCAGGCCCTTGATCATGCACCTATAATAGGTGATGTCTCACATGATGCCATCCACTTAGGTTCATACCATCCCATCTCTCCACTATATAAATCCAACCCTAAATCCAACCAAAATAGTTATAGGTAGCCCTAGTGGTCATGTCACCACGATGCGTTTGTATGCCCAATAGTGTAAAATATGGCCAACACACAAATTGTATCATTGATGTAGCCTCTAAACCTATATCTCTCTATATAATTGTGCCAAAAATACTAAACCTCAGGCAAAATGATCCATTGATCTATCATCTATGTGAGCACATTGATCAAAACAATTAGAAATCTCCCTCCATATGCATTAGGTAATGCATAAACTATGATCCCGATCATCATCAAGATGCTCAAATGATGTTGCTCCTCATCAGCCATATAGAGTGGCTCATATGCAAAACTCACAGAGTGGTAGGTCACCTCACTGATATGTTCCACATATAAACTAACCATATGTATATCATGCTTCTCTCTCAAGCATGAAAAAATCTCCTCACCCTAGAGTGGTAGTCATAGAATCTTATAGACATCCTCCTATGTCAATATCAACTCTCTAATCGGTAGATGGAAAGTGTTGGTGGTAATGATCCCACCTCTTAATCAATGATATCATAAGTGACACATCCTATGTAACATGATAATATCATCACACTCCTCCTAAATTGATTATTGCCATATGATCCTACTCGTTTAGAGTAACATCTCTCCTCATGTGGATCAATAACCTTGATAGATGATCTCATAGTGTAAGATCCATCCTCACCTACATCCATACACAAGTGAATTAGGTCACATCCATTTTAATCTACTCCCTCACCACCTTTTCCCTTCTCATTAGGAGAACTACATTGGTCTGAGGCCCTAAACTGAGTTATGTAGGTAGAACTTAGTCGACATGGGATCTTCTGAGGTTAGATCCACCATAAACTCACCTTACTAGATACATAATCTTCACTACCTCTCTCTCTCTACCCTAGGCTTACCTACCTATTCAAACTCTAGGCTTCACTGCCTCTCTCTCTCTACCTTACCCTACATGCCTATTCTAACTCTACGCCTCACTGCTTATGCTTTTGACTCTTGACACTATAACCTAACTTTTAAAACCTAAAACTCTCAACTATCTTATGTTACCTTTTTCCCTTACAACCAACCTTTTATATCTTTTTCTTAAGTTTTGGGAGAACTACATTAGCCTGAGGCCCTAAACTACACTATGTAGGCATGACTCAAATGGCATGGGGTCTTCTGAGGTTAGTTTGGCCATTAGGCTAGTTGACTACTCCCACTAGAGATCAAAAACTCACCCTTTCTCTTATCTATTGCTTTTCAATGGTAGATGATGTCAACATTAATAACAATGTCAGGACTTTATCAATCTATGTAGTGGTTAATGTTGACAACACACTACCAACCTCAATGCCATGTCAATCAATGTTGGTCGAGCTCAGTACTGTGCCGACTGACGTCAGTTGATCTAGTTGATGTCAATCATTGGTTCAGACCTAGGGCTAAACAACCCAAACCCAACCTACCCATTTCCCTTAAAAAATTACACCCAAATCCCCCTAACTTATCCTAAACCTACCCAAATCTATTTTCTACCCCCCAATCCTATTTTATACAAATCCACCTTTCATTTAACCTTTTTGGATGAATATTTTGTCAAATAGCTAACTGATGAGCAAAATAGGTCTCTTCAACCATAGCAAGGGAGATTAGTTGACCAAATGTGTAGGTTTACCACATCAGAGGTGGAAAAATCTCTCCTCTCATCAAGGGGAGGTTCCCTATAAATATAAAGGGGCTATATACTATATATAGAATCAGAAAATAACACTCAGGGGTAGGACTACACCATCCATCTCTCTTTTTTCAAAGACGATGTTCATAGACAAAGGAGAAATCTTGGTGATAATAATGAAGGCACTTCTCTTCTTTCAGAAGTGGTCTTACAATAGGGTGCAGGAGTTCTTTCAGGTAGTGACAAGTAACTGGTAATAAAGGTGCAGTAACCAGTAGAATGAGGTGTAGCACAAAGTCTTTACCTTAGTTGCTCAAAGAGTGAAATACAAAGGATAATGGGGGCAAAAATTCATCCCAAGATCCTTTACATAGAAAGAAACTAAAAACACATACTGAAAATAACTGTGACAGCATAAAGTCCTAAAGTAACTCACTTTCCACAATTATCTTCAAGACACCTTCCTAATTACTTCCACTAGTTCTGCTTATTTCAATAAAATGGACAAGAAAGAATTCAAAAAATAGACATAAGAATAATCAACTAAAATAACTCAAGCTATAACAGCACAAAGTCTGAAAGTAACTTCCTTTCTCATTCAAACAAAGAAATATGATGAAAAATCTAAGCTCAAAGTCTCAGTAATCACCTCTCAATTTTGGTAGAGTTTCACTTCCATATGGAAAAGTATCCTTTTATATAGAACAAGATTTTACGATATATAACACCAAGAAAGGCTTGGCATTTTTTTCCACAAAATGGTCCATGCTACAGTCAATGCCTTGAATGCATTTTCATTTTTGTCAAGGTACCATGCTTAGAATAGTACATCGGTCTTAACTGTGGCATACCAATTCATCTAATATGTCTCCTCCAAAGTGTAGACCGCTTGGTCATTTCCTTCTTATCTGCACAACTATCCACTTTTGCCTTTACTTCTTGGAAGAAAAATAGGCTGCGTCCTTGATTTGGCATGCTTAGATGACTACTTGGTGAACTATTTCACCTACTGGAAATAACTCCCTTGTAGATATTTTTGATATTTTTGTATTGTTATCTCTTCCCTATAGTAATTTGAGCTCTTAGGCTCTCTTTTTAGTTGGTCACTTGGTTCATTTTTCAAGTTCCATGCCATATTCAAAAATTAACGGATATTCCATTACCTTAAATTTGATGTCTGTGGGGCTGTCAATGGTTGCTGGCTATTTGAACCATATATGAACTTTTGAACCTTTAAAATTCCATTGGTTCAATAGTTCAACAGTTTAGGTGGTCTTTATCAATTCCCTAGTTTAATGGTTAATTCCTTTGGGCGGCCTTGATCCTTCATTTCCTTCAGACAAAATGTTTGAAGGAATTCCTTCAGACATTTTGTCTGAAGAAAATCTCTCTTTGCCTTAGCCATTTTTCTGCTGGGCTTTTGCTTTTTCCTTTGCGATGAATTCCTTCAGACTTTTTTTTCGAAAGAATTCACCTTATCTTTGTGAAATTCTTCCACGAGAAATATTTCTGAAGGAATTCTAATTTTTTGCCTTGTTCACTTTTCTGAAGAAAATCTCACTGAAGGAATTCTTTCAGTTCCTTTACGTGGTAATTTCCTCAAACAAAAATTTGAAGGAAATCTTCCCTTTTGGCCTTCTCTTTGATCTTTAAACCAACTATTTATTGCCCTCCACAAGGGCAACTACCTTTAGTTCACTGCCCTCCACAAGGGTACTTGTTCCTTCAGCTTTTGGGTAGTCCTTTGAACCAACCACTTGAACTAACCAATTGAACCAACTTTGGTTCAACAGTTCAATCTCTTTATCAGAATCCCTCATTTTGGCTAAGTCTTTTGACTGCTTGAACCAACCACATGTTAAACCTTTGAACCGTTAAACCCATTGAGCCTTTGAATCAAAATGGTTCAAGGTTCAACGGTTCAATGGTTCAAGCCTTCTTCTTTTCGTTAAGTGTTTTGAAGCCATTGAACCTTGAAGCGGTTGAACTTGTTAAACTTTTCGTTGAAGTGCTTAACTCATTAAGCTTGCCGATGTCATTAAACCTTTTGAACCCATTGAAATTTTGAACCATTTTGGTTCAAGGTTCAATGGTTCAATGGTTCAATCCTTTGTATGAAGCTTGCTGATGAACAATTTTAGTTGAACCAAGGTATTGAACCAATCCTAAAATTGCCTAAGTGTTGGAAACTTGCCCCTTTGAGAGAGCTTGCATGTTAAAGCCATTGAACCTATTGAACCTGCTAATCCCTTAACTAAAAAAGCTTGAATAATGAAGAATTTGAATGCTCAGAATAATTTTTTAAGAGGGGAAGAGATAATTTTGGCTTGTAGGACCAAAATAGTTTATATGTTTTCCCAAAAATGAGTGACATTTTTGGGGACAACAACTGGCTCCAGTTGGGGAACTTCCTTCAGTTGAAAACTTGGAACAGCTGAGAGGAGTAGAAACTAGAATCTCCAGTGCCTTTAAGTATGTCATTGGGATATGAAGTCATGCTACCCAAAAAAGAAAGGCACCAAAAATGAAAATGAAAAGCACAAAATAGAACTAAAGACTTTACAAATATACATATGTACAGGTGAACTTACTGATACTTCAAGAATTGAAGTGCTTCAGATGGTGCCCATTATGAGGTAGAGAAAAGAGCGTGCCATATTGATACTTCAATAGGAAGTTGTTTTCACCATTGAGTTGATGGATAGTAAACAGGCCTCTCCAAAGGGAATCAAATTTTCCATGCATACCCTTTGGTTCTCTTTTTTTATCCCCCAACAGGACTTGATCCCCAATCTGGAAATCATGGTTTTTTGCTTTCTGGTCAAAGAGCTTCTTCACCAGAATTTGATGCATAGTAATTCAGTCCACCACCATAGTTTGTTACTTATCCATCTCAGTCAGGCACATGATCCTCTTATCGATGGAGCTTTCATATGTCTGATCTTCAATTGCCTTAGCTAATTTCAATGTTGGCAATTCCAGGGTGATTGGTATTTCAGCATTAAGTCCATAAATAAGTTGGAAAGGTGACATACCAATTGCCCTCTTAGGTGTAATTATATCTACCCATAAAGCATCAACCAATGCTTTATGCCAGGTTCATTGGTTGTCATCCATTAGCTTCCTGATGATAGTCACTAGGTTCTTGTTGCTTGATTCAACTTGGCCATTCCCTTATGGAAAATAATTAGAAGAGTGGGAGAGGGTAATACCATAGTAAAAGCAAAATTGATTAATCTCTTAGGAAGAGAAATAATCCACAGTATTAATGATAATCTTGGTTGGGACCCTAAACCTGGAAATGATGTTCTCCTTGAGGAAATCGCACACTACTTATGAAGTAGCATGCCTGGTTGGAATAGCTTCCACCCACTTGGTGAAGTAATATGTGGCTGTGAGGACTTAATCATGTCTAGAACTTGAAGATGGGTTTACAGCACCAATGAAATTGATTCCCCATTGCTGAAATGGCTCTTTTATCACCATTGGCTTAAGAGGTAGAGCAGCTAATTTGGGTCTTCCAATGAATTGTTGGCATAATTCACATTTTTGTACCCATTTATATGCATCTTGAAATAGAGTAGGCCAGTAATACCTAGCTCATAGAATCTTATGGGTAGTTATAGGAGCAAAAAAATGTCCTCCATAGGTCAGATCATGGAAGGAATTAAAAATTTGGTTTCGTTGTTCTTTATCCATGCAGTGAAGGAACACTCCATCAAGGCTCCTCTTATATAGGATGTTGTCCCATAGGACAAAATTGGTAGCTTTTAACTTGACAGTCCTTCTTTATTTATGAGACAGGTGAGTAGGACACTCACCATAAGTAAAGAAATGAGAAATATTTGAATACCACTCATTTGTGGTGGAGACAAAGAGGACTATTGGCGTGTCTTCAATTTCTTCTTCTCCATGCTTTGTTTCTTCTAGTCTGTTGTCAGTAATCAATTGGCATAGGCCCCTTCCCCACACCAGCTATATTGGTTTGATGACTAGATCAAACTCTTGAATTTTAGCAATCGAATTTGCTCTTTTGGTTCCAAACTCCTGCTGAGTTAATATGGATTTAATTGTGGTGTCAGGAACTAGGTCAGCAGTGTGTGAATTTAGGATGTAGAAGCATAAATGCTTCACTACTTTTACCACTACATAAGCATGCTTCTCCATGTTTGAATACTTTAGCTCATGAACTTTGAGAGGATAACTCATGAAAGATATGGGAGATTCCACACCTTCTTGGTTATATTGAACTAGAATTATTGAAAGTGTGTGCTCGAAAGCATAACTATATATGGTGAAATCCTTGGTATAATCTAGACAAACCAGAATTGGGGCATGAGAAATAGCCATCTTGATGTCCTAGAATGCTAATTTACCTTCTTCAGTCTAGCTAAAGGTGGCCTTTCCCTTCATCATGTTTACAATATGACGAGTCTTCTCAGCAAACTCAAGGATGAACCTTCATAAGAAATTCACCTTTCTAAAGAAAGAGTGAACTGCAGTCTTACTTATGGGTAGGGTAAGCTCTTGGATGGACTTGACTCTATCTAAGTCAATCTTTATGCTTTCTTAGGATATAATTTGTCTGAGAAGTTTTCCTTCCGTTACCCCAAAAATAGATTTCTTGGGATTTAGAGAAATGCCATTCTAGTGGCAGCATTCCAACACTTATTGCAAATGGTGCACATGATCAGGATGATGCTTGGAGAAGACTGTTAGATCATTTAGGTACACCACAATGAACTTACCCATTTCATCTTTGAAAGTAAGGTCCATTACTCTCTGAAAAGTGGTGCTAGCATTTATCAGGCCAAGTGGCATTTTTTGATAGGCAAAGGTGCCCCAAAGTGTGGTGAAGGCAGTCTTATGCTAGTCTGCTTCACCAACTTCAACTTGATTGTACCTCGAGAAGCCGTCCAACATTGATAACATTTTTGAACTAGTCACTGTCTGAAGAACTTGATCCATGATAGGCAGAGAATAGTTATCCTTTAAGGATGACTGATTCAAGTTTTTGAAATCCACACAGAGGCAAATTTTTCCATTTTTCTTCCTCACAGGTACTATGTTGGCAATCCATGTGGAATGATGGATTGGAAAAATTATCCTAGCATTCAACATTTTTTGTATCTCACATAGAATAGTACCTGATATCTTCAGATTGTACTATCTAGACTTTTACTAGTAAGGCACTAAATCACTTTTGAGAGGAATGTCATGAAAATTTTCTTTAGGCTTGAGTGACTTTAGATCATCATAGGAGTATGCTAGAAATTCCATGTACTAGTGGACTAGAGTAGCAAATTTGAACTTCTCTTCCTGAGTGTAGCACTTCCCAATATTCACCATTTTGGGATTTTCTTTGGTACCTAGATTTATTTGATCAAACTCTTGGGAGGAGTTTGAATTCATTTATTGTTGTTTGATGAACCTATCATGTTTGTCAAATAGCTTCTCAAAGGAACCATGCCTTTTGGGATTTTATTCCCTTTAATTTGTAAGAATTCTTCACCTACATCTAAACTTGATTCAGGGTCTCATTTGAGCTTCTGAGGTTTAC
The DNA here is from genome assembly GCA_037957365.1 of Torreya grandis. Taxonomy (NCBI): domain Eukaryota; kingdom Viridiplantae; phylum Streptophyta; class Pinopsida; order Cupressales; family Taxaceae; genus Torreya; species Torreya grandis. The sequence continues at coordinate 2,423,159 of JARHVA010001717.1, forward strand.
TACCTTCGAAGTACATCTATGCAAAGCTATCTTTTTGTTCCAGGAAGGCAATGATTTAGTTGTCATTATTAAACACCTGCCAATGACTGGCATTATCAGGTACACTTGGTCAAAATACTAGCTCGATAGTGTACTTGTCTCCCTTGAAGTTAGGGTGAGAAACCAATAGAGTTGTTGAAATAGCTAAAGCATTAGCTCTGTCATTGAATTCCCTAGGTATGGTAGAGATGTTGAAAGCATCAAAGCTTTCAATTTGATCCTAGAATAGATTGCGGTAGTGGCACAATCTCTCATTTTTAGTTTGATACAGGTTCCTCACTAGACAAACCACCAGTTTAGCATCTCCTTTAACATGAAAGAGTTTGATGCCTTTGTCAAGAGTAGCCTTCAATCCAAGAAATAGAGATTCATACTTAGTTGTGTTGTTGGTGTTGCTAAACTATAACTTGTATGAAGAAGGAAAGGTATCTCCTTGAGGAAATATCAACACAATCTCAGCTCTTGAACCGATAGAGGAGTAGCTACCATCAAATTCTAGAATTCATACCTCATTAGACACTAATTTTTCCTTAGATTCTTCTTCATTTGGAGGGGGAGATTCTTCTACACTTGCACTATGCTCCACCAATCCTTTTGTTGTTCCATCTGAACCAATTTTCAAGTTGACACATCTAAGAATTTCATCAGATGCCTCATGGACTTCCTCCATGGATAAAAATTAATTACCCATGCCTGAAGACTCAAATAGAATTTGAGCTTTAGGCGCTGATGTTTGAGTGACCACATATTTTGCTTCCTTCTCAGGGAGCAATCTCTACATAATGCCTTTGACTAGGATCCTCACTTTGGATAGGTCCATGCTTAATTCACCACCAACATCTTTTTATAAATTTCATCCAAGAAGGATGTCATATGATGCTAGGACGTTGGCCATCAAGATAGTCATCTTAATTCTCTTGTCTGAGAATGATGCAAATGCAAATTAGGCATCCTTGATTTGTCCCAGTAGTGGCACTTGTTTGTTCTCCATGGAGAAACATCTCCCAAATCTCTTGGTTAGTGTGAGACCAAGGGATTATACCACTTTGGTAGGCATGACATTGTCAGACGCACTAAAATCAATGATGTAATTATTTAATTCATGTCCATTTATCAGCAAGGAGACATAAAATGGTTCAATCCTTCTGGGAGTAGTAGGAGGAGTAATGGCAAGGTTATTCCTAGTGGATGTGTTCTTGGGGGGATCACGAGTTACCTTCATAATTACTTGTCCTACAAGGATGGCCTAGTTTTTCACACATTGAACCAACTTATCTAACTTCTCAGGATTAGATTGAAGGAAATCAAATTCAGACATTTGAATTTTGGTTTTATTTATATGGTCAATTATGTCAAATTTTTGAAATGAACTAAGAACAAAGGATGGGGGTTCATCCTTTTGGTTTTTGGTAGGAGGAGGACTGATATGTGAATTTGAAGTATAAGGTGTAGGGATGTTTGATGTACTCACATTTTTAGCAGTCACAGGGTCCTTTGGTTGGAAGGGCAGAGTGGTTCCCCACTTAGTAATTGAAATTACAGGCTGAGTTCATTCCTCTATTTTCTCTTTATCAGCTTGCTGGGCTGATTGGTTTTTGGACCAGGTGAATACAGTGTAAGCTCCCTCAACTGCTCCACTTTCACTTCTGGGTTCATCCTGGTAATTCAAAAAACCAATGTTAGAGTTGCCAGCTAATTTTTCTTAATTTTATGTGAAGAGATAAGTGTCATCTTTTGGGTTCAATTCAGGCTGGAAGGAGAAATCTAATTCAGCCTCAAGATATCCAACTGTTGAATTGGTTGGAGGTGCTTCAATGGCAAGGTTCCCCCATGGGGGAGAAAGACAATTTGGCTACCCTTAATTCTTGGTAGCATGGCCTTGGTACGACTAATTAGGGAATGTCCTCCTTAGTGTATCTTTGTATGAAGGAGAAGATGACATCCCTTGCACCATTTATTTTCTAAGAGCTAGTAACTCATTTTCCAGCTTCTGCACCATTGGATTATTGGTGACTATAGGTGAGTATTCAAAAGATGAAGGGGATTTACCTCTTTTAATATCTCTCCTTATCTTTCCTACCAAGATAAGGTCATCTTCTACCTCAGTAGCCAAATCTTGAGTAGTAGCAAGGTCTATGTGGCTAGCCTATCTCAGTAAAAAAATCACTTCAGGCAGCTGTGAGTTGATGAAGAAGTATTTAAAGTTCTTAGGTGTTGGTTGAGCAATTGTAGGAATCTAGTTCCTCATCTTGTAAAACTTGGCAATGAAATCCCTCATAGGTTCATGAGGTTTCTTATTCATTTGTGTGAGCTAGGCTAATAAGGCATGCACATCTTCTGTAGGCTTGAACCTGGGTTCAAATTTAGCTTTAAGAGTGATCCAGTTAGTCATAGTCTAGGCCTGTAGATGGTAGAACTAGTCTATAGCAGTGCCTTGCAATATTTCTACAAATAGCATGACTACTATGTCCTCATACTCCACTCCTATCACACCACAGGCTATGTTGAAGGCAGTAATATGTTCATCAGGGTGAACTTTCCCATCACCAAAAAATTTGGGGAAATTCTTCCTTGAACTGCTGGAAGCTCATGTAGAGGTGGGGTTAGATTGAGTGGGCCAAAAGAGTTAACCTAGGGGCTTTAAACTGCCATGATTGGATAATGGAAAGGGGGGATAAGAAATCTAGGTTGAGTATGTATAGGCAAAGCTCTGCTAATAGCAAAAAAAGAAGCTCTACCTTGTGTTGGTGACCTGGTATGGGCAAGAGGAATACTCTTGGATCATTGAACTTGAAGTTGGGGAGGGAACAAATCAAAATTTTCCTGCTACACTAACTCAAAAATAGGGTCAACAATACCTTGGGCTCTCTAGTTTCTAGTATAGCGTGGAGTTACCAGATTGTAAAGTAAAAATGGGAAAGAATTGGCCCTGCTTCAGCTTAAAGCTTGAGGCTTGAGGCTTCAAACTGTGCACTCTTCCCCAACAAAGTCACCAAAAAAATGTTGCACAAGGCTGGGAGGGAAAATGGTAAGGCTATAATGATAATGGGTAAGACACAAAGCAGAGTTGCCAGAGTATATAATGGATAAGGATAGGAACTACTTGTCATTCCCCAGCGAAGTTGCCAAAAAATTGTTGGGTGAATATTTTATCAATCAGCTAACTGATGAGCAAAATAGGTCTCTTCAACCATAGAAAGGAATATTGGTCAACCAAATGTACAGGTTTACCACATTAGAGGTGGACAAACCTCTCCTCTCATCAAGGGGAGATTCCATATAAATATAAATGGGCTATATACTATATATATATATATATATATATATATAAGCAAAAAATAACACTCAGGGGTAGGACTACACCATCCATCTCTCTTTTTTTAGAGATGATGTTCAAAGACAAAAGAGAAATCTTGGTGATAATACTAAAGGCACTTTTCTTATTTTAGAATTAGTTTTACAGTAGGGCATAAGAGTTATTTCAGGTAGTGACAAGTAACTGGTAACAAAGGTGCAGTAACTAGCAGAATGAGGTGTAGCACAAAGTCTTCACCTCAGCTGCTGAAAGAGTGAAATACGAAGGATAATGGGGGAAAAAATTCATCCCAAGATCCTTTACACAGAAATAAACTAAAAACACCTACTAAAAATAATTGTGACAGCACAAATTCTTAAAGTAACTTGCTTTCCATAATTATCTTTAGGACACCGTCCTGATTACTTCCACTAGTTTTGATTATTTCAATAAAATGGACAAGAAAGCATTCAAGAAATAGACATAAGAATAATCTCCTAAAATAACACAAGATATAATAGCACAAATTCTGAAAGTAACTTCCTTTTTCATTCAAATAAAGAAATATGATGAACAATCTGAGCTCAAAGTCTCAGTAATTGCCTCTCAATTTTGGCAGAGTTTTGCTTCTATATGGAAAAGTCTCCTTTTGTATAAAACAAGAGTTTACAATATATAGCACCAAGAAAGGCTTGGCATTTTTTCCATGAAATGGCCCATGCTGTGGTCAATGCCTTGAATGCATTTTCAATTCTATCAAGGGACCATGCTTGGAACAGTGCATCGATCTTAACTGTGGCACGCCAATTCATCTAATATGTCTCCTCCAAAGTGTAGACTGCCTAGTCCTTTCCTTCTTATCTGTGCAACTGTCCACTTTTGCCTTTACTTCCTAGAAGAAAAATAGGCCATATCCTTGATTTGGTGTGCTTAGATGACTACTTGGTGAATTGTTTCACCTACTAGAATAACTCCCTTGTAGATATTTCTAATTTTTTTGTATTATTCTCTCTTCCCTGTTGCAATTTGAGCTCTTAGGATCTCTTTTCAGTTGGTCACTTGGTTCATTTTTCAAGTTTCACACCATATTCAAAAATTAATGAATATTCCATTACCTTAAATTTGATGTCCGTGGGACCATCAATGGTTGCTGGCTATTTGAACCATATTGAACCATGAACCTTTGAACCTTTAAAAGTCCATTGGTTTAATATTTCAATGGTTCAGGTGGTCTTTATCAGTTCCCTGGTTCAATCACTTTGCTCTTTGCTTGAACCATCCCTTTGAACTAGTCTTTGGAATCATTTATTTATTGCTTCCTTCCTTTGTCTGGAGCTTCCTTTGAACTATTGAGCCTATGAACCATTGAACTTTCAACTCTTTTGGTTCAAGGTTCAATCAGTTCAGTGGTTCATTCTTTGTTCCATTGTTTTTGGCTAAGTCCTTTGAAGCTTGTAATTCCTTTAGCCTTTTGTCTTTAGAACACCCCAAAGGGGAGGTGTCCCTTCGAGTCTTTGAGAAAGATCCTTTTTCTAAGTGCCGAGAGCCCCCCACAAGGGTACCTACCCTTCAGGGTCCTTCGGGTGGTCTTCAGGTTAATTCCTTTGAGCAGCCTTGATCCTTCATTTCCTTCAGACAAAATGTCTGAAGGAATTCCTTCAGACATTTTGTCCGAAGGAAATCTCTCTTTGCCTTAGCCATTTTTCCACTGAGCTTTTGCTTTTTCCTTTTGGATGAATTCCTTTAGACAAAATTTTGAAGGAATTCCTTCAGACTTTTTGTCTGAAATAATTCACCTTATCTTTGTGAAATTCTTTTGTGGGAAATCTTTCTAAAGGAATTCTAACTTTTCTGCCTTGTTCACTTTTTTGAAGAAAATCTCACTGAAGGAATTCTTTTGGTTCCTTTACATGGTAATTTCCTTAGACAAAAATCTTAAGGAAATCTTCCCTTTCGGCCTTCTCTTTGATCTTTGAACCAACTATTTGCTGCCCTCCACAAGGGCACCTACCTTTAGTTCACTACCCTCTGAAAGGGTACTTATTCCTTTGACTTTGGAGCAATCCTTTGAACCAACCATTTGAATCGACTGATTGAATGAACTTTGGTTCAACGATTTAATGATTCAATCTCTTTATTGGAATCCCTTATTTTGGCTAAGTCTTTTGATTACTTAAACTAACCACACATTGAACCTTTGAACCAAAATGGTTCAAGGTTCAATGGTTCAATGGTTCAAGATTTCTTCTTTTCGTTAAGTGTTTTGAAGCCGTTGAACCTTGAAGCGGTTAAACCTGTTGAACTTTTTGTTGAAGTGCTTAACTCATTAATATTGCTGACGTCATTGAACCTTTTAAATGCGAAAAATTTTTGAACCATTTTGGTTCAAGGTTCAATGGTTCAATGGTTCAATCCTTTGTATGAAGCTTGCCGATGAGAAATTTTGGTTGAACCAAGGCATTGAACCAATCTTGAAATTGCCTAAGTGTTGGAAACTTGCCCCTTTGAGAGAGCTCACCTGTTGAAGCCATTAAACCTGTTGAACCTACTAATCCCTTAACTAAAAAAGCTTGAATAATGAAGAATTTGAATGCTCAAAACAATTTTTTGAGAGGGCAAGAGATTGTTTTGGCCTACAAGACCAAAATAGTTCATATGTTGTCCCAAAAATGAGTGACATTTTTAGGGACAATAAACCTAAAACTTCCAAAAACAAAATCAACATAGTTTGGTATCTTACCTCATCTTACCATCTCCTCTTGGCTAGTAATGTTGGCTCCTCTCATCATCTACCTCCTAATGGGTCCCCTCCTATCACTAACATCTCAAATCACTCTCAAAGCCCTATTTTTTCTCTCCAATCAACAAGTTTCAAATGAGTTTAGTCAGCCACCAAACCCCTTTTTGTTAGGTTTGGTCAGCTGCTGATGTCAGTAATATTGACCTAACCTATTGACATCGATGATTATGCTTACTGACATCAGCAATGTTGCCCTAGATATGCTAATGTTGGCACTTTATCTTACTAATGTCAATACATATTACCAATGTTAGCACCTTCTCAACCATGTTTTCCAACACAAAAACACCCAACTTTGCATAACCCTACCCATACATTGGGGAAACTAGAGATCACATTTATCTCCCCCAACCATGACACAATGACATTGAAGATCACTCAAATATTCACCCTCGATGAATGTGCTTGGAAATCATGAATATTTCCTCACTCATCAACCCTTTTACACTAGGAGTGCATTGCTTGTCCTAACTATAATTGGCTATTATGCACATGCATGTATTTTAGGTATAGTGGATGGCAACCAAGCCTGTCCTATCACCTTTAACCCTTTTATGTTTCCTAGGGGCACTTCCTACCTCAAATACTTGGGATACATTGACCATTGGAGCTATAAATTTGATTGATTTAACCTGTTAGCTATCACTTACAATCTATGCTTTATTTATTTCTATCTGAGTCCTCCTTAACCTTACCTATTCTTAACATTGTCAACTATAGCTCATTATATGTAGTGATGCTCAATTCTCCACTAGTCACCCAATTACCTTTCTATAAAATGGGTACCCAATTTTGATTTCTCCTCTATCAATTCCCATTTTGAGGGGGGATACCTCATCCAATACTTGGAACATCTAACTCCTAGTTTTGTCTTACAACATGTTAGTACAAATTATGAGATAAAAAGGGGAAAATGTAGACACTAAAATTAGGTCACACACATGTGCATAACTCCCTATGTCAAAACCCCCTAAACCCATTTTAATAATAACATTTAATCTCCTTAACCCATATTTTTTCCCCTCACACATTTAGTTAATTAAAATACTTAATTAAGTTAATTAAAATTTCCTATTTCCACCTTACCTAGCCACCTTACCCTATGACTAATTCTCCCCTGATGAGTCACCTCAAGACCTGGTCCCCTCATCCTAACTACCTAAGACTTATTCCTCCCTCCAAACTAAATTCCTAAATAACTACTTCCTTCTTAACCTCCTAGTTTTACCATTTTATAATAGGTATCACACTTGGCATGCACAATAATAGAAAATAAGCCAAGAATAGAAATGTTTACCTATTCTAGGGCCATTGATCTCAGTCAACCCATGGCTAATGTTGATGGGATACCTGTCGACATTTGTAAGATCATTGATATCAGTAATATAAGCCAAACTTTGACCTATAGTTCATGTCAACAAAAATTAAGAAAATCAATTCTTACTCTCATTCAGGCTCTTGACTTCTATTTTCAACATCCAAGTTTACAATCACTCTACTTAAGTCAATCACCATCAAAAATTGAGGTCTTGAGGACCAACAACATCTACTTGTTCTCTCTATTCAAGCATTCAAGTTTAGACTCCCAAATAGAAACCATCAACTTGACACTTATCATTTAGGGACCACTATAACTAAGTATATCACTAATACTGTAGGTTGTTTAAATATTTATTCTCCCATTTCTTTATATCTACCCTGCACTACTTTATGCACTTCAAACCGTACCCTTGTGAGGGAGTTACAAATCTTCCTTTCTTGTTTCGCCTTACATTCATACCAAACCTTTGACCAAAATTAACCAAGCCATAAACTCCCTTTCCTAACTCTCTCAACCTCTCTGACCTGATCCAAACCATTTCCCAGACCTAAAAAAGCCTTCTACAACCTCCCAGATAATTATTGTCCCTACCGACATTGGTAGCCTAATCGACATCGATCACCTCCCTACCAACGTCGATAGCCTAACCGAAATCGAACACCTCCCTATTGACCTCAGTAGCCTGAATGATATCGATCACTATCCTAATGACATTGATGACTATCAATTTTCTAACCTCTTCAAAACCTACCTAGACAACTTCTAAAACACCTCACCTACACCCTGTCACTCTCTGCTATGAATAGGTTGTTTAACAATGATAATCTTATCTCTCTTTCACTCTCTCTTTACCTCTCTTTTAGTTATTTATTATTATTTTACCTCTCAAAAGTGGAATGTCATCTCTAGGGAAGTTTCACACTTCCTAGAACAAGCACATAGCTTAGAAACCCACTCATTTATCTGCTAACAAACATCTTATGGTAGTGCTTTCTTACCTACAAATATTCCTCCCTAGCTAAAGAAGAGTGCTCACAATGTCTGGATACAGCACATAAACCAAATCTATGTTTATTCTAATCACTTATCCCCATCCTTCTCTCTATTTGCCTTTAAATTTAAAATAGACAAAATTCAATATAACAATTCATGTTTTCGATGTGATGTTTGTTTTTCATGATCAAAGAGGTAGAAGGAGAATATGGTTAAATATGAAAATACATGTGTAGACACCTAAAATTGGCCACCAATTTCCACCCAAAATGCACAATTTGGCCTAAAAACACTAAAACACGCTAGATGATGTGAAATTGACATATTCAAGTGCTGATTTTGGCTAGGGTATCCCTAAATGGGGCAATGCAATTTATGGGCTAGCTAACTTTGATTAGATCATTCTGAGTCAAAATGCCAATTTTACACCTAGGTGCTCTGGATTGATCTTTCCTATCAAATCTTCTACACAATACATGTGCCTTTGTTATTTGTTGTTGATAACATCCTAAATGGGATAATGGTTCCAATGCATCTGACATTGACTTCCAATTCCAATCCTGTCAAATTTTAGACTAATAACAAGGCATTCTAATCAATTTGAGTAATTTGTGCATAAATTACTTAATCATTCTTAAGAGCTAATTAACCCAAATAAAATCCTAATCAAGAATTCTATGGAATCTTGTTGATAAATTATTTTTGAAAATAAATATTGAATATCTGCATCATCAGGTGATGCCATTTCTTGGGAAGACATCCCTAGGCCATAAATGCCATAAATATTAGAATTCATGCCTCCCATGCATCATCAAAGCCCTCCATGCCTCTTAATTTCCCCTTCTTCCAATGTCATGATGAGGATAATTATAAACTTAATTCTAAAAATTAAATTAATCCTCAACCACACATCACAATCTTAGGATGGATGGTTCAGGTTGATTCTAGACATTCTCAAAAATCTATCAATAGAGAGGCCATGAACATCATTTCTAAGCTATTTTTGGTGCAAAGTTATAATGCAAAAATTATTCCAAAATCCATTACAATTAGTGTTACCATGCCAAATTTATTCCAAGCCAAGCCAAGCTACAAGCCAAAGGTGCCAAGGAGAGATGGAGGTAACCAAACTTCCATTTCCAAGGACTTCATGAGCACAAGCTGAGCAAACCATAACTACAAAGGCATTTGGATCATCTAAAGAAGGTGAAGGAATTCTTGTGTTTTCATTCCTTACTTTTTAGTTGTGTTTGTCATTTTATTTTGATAACTAAGCTCTCCCTAGTGTCTAGGCCTAGAGATGTTATGGTATTAGTGTGTTTATTTCATTTTGTTTATCATTTTGGAATTAACGCCATACTAACTATCCTCTCTTGAGTCAAATTATTAGATCACATTATGGCATGTCTGATGGGACTAGATGCATCTCACACCTAAATAAGATCATTTTTCAACTCTAAAATATTTATTTGAATGTTTAAAATTCTTGCAAATTGATTTTTTAACTTTATTTTTCCATTTGTGATTGCCACAGTTTTACATAGTAATCGACATCAATAAGTAAGACCCACATCAGTTACATGGATTAATAAATGTCGATTAGCAAAACCAACATTGGTTAGATTTTGGTTATTTAAGGTAACTATCATCGATTGTAATAACCGATGTTAGTCACTGTGTTTTTCCAAAAACATAGACCTGAGAGTTATTTTTCCAAAGTTTATTGTTTCAAGCTAAAAAGAACTTCAAAGCTAAAAGACAAGCTAACTTTTTTTCTATAAGAACAAGCTTGATATTTGTTCAAAACATTTTAAAATCACCTTTACATACTTAAAAATCAATTAGGAACCTTGTTTTGATGTTTAACAAAGGACTTAAATGTTTTGGTAAATGTTTTCAAAGTTTGCAACTAAGACCAAGGGGTCAAATGAACACCACCAAATCTTTCATTTTGGGTTTAAAACTAAATACACTTGCCAATTATTTTTTGTAATAGTTTTTAAATCAAATTTTTATTTGGAAAAAGGAGGAATGTTGCATGTATGTTCTTCCATTTGTCCCCTATAGGGAACCCTTGGAATCAAAAGCACCATTCCTATTACAAATAGCCTAGTCCAAGGCTTAAAAAGAAAGTCATCTAAAGCACTCCCTAAAAACTCATCAAAGTTTTGGTGACCTTGAAAATGACCGTAAATTCTTTCTACTTTCATGCTTTCTACTTGAAAATGATCTTGAACTTGCGAGAGGTGATGAAGTTCTTTAGGGAAGCTTTGACCCAAGGTTTCATCTCTCCACATTGACTTCATTTGGCTCCTTTGGAGTTGTAAATAGGATGTAGTGGCACTTTATACATCATACTACATTGAGTAAACAATAGGATGTAGTGGTTGCAAAAAGGATTATACCTCTTTATAACAAGCCAAGTGATACGAACCCAAAATCCAAGCTTTTCTTTTGAATTTTTTGGTGTGAAAGTCATTGTGAAATTGATTCCCCTAGATTGTTTAGAAAATTTTTAGATCTTATACAAAATATTCACTTGCCATAGAATTATTGTTGGTGGAAGGTGCACCTCAAGGTCTATGTCACAATACCATCTTTTGAGAGAAGGGGGGTGTAAAAACCCTACTATATAAGGTGCATTTACTTTTGGATGAACACTTAAAATCCTCTCAAATGATGTATATTGACAAATTCCAACAATACCAACAAAATTTTTTAGTTTAAGATCTAAGAATGGTTAATTAGTCGGTCTTGTCCTAGATTAAAGTCTTTTTTGGAGTGAAAACTTGGTGTAAAAAAAAATCAAAACCAAACACATAGTCCAAATTTTCCTTTGAACAAAGAGGCATTGTGTTGCCCACGTGAGATTATCGATTTGCCTTGTTCAAAAGTTCATCAAAAGCTTGAGATTCATATAAATCACTTTGGCATAGTTATGCTGCCCAATTGAGTCTAGACCTTTACCAATTTTTTTAAAAGTCCTTCACTTATAACCTAAATTTAGATAGTATATCAAACATATTTGAATCTAGCACATGATTTCAATCAAATGAACATGGTAAGTAAGTCTCTCATTGACCTAGTTCCTTCAATAGGAGTGTTGATAGAGTTAACTAGACAAGATAATCTAAATTTTGACCCATTCATACAAACTATCTCAATAGATAACTTGATGTATATGAATGTTATTAAAGAAGTGTCTTTAGCCTCTACACTAAATAGTGAGCCAAACATAGTAGATAATGTGCAAACAATGTCCAATCTTGATCAAAGTGGTACTAATGCACAAACAACTAGCCAAAAACATGTGCCTATAATTAATCCTATGAATAGGTCATCATACCAAGGAGTGGGAGTTTGTACACAGAAACCTCAACTAACTGCTTCCTCAAATGTACAACCTATGGGATTAGGTAATAAAACAACAACCAATATCACACCTTAATGATAAAATATGATAAATCCTACTCATCAAAAAGTAATGAGTAGTATTCCACAATAATAGGCACAATATTGGGTATCAACACAATAAAGGATAAATACATTGCCACCTCAATCAGGGATAATAAATGTTCCACCTTGCCAAGTACTGATGAACATACCTCTTCAGTCATAGACTAATATGGTAATCCAAAACCAAGCAATGACTAGTTAATAACATGCAAATATTGGTCAATGATAGATGCTAAATTTGTAACCTACTTTCACTTCCTCATAGGGATTCATGCAACAAGGAGGTCCCCATATTTCTCAAGTACCTACTAGACAACCATTGGTTCAAAATGTGCCACAAATCCATATATAGGGTCTTGGTCCACAAGTTCCCACTCAACAACAAGGTTTGATTAGTTGGTAACATGTCCCTTTTCAACCATAGTAGGCACATTATAGTTATATCCCTCCATCCCAACCAAAAAATCCTCCAAGTCAAACCTTTATCACCAACCCAAACCAAAACTTTGGAGGCTCATGAACTTGGGACCATTGGATTGTAGACCAAGGAATTGGTTAACCTTTTTATTGTCATGGATTACCATGAATGTGCAAAGTATTAATTGTTCAAGACCCCAAAGGTTTGGGATATTTTAACCATTAACACATGGGAATGAATAACTATTAAATTTTTTGGTAAGAAGATGAGTCTCAACGTTTCCTTTTTAATGAGAATATGCCAGGTGGTGAGCTTGTGAATCCTTAGAGATTAGAAGACTTAAACTTTTAATAACACAAAAATCTAGTAATCATCCATATCTCTAATTGATGTGAGAATGATGTGTGTTAAAACTGCATGGATTCTAATAGTGTGGGCCCAATATAAGAAGATTAAAGAGCCTAAACTTTTAATCCTATAGTCCAAAATATACAAACTAAGATGTAGAAAGATTACTTTTGTTAGCCCACAAATTAGAACATCAATATTGAAATAAAATTCATGAAAACCAAATGTTCAAAATGACCTAAGATACTAGTTTAAGATTATTTATCATAATTTAAGTTTGTGTGATGATGGATTTTATATAAATAACCCTAGATAACAAATGTGTGACAACCTAGTCATAGATATTTAGGCTCATAGCTCCCCAATTAAAGGTTTTAAAATAATGGGTCCCTATTTTTAAAATTTTAAAATGGGGTGTTCATGTCAGGTCACAATAAAACCATTAAAGTATAGTGTCCATTGTGATGACTCATTAAGGAATAAGATGGACTAATATACAAAGCCAATGGTTAATGGTTCTTTGTCTAAAAAAGGTGCTTCTACTAGTTGATTTACAAGAACTTATCACTTGATATATTTTTGGTTCACATAATCAATGTAGAATTCACTAAGTAACATTACCTATTTATCCATTCTTCTTGTAACTTCTGATTTGGATAGAAGTTACTTGAGTGGATATATATTATCAATGATATTTGTTTGATTGTTAAGCATGTAGTGCTAAATATTTTTTGAATAAAATAAAATAGCTAATCATGTTTTTTTAATTGTGGTGTAGTTGAGTTCAATTTTTTAAAATTAAATAGTAGAATTCTCTCTCATTTCTTTGTTCATCATGTTGTGATAGAAGAGCTCCCAATGCATGTTGAATATTTGATATCTATAGTATCATTGGTTTTCATATAGTTGGTGTAATTAATACTAGTGGACTATAAATATTTTGTTTGAAGATATCAATTTATTATCAACACCTTTATTTTAGGTAAAGACAATATAATTTTTTTGAATATATGTGAACTCTTGACATTTGTCTACAAGTTGGGATATGAACCTTTTGGTGGCTTGGATTTTACCATGTAAACTATGTAATTGTTTAAGATTTTTTAGGGGAGGAATTTATGTTATGGATTTCACCTTAGATGGATCCACTTTAATTCCTCTTTTAGACACAATGAAGCCTTGGACTAGGCTATTTACAATAGGAATGGTGATTTTGATTTTAAGGGTTCCCTATAGGGGACAAATGGAAGAGCATACATGCAACACTCCTATTTTTTCCAAACAAAATCTAATTAAAAAACTATTGCAAACAAAAATTGACAAGTGTGTTCAATTTTAAACCCAAATGAAATGTTTGGTGGTGTTCATTTGACCACTTGGTCTTAGTTGCAAAATTTTGAAAACATTCACCAAAATATCTAAATTCTTTGTTAAACACCTAAAACAAATTTCCTAATCAAATGTTAAGCATGCAAAAGTGATTTAAACATGCTTTGAGCAAATTTCCCACTTGGTCTTGTAACAAAATTATTATCATGTCCTTTAGCTTTGAAGCTCTTTTGAGTTTAAAACAACAAACTTTGAAAACATAGGTCTCATGTTTGTGATTTTAGAAAAACATAGTGACTAATTTTGGTTATTACCACCGACATCGGTTACAGCTAACTAAGATCTAGGCAATGTCAGTTTTGTTATTTGACATCATTTAAGTCAGGTAATCGATGGTGATATTTCTATCAACATTGGTTATTGTGTAAAAATTGTGGAAGCTAAAAATAACAAAATAAAATTATAAAATCAATTTGCAAGAGTTTTAAAATCTTAAATAAATATTTTAGAGTTGTAAAATGACATCCTTCATGTGTAGGATTTATCTAGTCCCACTAGGTGTGCTATAATGTGATCTAGGAATTTGACTCAAGAGAAGATGGTTAGTATGGTGTTAGTTCCAAAATGAAAACAAAATATAATAAACACACTAATATCATAACATCTCTAGGCCTAGACACTAGGGAGAGCTTAGTTAACAAAAATAAATGTCAAACACAACTAAAAAGTAAGGAATGAAAACACAATAATTCCTTTACCTTCCTTGGATGCTCCAAATGCCTTTGTAGTGGTGGTTTCTCAGCTTGTGCTCATGAAGTCCTTAGTAATGGAAGCTTGGCTACCTCCATCTCTCCTTGGCACCTTTGGCTTTCATTTGGCTTGGCTTGGAATCAATTTGGCATGGTAACACTAGTTGTTTGAAGCTTTTAGAACCATTTGTGCATTATAACTTTGCATAATCAAGACTTAGAAATGATGTTGTGAGGCCTCCCATTTATAGATTTTTGGATTTGATCAGAATCAACCTCAACCATCCATCTCAAGATTGAGATGTGTGGTTAAGAATTAATTCAATTTTTAGAATTAAGTTTGTAATTATCCTCATCATGACATTGGATGAAGGGGAAATTAAGAGGCATGAAGGGCATCATGGAAGGCATTGATGAGGCATGAGAGGCATGAATCTTGATATTTATGGCATTTATGGCCTAAGGATGTCTTCCAAAGAAATGAGGTCACTTGATGATTCAGATATTTAATATTCATTTCTAAAAATAAGTATTCAACAATTTTCCATGGAATTATTGATTAGGCCTTGATTTGGGTTAATTAGCTCTTAAGCATGATTAAGCACTTTGTGCACAAATTACCCAAATTGATTAGAATGTCTTATTATTGGTCTAAAATTTGATTGGATTAGAATTGGAAGGCATTGTCAGATGCATTAGAACCATATTACCATTTATAATATTACCAACAACAAATAACAAAGACATTCATCTTGTGCATAAGATTTGATAGGAAAGAGCAATCCAGAGCACATGGGTGCAAAATTGGCATTTTGACTCGAAATGATCTGATCAAAGTTAGTTGGCTCATAAATTACATTACCCTATTTAGTGATACTCTATCCAAAATTGGCACTTGAATATGTCAATTTCACATCATTTAGCATTTTTTAGTGTTTTTACACTAAATTGTGCATTTTGGACAAAAATTAGCTAAAAGCCTAATTAGAGATTATTAGTGGCCAATTTTAGGTGTCTATAGTTTGAATATAGTAGTGTTCAAATGATGCTAGGAGTTATATAACTAGTTATCTATATAGTTTCATCATTTCATTCTTATACTCATAAATGACATTGACATGGTTGACCACAAGTTGGGAGTCACCAAAGATATTGATTGTTTTGACTCCTGAGGCTAAGGTTGTTTGGAGATATATTACTAGGGATTCATACTTAGCCATATTATTGGTGCATTTGAAGTTGAGTTTAAATGAAAAAGGAAGTGTTTCAATGATAAGGGAGATAAGGATGATATCATCTCCCCCTCCCCATTGACATTTGAAAACATCAAAAAACATGGTTATGTGATTAGTAAAATCTACTTGAGATAGACTTACAATTGACTCATCTAAAATTCAAGAGGGGGAAGTTGGGTGTTTGTTAAGGGTGCATCAGCCAATTAGTTATAAATTAATTGACCCTTGATTGATATTTATTGGAGGAAATCAAGGTAAAACTTAGCTAAAAACATGAGCCATTTAACCATACACTAGTTTTGATATGGTTTGGAGTGCATGTACTTGAGTGGATCGATATTAGTTATAATTAAAAATTTAAGGTTAAGAAGGTAGTGGATAATTTTGGTGGCCACAAAGACTAGAGCCAAGAAAAGTTTCTTGGTATGAGTGTATCAAGTCACGTACTCAACAAGTGTGTGTTTAATGTAATAGACAACTTTCTATTTGTGGTGTTCATCCTGATGGGCAAGCATTTCCCCTAGGGAATGGTTAGTGGCAGAGATATAAAGGTAAAAAGGTTGGTTGTCCTTAGGAAGTGTAAGGACAGGTGAAGATAGAAGGTAATATTTGAGTGCAATGAAGGCCTTTTGATAATCAACATTTCACTTAAAAGAGATGTCCTTTTTCAAGAGGTGGTGGAAGGGTTGACACTGATCAAAGAGTTGGGAGATAAAATGGTGAATGGATTGGAACTTCCCCTATAAAATATGGAGTTGCTTAAGATTTATTAGAGGTAGCATCTCGAGGATGGCTTTGATCTTGGTTGGTTTAACCTTGATTCCTTGAAGGGAAATGATGAAGCCTAAAAGTTTTCCTGACAAGACCCCAAAAATACATTTCTTGGGATTAAAGTAGACATGATAATGGATAAGTCACTCAAAGATAATATTGAGAATGGTTAAGTGGTCTTGGAAAAGTTTGGACTTTCTAAGAAGGTCATCCACATAGTCTTTAATGATTGTATGGATAAGGTCATGGAAAATATAGGTCATGACACGTTGGTAGGTTACACCAAAATTATTAAGACCAAAGGGCATGACTCTATAACAGAAAGTCCCCCATGAGGTGATAAAGGCATTTTTGTGATGATCTTCAAGGGAAATCAAAATATGATTATAACTTGAGAATTCATCTATGAGTGAAAACATCTCATGGCTTGTTGTGACATCAACAAGTTGGTTAATGCTAGGTAGAGGAAAGTCATCCTTTAGGAAGGCAAGGTTGAGGTCATGAAATTCCACATAGATACATAGTCCCCCTATGGCTTTAGTGATAGTCATAATTTTTGAAACCCACCAAGGATAATCAATGGGTTAAATGAATTTTATGAAAAGGAGGAGTTAAAGCTCTTTTTTGACAAAGAGAGCTATGCAAGGATGCATGTAGTGGAATTTCTATTTGATAGGCTTGGTGTCATGATTAGTCATAATGTTGTGGGTGGTAATAACAAGGTAAATATTGGGCATGTTGACATATGACTAGGAAAATGTAATATTGTAGTCTTGGAGGAAGGTAGAGAAGTCCTATAGTTCCTTAGGGGTGAGAGTTTGACCTAGTTTGACAACATGGGGGTTGTCAGAAGTGCCTATGTCAATATCCATGGTGGGTTCATTCAACATTGTTGAGGTATTCAAAGGTAAATATTTATGGATAGAGGAGTCAGGTGTACCAAGGCAGGTGAAAATAGAATCATCATCTTGGCACTAGATAGTGTAAACGGTAGGGGAGTCTTTTTTTACCAATTTAGGATGGAATAAAGGGATGGATATGGGTGCCTCTTCCTTTTGATAAGTCACAAGGCAAGGGTAATCACGTTGATGAAAAAAATGTTAGGTGGGATGATGCCCTCTTCCTCACCCATAAGTTGAGGGTGTGTTGGTTAGAAAGGGGTCTCTTCTTCAACAATGGTAGGGGTAGTTTGTTTGGATTTCTTCTTATTGGGTAGAATGAAACCAAGGTTGTGCTTCTTGTGAATCTTGTAGGTCTCAATTAAAGTCAACATGTGTGGGCCATACTCATATCATCCTAGCCAAATTCCTTCCAAGCACACCTATGAAGGTATAGTTTGGTGAAGTCTAGGTTGTCAAAATAAGAGAAGGTGGAGGCAAATGGTTGAGGTGAAGAGGGAGAGGTGGTAGTGTTAAGTGGTTTGTCAATTCCACCATAGATAAAGTGGGTTTGACAGCTCAAAGGCCCCAAGGGGGTAATGGCTCAATTTTTGGGGTCATAACCTAGTTGGTGGTTGAGCCTTTCATATTCTTAGGGAGTTTGGAAGGTGTCAAGGGTGAGGAGGTGGTATTCTCCCAAGGTAAAGCATTGAAAGGTGGGTTTCAAAGGATCAGTGATGGGTATCTAGTCCATGGGGATAGATGAACTGGTAGATGCCTCAATGGAAAGGGAAGTAATAACTTTGGCTTTTATGGGTGAGGTCTTGGTAGTATTTGTTTGTAGTGATTTGGATGGAGGTAGGAGAATGTCATTAGGTTGGTAGGTCATATTTCATGATAAAAAATGGCTAGGGTCAGCTTGTATGGTAATAACTTGACCTTCATGTTCAAACTTGACACAATGATGGAGGGTGTAAGGTATACAATCCATGGCCTAAATCCAAGGTATCCCTAGTAAAACATTGTACTAGAATTCAGCTTTAACCATATAAAAGAGTTTGGGGAGCATACGAGGCTTAGCCAAATATGAAGGATGATGATTCCCAAGGTAGTGGTCATAGTGTCACTAAACGATCTAAGGATAACTAAAGTTTTGGCATGACATTGTCTGGTATTTTGAGTTGCTCATAGGCATGGGAAGAGATGATGTTGATACTGGATCCCCCATCAATCATAACCCATTTAATATAGGTTTGGTTGATGTAGGTTGTAATAAAAAGAGGGGGTTACAGGTCTTCAAGATGGATAAAAGGTATCTCTAAGTCCTTGAAGGTAACAAGGGTAGAGAGTTGGAGAGCATCTATGAAGGCCTATATAGGTTGGGAGTCTCTTAGTCTAACCTAAATAGTTTGTATAGTCTCTATCATAGCCTAAAAATGGTGGGGTGAGGTTGAAATGAGTTCATAGAGGCTTATCTTAGCTAGGGTCTAGTGAAGTTGTTTAATAATGACTCTCTTAATTGATTCAAAGGGGTTAGCCTTTAAGGTGCCTAAGATGGTAACTTTGGGCTTAGCTATGGACGTGGAGGTTTGGGTCTAGTTTGGTTTAGAGTGAGTTGGTGGGTATGTCCATGGAATGGACACTTTGGCCTTCCCTTTATCTTTTTTTTGTGATTATGTGACCACATTAATGGTGTGGATAGAGGGACAATATGTGATGGGGGGTTGGGTAGATTTTCCATCACTCTGAGGTGAGAGTGGGGTATTAGGAATGTGTTGGTGACTAGCTATTAGGCATATTGATAGAGGAATAGATGGAAGGTCATCTATTAAAAGATCATCCTCATCATAGAGTTGGTTTATAATGGCCTATAGAAATTTATAATTTTATGTGTCATGCCTAGGTGTCTTATGATAGGATCAAACTGAATGGTCATCATACCAAGCTGGCTTTGAACCAAGAGGATCGAAAGGTCTGATAGGAGGTAATGTCAGGTAGGAGGTCTACAATAATATTTGAATAATGTCCATATAAGATTTTACTATAGGTAATAAAGGTTTAGGTATTATGGTTTGGGTTGGTAAGATGGACGTGTTGGTGGCAATAAGTTTGGTGAGAGATGTTTTGGGTAAGGTGGTATTTCTAGTTGATGGTTTTGGTATGGGTATATTAGTAGTTGGGGTGGTTGAGTTTGATGGTCTAACTATTGGTAATCTGGGAAGGACTAGCACATTAGTTAATAAGTGGGTTGGTGTAATCAAATATAGTAGGTGATATATGTTAAAAGGGGGTTTTTTTTTAAGCAAAGTGGAAGGGTGAGGCCCTAAGATAGAGGGAAAGGTAGAGGTAGGTGGAGTCTTAGTCATATAAACATTTAATGTTTTTATCCTCTTGGTTGGTGTGGGTCAAGACTTAGGTATAGGCTTAGCTGAAGTTAAGTCTAATTTCAAGGATGGGTGAACCAAACTCTGAATAGGGAAGGCACCAAGAGTTTTGAAAGGTTTAGTTGGTGATGTGTCAGCTATTTTGGTTGACTGAGAAGGTGAGGGGTTGGGAGAAGTTTAGATTGATTTAAGAGGTGGTGGAGAGATAATGGATTGGTTGGTTAGAGGTGTGATAGAAGGTTTAGGTTTATTGATGGAGGGAGGCCCTAACTATTGCCAGAAAGTGGTTTGATCCATGTCTAGTTTTGTAGCCATACCTAACTTTTGAATGAGTTTGGAAAAAGGTTTGTATACTAGTTTGGCGTCTAGGGTAGTAGGTGTTGAGGAGACATCCATGGGTTAAGGAGGAGGGTTGATAGCCTCATTCATTTCCTCAAACAAGGGAGGTAATTTTAGGTTGGGTGGTTGTTTCATGAGGGGTGTTTGTGAAAAAATTACTCCCTAGGCATGATGTTCATAGTTGTGGCTTGGTCTATAGTTAAGAGAGATGGTGGGATAGGAATGGTTGTTATTTCAGGTTGGCTATCTAAAGGGGTGCTTGATGATTAAAAATCCTCTATGAGTGAAGCTAAGGAAAAAGTAACCTCCTTGGTTTGGGCCTCCAAAGGAAGGGAAAGTGACTTCACCACCTCAGTAGATGAAGTGGAGGAAAAGTAGGTAGGTTATATGATAGGTATATCAAGGACCATATTAACCATGTACGCATCATGAAAATATTTAGCTTGTTTTTCCTTGGCTTTGATAGGGGCATGGTTGGGAAAAGGTTTCCTAAAGATGTTATGAGCTTGGTTTTAAGGGGCATTAGGATTATCCAACATGAGTTCCCCTTTGTCAATAAGACTCTAAACAACATTCTTGAAAGTATTACATCAGCTGACATCATGTCCAATTACCTAATGAAAAGCATAGAGGTCATTTTCATTATACCACACAAATGTTGGATGAGAAAAATTAAACTACTAGGGAGGTTTGATGGGTGGTAGTTGTATAAAGTTAACTTTTAGTAGCTTCTCTAGAACCAAGGTATAAGATTATCCAAGTGGAGTGAGTTATTTTTTGTTGCTTTAGTTTGGGTTCCTTGTATTTTGGTTGGAGGTAATGGAAAAATTTTGTTGATTGACATTGGGTGGAGGGGCAATTTTAAGGACGGTGGCATTTACAGTTCCCCTGGTCTTAGTTATAGTATTGGCTTAGTTATTTTGTTTAGAGGAAGAGATTTTATTGGTATTGAAGGTAGATTTATTTTTTTGTCACTTCAATTAACCCTCATCTATGACCCAATTTTATAGTTTATGTGCCATGGTAAAAGCCTCATCAAAAGTTCTAAAGCTTTGGACATGTAGTGTAGAAGATATATGTTTGGCATAGGATCGAGCAAAAATTTCTATAAGTTCAAGTTGAGGCAAGGAAAATGAAAGTTGATTAATCAAGCTTCTCTAATAGATGACAAAATTGGCAATGGACTCATCATCAAATTTATTGATATAATAGAGGTCCGTGATAGAGACCTTATTGGAAATGTTAATGGAAAAGTGATCTAAGAAGAATTATGCTAGTTGGGTGAAAGAAATGATAGAATTCTTGGTGAGGGCACTATACTAGTCGAGTGTTGGGTTGGATAAAGACATGGGGAAGGTTCAAATGAGAAGGGAATCATCATAAGAAATCATGTAACAAGCATTCTTGAAAACCCTAAGGTGTTACTAGGGGTCCTCCTTGCTTTGAAATTTGGTAAATTTTAGAAGCTTCCATTGAGGAGGGTAAGGTTTGATGGGGATAAAAGGATGAATAGGTTCAATACAAATCTAATCATAGGATAGGATGTTATGAGCACCTGAAATGGATGACTCAAGGTTGATCATCTTATCCATGAGCATTTTCATTAGGTCAGTTAGAAGTGGTGCACCAAAAATATTGTAAGGTTGATATTGTGGTTGAGGTTGGACAACATATTGGTAATTGTTTGGTAGTTGAGAGGTTGCTACATATTGGAATGTGGATGATAGAGGTTGGGTAGGGTACATGGATGATGGTGGTTGGGTAGTGGGTACATACCCTTGTGGGTTAGGGATATATCCTATATTGGGTGAAATGGGTAACTATTGAGGAGTCCCTATGGATTGGGTATGGGTGGTAGTTGGGTTGGTGACAAGAGGTGAGGTAGTGACCTTTGTGTTAATGGGTGGTGAAGTAGAAAGGATTGATACCCCTAATCTTGGTAAAGGGGTATTGATCAATAGGTTAGGTTGGATAGAAGGGAGGTTGGTAGTGTTGGTGGTGGGTGCTCCAAAAACAAGTGGAACATTATGGGTTAATGGTTTTGTTATCCCCAAGGTAGAGGAGTCATTAGTAGGGGTGGAAGGTGTAAGGGTAGTAGTTGGTTGGATAGGTTGAGTTTTATCTATAGTGTCAAATGGGTTAGTAGATGAATATGTCTGGGTGGTTGAAGGTTGGGTGGTGATCATAGTAATAGGGATACCCTTCATAAGGTGGGATGGAATGCCATAAGGAGGATCTTGAGGTGGAGTTAAAATTGGGATATGGTGAGAGGAGGTGTTAAGATAGTGCTGAAGGGCAATTGGATGGTTGTCTAAAAAATTTGTAAAATCCATGTCTACTTGTGAAAGTACCCAAGGAAAAGTAGGGCTTCTTAATGGACAAGGTGAATGTTCTACCTCAAAGATGTACTTCATAGATGAGGAGGTAGAAGAGGTTGATTTAAGTGATGGATTCTATACTACTAGGTCTCTTCATTGCTAGTAAGTGAGAACCATACAAGAAAAAGGGGAGAGAAAATAAGAGAAAACTCACCACTCAAACAAGAAGACAAGGAAATGATCAAGGAAATCAAGACACACACTATGAAGTATGTTAAGCCTAGAGGTTATTTTTAATCTCACTTTTAGCTTATGCCTTAGTTTATGAGAATGTGTGATAGTAATTAGCTTGTAGGTCAAGTAGTATAGAAGTAGTCTGTGGTTGGTTTTAGGCTATTCATGTGCTCAAAATAATTTATATTAGAATCAATATGTGGCTTGGTATTGGGGCCTACCCCCTCACTTCACAATCCCATAGTGATAAGGGTGTCAGGTGCTTAGCCAATATATATTGATATACAAAGTTTATACTCAACCAAAGAGTTGAGTTAGTACTCCCCTTCGTAATGACCTCCAAGTAGGATTGTTGAGAATGGGTAAGGTGACCACTAGGTAATGAAATCCCAGTCATGCCTTCTCTTAAATTATTTTGATGTTTGATTGATGAAATTGGTATGGATAGTGTGTGCAATAAAAGTGATGCTATGATAAGATTATTGTGCTTTAATTAAAATTGAACTAATGTTAAAATCAAGCAATGGATGTAGTTGATTCTAAACTCAGAATAAATTTTAGTTTCAATTATGTGCAAAGATAGAGAGAAGAGCATACAAATGCAAAGAAAATGTGAGTAAAGACTCTAGGTCCCATCAGGCATGCCATAATGTTTCATGTAAATTTTCAATTAAGTTCTAAAGAAAGAGAAAAAAGAAACTCAATACAGGTGTGAATAAAAATCTTATTTGGTTGTGTGCATGCTAAATCAAAAGATTGTGAAGAGATCCTCTTTGTCTTGAGAGGAAGACCTATAGATAAGAAATCACTAATGCAAACTTGTTTGTTAGAGAGATAGTTAGGTGTATTTCCTAGTGATAGATAGATCCTATAAATGAGAGCTTCCTTAGAGGCTATCAATCCACATGTTTCTAAAAATCAAGTTCACAAAACTAGAAATAAGGTACTTACATCAATTAAATAAGATTACTAAAATTGAACACAAGAATGCTTGTTGAGAAAATAGACTAAAAATGATCAAATTAGTGATAAACTAATTAATACTAGTGCTAAGGAGTTGAGGTATGCTTCAAAAAAATTTAAAGAGTTTCGTGAGTGGTTAGAAACATAAAAAACTAGATTTTAATTGGTGTAAGTGGGTGAAAATAGGTTGCTAGTTTTTACTACCATAGGTGACTGTCAATGGTTGGGGTGACCGTTGCCATTTAAGGTTACCATCAATGGTTGACTATGGAATTTTGGGTTTGATAAATAGATAAATGATGGAATCCCATAGATGAATTTTGAGAGTTTGGCAAGGGATAGATTAATTTTGAAATGGGATTAAATAACATGACTATTGACAAACAAGTATGTGTCTTACCAGAATCTAGGTAGGTGGGTGGTTGATGTAGTTAGCCTATTGGTAGAATCTGGATTGATTCTAATAGAGTAATAGTACCTGAGAGCTTTTTTGAGAGGAAATAATAAGTTGGCTCCCAATAATATGGTTGATGCTCTATAATGCTAATGATGCTAATTGACCTACAAAAGAAAACTCTTAGATTCCTAATCCCCTAATAATTATTATAGATGCATTTAGCCTCTCAGGCTTCTTTCTCTTATAGGCACAAATAAGATGTGGAAGTGAAGGTGTAAGTCAGTTATCCAAATATAATTTGTTTATGAAAAGGTTTGAAACTCAAATTAGATAAGGTTATATTTAAAAATGGGTTAGTAGAGCTTACATGCTCTTGGCCAAAAGGTGGATCCTAATTTTTGATGGTCAGGGGTTCCCAAAACTGACCATCGATGGTCACCTTGACCATCAATGGTCAGGGTAAACAAGAAGGTCAACATTATTTAGTTAGGTGAAACTAAGTACAAATTGGTTGGTTTAGTCTTGATAGGAGTAGGTTGGTCCCAAGGGGGTCCTAGTGTAGGTTTAGTGGTATTTTGACATTTGGAAGCACAGGTGTGTGGATTTTTGGTGTCTACACCCATAGTTCAAGATTAGGTTATGATTGTGATGGATAACCATATGATTTAGTTGTAGTCAATTACCCCTAAAATAAGGAGATGGAATGTGATTTGAAATCAAGGGATGAGCTTAAGTTAGACACAATATGACCAAGAACTTGGTTTAACTAAATAATATGATGTGATTACAAAGCATTTAGGGGCTTACATTTGAATAATTCCATAGATCCATACTCATGTAAATGGTTTAGGCCAATGAGGGGAGAAGATGTCCCCCAATTACTTTTTTATTCTTGATTAGACATGGAAAAGAGAATGTTGGATTGATAATGGTCAATGGCAAGGTTGGTTAGGTGACAGTTTGATCGAGAAGGGTAATCTCCAATGGTTCAGAGAGAAGGTGACTCTCAAATAGGCTGGGTGGTGTCTTAAATGGGTTGCACCAATTTGGTATACCACTTGGTTCAGGTTGGGTTGATAGAGAAGTTACTCTTCAAAGCTTGGGGAGAAGGTGACTCCCAGTACGTTGGGTGGTGTCCAAATAGGTTGCCCCAATTTGGTATATCACTTGGTTTAGGTTTGGTTGATGGAAAAAGGTAATCTCCAATAGTTTAGAGTTGATTGGTTGATAGGTTGAAGCAAATATTTCAAGGGTTAGTTTGGTTAATTGTTAAGGTATGGTTTGGGTTGATAAATGGTCAAAATCCATATGGAGGGAAAGTTCCCCCAGTTTTCTCTTTCCATGGATGGTTGAAGATGGGAAAATGATCCCAAGGTGAGGTGTTTTTTAATAAGAGGGTTTAGGAGGGGTGAATATGACTTCATCCATCCCCAAAAAGGGGTTATTAGTTGTTAGTTGTTAGTGGTTAATGGATCATGTTTATAGGTGGTGGTTTAGGTAGGATCATTATTATGGTGCTATGGTAAGGAAAACATTATTGGGTCAGATTTGTATAGGTTTGAGGTCTATAAATGATGTTGGGAACATCATCCTAAAATATAGGTGGATTAGATAAGAGTGTTGAATTTTCCCAATGAGTAAACTTAGGTGAGGTGTGCGTAACTTGGATAAAAGGGTAGTAGAGATTCAAAAAATATTGAATAGAGGGTTGATGTTGATTTGTGTTGATAGATAAATTGCTTATGGATGGATGAAAATTTGGGTTGATCATAGTTAATTAATTTAGTTTAGAGGTTGGTTTGATTGGATGAGGGAGGTAGGATAGGTGGTTGATTAGGCTTGTTGGTTGGGTTTGCTTGTTTGTTTGGTTAGGTAAGGTGACAAAGATTTGACCCTGTTCAAAAGGGAATCAAACCAAAGACAATGTCATTAGGTAGATGAAAACTAGTAGATTATAGAATAATTTAATGGGTTTGATTTTGATTGAGGTTGGGTTGAATTTTATTATAGGTGAGGTGTTTTGAGCTTGGGTTGGCTTTATTAAAAGGTGAAGTGGAAGAGGTGGGTTGGTTTTCTTAATGATGGTTTTAAAGGAAAGTTGAGAAGGCTCTTGTTGGTCAACAAGTGGGTGGTTTAAGGTTGTTTCTTCCTTAGTGATGATTTCAAAAAGAAGTTGAAAAGGTGAACTTGGTTAACAAGTGGATTGGTTGGTGTTTCAATTATGGTTTCCCTAGTTATAGATGCACTAAGGACCAAATATAATTAAGGGACCTTTTTGTGTTGAGGGCTTTGATCATGGGCTTGCATAATAATGGTTGCAAAAAGAGGTTCAATGATTTATTGCTTGAATACATTCAAGGCTAGGTTGGGGGCAACATAGAGAATATCATTTAGAACCTCCTTTTGATTGATAAGATTTGGGATGATCATCTTAAAAGACCCACATCTTTCTACCACATGTCCATTTGTGCAATGATATGTACAAAACTCATTCTCTATGAAACAAATGGGATCTAGTAGAATATAAATTCCATTTCAAAGAGATCAAAAACATATCAAGTCTAACTTGAATGAGAGTATCACCTAGTCTCCTATTTGACCAGGTGAAAGGGTTGCCTTTTAAGTCAACATCTATTAGTTTAACTTCTATAATAAATTCATTAAAATACAACATGATGTCATTGAGGGAGAATGTTCCCCCTTTCATTTTCTCTGGAGACAAAGGAGAGTTTAAATCCCCTGCCACCATCCAACTCTAGTCTTTAAACAAATTTATAATATTAATCAGATCCTGCCATAACTTTATACTATCATTCCTATAATTAGGAGCATACACATCAATAATAACCCAGTTCCTTTTAGTGTGAATTTATGTGAAAAAAACTATGATGTGAGAGTCAGTATTTAAGAGGGTATTTCCTTCCATGACAAAAGGATCCCAAAAGACCACCAAACCTCCAAAGGCACCTCAATAGCTTCTACTACTACATAAAGATTTATCCTAGATATTAGCTTTATTCTTCAAAAAAATTTCCATGGACATTTTGGTTTTTTGAATAATAAAAATATTATGTTTATGATTAAAGACCAAGTTTCTAGCCAACCTCTATTTCCTGGGGTTATTCAACCCCCTTATGTTCTAATAAATGATTTTCATTTTTTATTGCTTGGAAAATGTCTAAGGGTCATTTTATACCCTTTTCTACCTACTTATTTATTTTTGATTTTCTAGAGTTTTGATTAGATGGTCTACCTAAAGATTTCAATTCCTCACCAACTTCAACATTTTTCCTACCTTTTTTTAGTTGGACTTTCGTCCATTGTTCCTTGGCCATTTCCTTGATTATTTTAGAACTATCTCTTTTGTTTGTAGAGGAGTATTGAAATTCACAAGGAGAAAAGGTCTTAGGCTCCTCCCAATATTTGATCAAGGTTAGAAGTGTTTCAATGAATTTATTGCTTATTATTGGGAAAGAGAAAAGAAGAAAATAAGTATGGGTATGGTTGAAAAACATAATTAATAGCATGTGAATTAAATTAAAAGATTGTGAAGAGATCCTCTTTAGCTTGGGAAGATAACCTATAGATAAAAAAGTACTAATAATATTTATTTGTTAGATAGATAGGAAGGTGGATTGCCTAACAAGCTAGATCCAAGAAGCACATTACTTCTATGGAGGCTATCAATCCACCTTTTAAAACAAGTTAATGTTGCTGATAAAAGAAGGTTGCATAACATATATGAAATTACTCCAAAAAGGGAAATAAATACTTATTTTAACAAGATAACATTGAGGTGAATGCTAAAATATCAAAATATGATTTAGGTATGGTCAGAAGTTAATAAAATAGGGTTTTGGTTGAGGTTGAGGAGTGGTTTATGCTCGCTAATTTTTAGTGTCTGGTTTTACACAATGACCTTCAATGGTTAGGATTGAAAGTGAAGGTGACCATTGATGGTCAAGATGATCGTCGATGGTTACTATGGGTTTTTCACAACTTACTAATTTTGGATAGAATAGGTTATGGGTTGGTTATAAAAAGGTTATAGAGGTTGTTGGAGGTTGGTTAATGGTTATGAGGGCTAGAGAGAGCCTCAAAGGTATCAAGTTAAAGGTTTGGTACTCAGGTGGTTGAAAATTTTCAAAGGATGCTCAGTAGGTATGGGGTGTTTAGAGTTATAAAACTATTAAAACTAAATAACTAAAACTTTAAACAAGAATAATATAATTATATTATGGTTGATAATTGATAGCTTGTAAAAGTTTTGGAGCTAGCTAAAGATGATTACTGATGAAGAGATACCTGTATAACAAGCTGATGATGACTGATGACTTGCCCCTGATGATCTATGCACCTCCCTTTCCATCCTATTTCTCCTCCTATCTTCTCTTTATATAGGAAAAAAAGAAAGACTCAACAAGATGTTAAACAAGAGGTTCAAGATCTGCTCTAAAATTAACTTGATCATGCATGAATTCGCATATGTGTATGGACAAGCTAATTATAAAAAAGTAAGGTAGAGTGATGTGCATGTTGAATGTTTAGCTAGTGCACTCTGATCATCGATATTAAGGGTTTCCCAAGGGTGCTCATTGATGATTATCTTGACCATCAATAGTCAGGTCCCAAAAGAAAAAGGGGTTGAAGGCTAGGTTGAGCTAGTTTGTAAAACTAATGACAAATGAGCTTGGTTAGCCTAGATTGGTGTAGATTGGTCCCAAGAGGGTCTTGGGTAGTCCAGGGTTTTTTTTGACATTAAAAATCATAGTGTGCATATTTATGGTGTCTATAAGAAGAACTTGAGCAAGTGTTAATTCTTGAAGAACTAGATCCTTGTCAAGAAACAAGGCTTCAAAAGATATGGTATAGGGAAAGTTTATCTGGGCATTTCCTTGTGATTCCTTGAGAGATGAAAAAGGGAAAATAGGGGATGTAAACATTGTTTTGGTTAAAATTTCCCCCAAGAGAGAAGTAGATCTAGTTACCTTGGCCTCTTTTAGAGTGGTTGTTGTGGTCTTGAGGTCTGAACTAGCCTGAGGAGGGTTAATAATCCTCAAGGTAGAAGAAGGTCTGAGAGGAACTGCATCTATTTTTTTTCCCCCAAGCTAAGAGGATCTAGAGTGGGTTTAGGAAGGGGAATGAAGGTGATTTAAGAGGTGAGGGGGGATTACAAAAAGAGGGGGGATGAGGAGAAGGGTTCTAGGAAGAAGGTTTCTTAACCCATTGGGGAGTGGGGGGAGGGATGGATTCTTACTTAGAGGGTAATTTTTGGATGAGTGATTCAGAACATCACAAGTTTTGAAAATTTCTAAATCCCTTTCAAATTTTATACTTTGGTTTTAGACCCTATATTTGGATTTTATCTTGATGGAGTGAATCAAGGGTTTATCAACTGGGATGAACATACAGACATGGGATACCAATAGTCTATGTCTAAATCTAGTCATAGGGTTGATAGAGATTAGTTAGTTGAAGGCCTTAACAATTCCCAAAATAACCTTTGGGACCCAAAATTCTAGAGGCAACTCCAACAATTTTACCTAGATAGGAATATCTTCTATGACTATGCTATCTAGATTAAAACCTACCTTCCACTTTCAAAGGTTGACTATGGATTTACCCATAAACCAAGGACCTCTAGTGAAAATCCTTATGTAATCTTCAAAATGAGAAAATTTAATCAGGAAAAAAAATTTGGGCATTGAAACTATAATAATCACACCCTTGGGTCATAATTTAAAATTTTCCCACTTGTGAAAAGAGTTAATATTCATCCTAAAGTCATTGAAGATGGACATAATAGAGTTTGATAATAAAGAGTCAATTTGATCTATGATAGTGTTAGGAACTTTGAGACAAACCTCATTTCTATCGCCAGATGGAACTAGAAAGGAATCTTTTTAGGATTTTTTGAAAGGGCTCTCATTGACCACCAAGTTAGCCCATGAGATAGGTCTTTTTTCTTTAGTGGAGTCAGGTTCTATGTTTGGTGGACCCTAACTTGTTTTTGACATGTGCACTAAAGAATGCTTTGATATGACTAGTGAAACATGAGCCTCTATCAAAGCTGTCGCGTCCTATATGAGATCTTTGGGCTGCATCTCACCTTTTTCTCACCTATTTCTCACATTCAAAATTCCTCCAATAGTCTTCCTACCCATTGCACAAGATTTTTTCGATTCTTACATGTTGCTTATAATGGTTAACTCCACTTATGATTGATTTTACATAGTGAAATCATAATTCAATTCAATCCAACACATTCAAACATGATAATTCAAAGTCCTATGACAAATGTGTTTGAGAAGAAGTGAGAAGGATAAGGTTTATTATATTTGGGTAAAAATTGATTTCTCAATTATATGAATAATATTTTATTTTATTTTACCTCCACATGAGGTTTTTCCACATAAATTTGTGTTATGATTTTGTGATTATCTTTGAATTCATTATTCATATCCAAATCATATATGTGTGTATTTGCATTATTTCAACAATTGATTGAAAATTAAATTTTAAAATATCCTGAAGTAGTTGACTAAAGATAAATGGAAATTACTATACAAACCTTAAGAGTAGGAATTTATAGGTGATTTGGAACTTTCAAAAAAATAAATGGGATTATATGAAGTAGAGTTCAAAAGTTTCATAGCATTTGGTGTATGGCTAATGAAGGTGCCACTTCCTATAGAGTATGAAACCTATATAATTTTTGGGTGAAAATATAAGATACAACCATCTAATATATTTGATACAGGTTTTGGGTTTCTTATTTTAATCCCCTTAATTATGGAATCAAAAAATTCTAAAGATCATGAAATTCACATATAATTATTATATAGAACCAAGTACTCCTTTAGTCATTGTAAAAGATTTAGAAGAGTATAATTTTAGCATGTTAGATTATATTTTATATTAAAATGTATAAACAATTAGAGATAATATTACAAAGGGGAAAAAAGTGCAGAAAATGAATGATCACACATTCATAGATAAGTGTGTGTATGCTTATATGAATATTTATAGTTTGATAAATAATTATAAATTATGCATGCCAAATAAAATAAATTGTCAACTTATTTAGTGTGGGAATGATAGAGAAAATTACATGCCAAATTAAATATCCCATTACATAATGGTTAATGCAATTACAACTATTAGAGTAAGGGAAGATTTGTTTATTTTTTATTATTATAGTTGTCCCCCACTTTCAAAATTAATACAAATTATTGGAATGAGGGTCCAAAATTTATGACTTTTCATAATCTTTAATTATGATGTTAAATTGATGGATTTATAACAAATAAAAATGGATACAATGTTAAAAAATTTTTACAAATATGCAATTTTATTTGTATGAATTTTTTTCTAAAAGTTTTCATAAATTAATGATTAAAATTAATATATTAAAAATTCATTGAATGAGTTATGTGTTTCATGTTGAATGTATTGAAATTTTATCATGAGTATTTGTTTATGTTATTTTTAAAAATTTGTATATTTTAGATCAACAATCACTCCCTTATGCCAAAACATTGTTACATAAATACTTTACTTATATATACATAGATTGTGCACCATCATAATTATCCCATGCACCTTAAAATAAATATATATTTATAAATATAAAAGTTTTAAAAAATTATCCTAAAATATATGTTTAATGGAGAACACAATCACAATGAAAAAGTAATGCAATACTTGAACTATAAGTGAGACACATATTGTTATGTGCTTAACATAAAAAAATTATTGGGACATGTGTGACTCTCTAGTAGCTAACATAAACTTTAATTAAATAATATGATAATTTATATATCTTCAAATTATTATTAAGGTTATTATATTTATTAACATGACATAATTAACTATATATATGAGGTAGTGGTTAGTATTTTATAATCATACGGTAAATTACATTCTTATTGTAAGGTTGCAGAGGTTTACCAGTAAAATTAAATTATTCATATGCTTCATTATTATTATTTTATTTCACCCATATTCTGAGATAATTGTTGTGAATCTAATTTAGTGCCAGATTAATTTAATCACAAGTGGTATCAAATCTTAGATTAGTAAAAAATTGTAGTCGAAACACTAAATATGAATAATCTCCAAGATCTCACAAACTTTTATAAGTTTTCATAGATTTCTTTTATTAAATTTTCATAAACATTTAAGTATTCTATAATAAAAAATTATGGTTCAATGATAATTTTTATCAATATTTTGAGATTT
Organism: Torreya grandis; assembly: GCA_037957365.1. NCBI lineage: Eukaryota > Viridiplantae > Streptophyta > Pinopsida > Cupressales > Taxaceae > Torreya > Torreya grandis. Next base: position 2,455,667 of record JARHVA010001717.1, read on the forward strand.
CAAAGTTTTTTCCCAAAATTCATTTTATAGGCGATTTAATGAAATTTTATACCTTCTTTAAATTTTAAGAAATCTCTCAAAAATATAGTATGGGTTTATTCTTTAAATTTTTGCATTTTAGGCTAACATAAGTCTGAAACTATTTGGTCAAAGTTTGATCAAAGGTTAAAATGGACTTTACATTGTCAAGCCTGTGTATGGTAGGGCCACACGTTAGGGGCCAAGGAAAGTGTTCTAAAAGTCTAGGAAAATATCTTTAAAAAGAGGATATAGAGTAAAAAAGTGGAATTATTAGATATTATTTTATAATTTATTTTGTGATAGATCATAAATTAAGCATAGGTGGTCAAATAAACATAAGTCATAAAGTAATCATTTGATAGATCGTAAAATAATAAATAAACCTAGATTAAATACGATCATCCATTTTCCATCCAAATCATATATAAATTGACACACCTTCCTCAATTTTAAATAAAACATTAATTCCTAATAAAATTATCATAAGAATCATCTAAATAAATCAGCCAAGATATAATCACACTACAAATTTTTTCTTGCACAGGAAACTTCATTTGAGAAACCACATATCAAGCTATCAAGAGAAAATCCAAGTTGGCAAAGGAGTTTATTTCAATATTTGTAAGTGAAGTTGTTTTTTCAATTTTAAGCTTTATCATGGGTTTATATTGGATTTAGAATAGGATATAATTTTTATTATTAGTTACTAGCTTAATTTTCTAGTTGTATCTTTTAGATTTTGGCATCCCTGGTGGGGGACTTGCTCCATTCAATTTTTTAATGTATTTTAATTCATTTTAGAGAGTGTTTCATATTTTTTTTGACTAATATGTTTTATAATATTTATATTATATATTTTTTATTATTACATGAGATATTTAATCAGTCACTATTAATTTTTGCCTTCATTATTCACTTTCTATGAAAAATGAACTTGAATTGTGAAATGGTGATTTCTTCCAAAGAGTGGTTAATTCAATCTTTCCATATGTGTGAAAATTATTTTCATGTCGGTTTGAGATTCATCAAATTTACTCTGAGGAATGGTGAATATACACTATGCAAAGGTGAATCCATGTTGGGATTTAAAAATTTTATTTAGTTTTAGTTTTTTTGTGTTTCTTTTATTGTTCTTCTATCTTCTAATTCTTATGCTAGCAAATATTTTTCACTAAGAATCGGTGAATCTAATTGAGAATATTGAATTCACACTTTGGAAAATATGCCAAGATATAATTTTTAGTGCTTTCTATATTTTTTAATTATTTTTCTATTTTTTAAATAATGAATCTATATTGAGAATTGGTGAATCTTCACTTAAAATCAACAAATCCACTCTAAGCTTCAATGAAACTATCTGGGTATATTTTTTGTGTTTTTATAATATTTTTTCTAATAATTATTTTGAACTAACAAACATTATTTTCAATTGGTAAAGTGGTGATTAAATTTTAGATCATATATCTATTGTTTTCCTACTTTTTCCACTTTTTATTTTTGGTCTGCAAGCTCCACTTGTCAAAGATGCTTTCTAAAATACTAACCAATTCTATTACAACACTATTAGCCAAAATATTCAAGATAAAATATCATTTTTATAATATTTTTAATTACATTTTTATTTAATTTAATTTTTTATTTATTATCTTATTTGTCACTAGAATTTATGTATCATCTTCTCTTATGCGAGAGGGTGATCTGGAGAATCAGAAACAACCCTAATGACTTATTTATCCCAAGGATGAAAATTTCATATTTTATTTCCTCATAACTCACATCAATATTGGAAATTATAAATAATCCTAACCTTCTATTTATATTTATTAGGGGTTCTAACGAACTTGGATTGCACCACCAAGTGTTAAGCTAAATCCCATGTTCTACCAAACTATATATATATATATATATATATATATATATATATATATATATATATATATATATATATATATATATATATATATATATATATATATAACTTAGGGAAGGCATTTCCAATGGATAATTTGTTGTATGTTTTACTAATACCATGATTTGGGGTGGTATCATTCTACCAATACTTATGATTTCAAAAACTCCCTTATTTCACATAATTGCGCCTCAACATACTGAAAGGTAAATAGAGGACTCCCCTAGATAAACTCATAAAACCATAGCATAAAAGCATTCTGATGAATCAAGTTATGGTGTTGAGAAAAAAAATTATTTAATATCATGCAACACATACCTTTTGGGTACTATTGGTGGTCCACCACATTTACACACCTACGTGACTAGATAAATATTGTCTTGTTTGGGTGTTTTGTTTGCTCCCCTTGTTATAAACAAGTAATCAAGTCATTAAAATAAAAATCAAACACATGTTTAAAATCAAAAACTAAATTTGATTTCAAACCAAATTTATTTTTACAAATACACCATTAAAAACTTATTTTTATAAACTAATTTAAACTAAAACATCATTTTCACTATGACACCAATCACTGAGAAATAACTTAGAACAAATACAAATTCTAAAATAAGAATTCATTTTGGTATAGAAACATTTCACTTTGAAAAACAAGATGACCAAATTGATATCCACGATAATTATACTCATAGCCTCACTGATCAAAGTGAATATAATGTTGAGATGAATGATCTGTCTAAGTTAGATTAAATACATGCCCAAATCAACAAGCACCTATTTGAAAAAAATACCAACTCTTGTTAAAACTTATATAAATAGGGGTTAGTTTACCTTTAGAACTTAAACTAGATAATTTGAGTTACATAAAGTAAGATGACCCAAACCCCTCCCAATCATGATCAAAATCCATCTAACAATTCCCTTGGTAGGAATAAGGTAGTCCTATAATCCACTAATGAGAATCCACATCATGTCTCCCATGTCCAAAATGATAAGTGGAAATGGTTTATAAACAAATAATCCCCACAATAAAAATAAGTTGTGTCCCATTGTATCTAAAGATTAAATAAGACTTTGATGATAAAAAATCCTATGTCAATCCTCTAATCAGACATCCTTCAAATTACAAATTGAAAAATTAGTAAATCATTGCAAATGAGACCATCAAGTTACCTAAATCCAATTAAAACCAATCATAATCATTTCCATTCAAGGACGCATAATTTTTATGATTATGGAAATCCATGAAGGATATTATCCAAGTATTGTAATATGAGACTCAAACCTATATTAGAAGGTATACGTTTGAAGAACTATGTCTTCACCCTTTCAATAGAAACATGATGTGAATAAATTTTCCTTCCCACTTTGATAAATTAAAGTTAAATAAATAGAAAGTAAAATATGACACTAGGGAACACATTGATGACTTATTTATCTATTGTCAAGATATTTCCTATATAAATAACCAATTTCTTAGGATTTTCACATGAATATTAGACAACCAAGCCCTAGAGGGGTTATTAAATCTACCTAAAGAATCCATTACCACCTTTGTGGTTTTATCTGAGAGACTTTTGAAACACTTTAATTATAATGTAGAACTCAAAAATACTATGTTATACTTGTGCAATTCTAAACAGAAAAACAACTAATGTTATTCCTCCTTTCAATGATCAAAAAGCATAGTAACTAGTCTCCCTTGGAGAATCCCCAAAAAATAGTTGATTACCATCTTTAAGGAAAAATTGTATCCAAAGATGACCTTCCACCTAAAATTCCTCTTTGTAAACTCCTTTGATGAAATTATTGAAAAGGGAATCCAAATTGAAAGGGAAATCATAGAAAATTAATTATCAAAATTTTCCATAAAGATAACCATGGACAAACCCAAACTAACAAGCCTAAGTTATTAAATAAGAATAAAAAAGTAGTAGGTGATAACGTGATTGATTATAAACATGTCCAAAGATTTAAACATACCATAAACATCACCACACCTAAGGGTTAACTAAAGTAATAAATGAAATGAATAAATTATATTTCTTTTGGATAATATCTTGAATCAATTTAACATATATTAGGTACCACAAGCATGATAGTGTTCCCACACACCAAACCATTTGATTAAAACATGCCAAAACCAACATGGTATAGGGTACATGATTAATATGAATTTCATAGGATAAAATGTCACTCCAAAAATATATGAATGAAATTAAATAACTATGTATTAAACTTAATCGATCATGAGGTCATAGAAATATACCAAAACATAGGGATAAACCAAGATCCTTTTCTATAACATGATTATTTCACAAATGAACCAAGGGCAAAACCAAACAAATAGAATAAATTTTTAGAAGTATAGTCATCAATTTGATGTTGTCATCAGTCATCTCCAACACATGGACAATCAAATCATAACCTTCAAGATCAAAACCCAAGTTTGTGTGGTTACAAATAGTCACACAAAAATCAATGTCCTAAGGCCTCCTTTAACCACATTTGAAGGCAAGTAAAATATCAATTATAAGTTTGATAATACATGTACCTAGAGGTATCCATTTTTGGCCTTCTAAAAATAACCATTACTTATAAATATATCTTGTATAAAACCCTTCAAGAGTCGAGAGTCCCAAATTACCTTGATCCATCAAAATTTCAAGCATTCATTGGACATTTATCCTCAAGCCACCAAATAAATTTTGATAAAAGTGACTTATCTCCTATGTATCCATCTCATAACTTTCCCTTATATATTTAATCTATCATTACAAAGCATAAAGTCAAAAGGGTAGTTTAGACAATGGCTCCAGTCTAAATATTTATAAATTAACCTTTATTAAACATCTAGTTTAGTTGGTGGCATCATTACAGTCTAACACCATCACCATAAATGTTTATGACAATGTATAGCACAAATAAAATGGAATTATACATCTTATAATCATCATAAGACCTATCAAACATTAATACATGTCATTGATCTTGACCTTCCATAAAATATTTTCCTTGGTTGACCATGGATTCACTCCATAAAAATCATTCCATTTACACTTCACCAATGAATTAAATTCCATCATTTTATTATGTAAGTTACAATTATTGATTATCCCTAACCCTTATTGGAAGGAGGATACAAAAAAAAAACTATTTCCCTATCACATAATATGCCTATGAGGGAGATAAATCCACAATGTCAGAACCACCAAAGCTTCCCAACTAAGTCCATCCAGATGATTTACCATCCACATTTGGAAACCAATATTATAAATTCAAATATGAATCCACATTTAAACCCACCTCTTATAAATATAAGTTCAAGATCATTGAGAAGGATATGGGAGAATATGAGATCTAGGATGTCTTCTATTTAGGTAAAATTCATTTTCCTCCCAAACACCGTGGAAAGCCTATTTACCAGAAAATATCACAAATATATAATTAGACTCATGAACTAAACATTAAAATGCATATGTATCCATGAATAAGGCATCATATAACCTATAATTTCCCAATCAAATAAATAATAACTTGACATCAACCATAAACTACCTGGTGGTGATACATATGATTACATCATTGATTCTGACATGATGTCTAAGGAATGTTATTCTAATTTTGAAACAATTTCCATTTATAGATGATAATAAGACCTTGAATTAAAAAAATTATTTGATGACACAATAATTTTCACCCTTTAACTTAAATACCCTAAGCTCATAGATTGGGACCAAAAAATCTAATATAATTTGACTACATCCAAAACAATGAGCTAATTACAAAAATCATGGGAATAAGAGATAAAATTTCATTAGGAAACCATAAAAATGGGTTTTAAATTTGTTTTAAAACATCAACATACTTTGGGGAACATGAAGAGCCCTTAGTATTAAGAAAAAGACATATGATCCCTTAGTGAAAACCTCTTCGGGGCATTATTAGAAAAAACATGGAAACAAAGATGAGTCTACTATTGAAAACCTCTATGAGATTCCAATAAAAAATGAAATGAAACTTACCCCTACACTAATAAAAATTTAAGATGGTTCCACATTTTTAATTGAATATACCATTGATGTGAATATTGGTATAGAAGAAAACCTAAATTTGTTAAACTTGTAGCCACCCTTACTCTTGAATAATGGGAACTCATAACAATTATATGAACATATTTTTTAGATGGTTTCACTTGGTATTATGCATATATGATAGGGCTAAACCCAAATATTATTGTACATAACTTAGTTTTTCATGCAAATTCAAAACTTGTAAAGAAAAAAATATAAAAATACATCCCAAATTTCCATTACTTGTTAAAGAGGAAATGCAATGACAAATTATAAGTTGGATTCATTAGGCCTAGTGACTACATAGAATGGATGTCAAATATTGTTTCTATAATAAAAAAATAGTTAGTATTAGATTGTGCACTAATTTTTAGGATATCAATAAATCATTCCCAAAGGATGACTTCCCTCTCCAAAACATTGACATGATAGTAGATTCAATGGCAAGACATGATATTTTATCTCTTATGGATGGTTTCTCAAGATATAATCAAATTAAAATTTCACCTAAGTACCAACATAAAAAATATTTATCACACCATGGGGCACTTTTTAAACCAATTCATGTCATTCAAATTAAAAAAACACATGTATAACATATAAATGATCTATGCATGTCATATTTCATGACATGATCTATGACATTGTTGAAGATTATGTGGATAACATATTATCCAAATAAAAAACTAGGGTAGATCATATAATAACTTTGTGAAAAATATTTGAAAGGTTGAGGGAGTATAAAGTTTGCTTGAGTCCTAAAAAGTGTGTTTTCAAGATCACATTAAGAAAAATATTGGGATTCATTGTGTCTAAAAGAGGAATTAAAGTGGATCCATCTAAGGTGAAATCCATAACATAAATTCCTCCCCCCAAAAATCTTAAACAATTACATAGTTTACATGGTATAATCCAAGCCATCAAAAGGTTCATATCCCAACTTGTAGACAAATGTCAAGAGTTTGCATATATTCAAAAAAATTATATTGTCTTTACCTAGAATAAAAGTGTCGACAATAAATTGAAATATTCAAACAAAATATTTATAGTCCACTAGTATTAGTTACACCAACTCTATGGAAACCAATGATACTATAGATATAAACTATTCAACATGCATTGGGAGCTCTTATATCACAACATGATGAACAAAGAAATGAGAGAGAAGTCTACTATTTAATAAAAAAAATTGAACTCAACTACACCACAATTAAAAAACATGCTTAGCTATTTTGTTTGATTCAAAAAATATTTAGTACTACATGCTTAACAATCAAATAGATATCATTGACAATGTATATCCACTCAATTAACTCCTATTCAAATCAGAAGTTACAAGAAGAATGGATAAATAGGTAATGTTACTTAGTGAATTCTATATTGATTATGTGAACCAAACATATATCAAGTGATAAGTTCTTGCAAATCGACTAGTAGAAGCACCTTTTCTAGACAATGAACCATTAACCATAGGCTTTATATATTAGTCCATCTTATCCCTTAATGATTCATCAGAATGGACACTATACTTTGATGGTTTTATTGTGACCTAACATGAACACCCCATTTTAAAATTTTAAAAATAGGGACCCACTATTTTAAAACCTTTAATTGGGGAGCTATGAGCCTAAAGATCTATGACTAGGTTGTCACACATTTGTTATCTAGGGTTATTTATAGAAAATCCATCATCACACAAATTTAAATTATGAAAAATAATCTTAAACTAGTATCTTAGGTCATTTTTAACATTTGGTTTTCATGAATTTTATGTCAATATTGATGTTCTAATTTGTAGGCTAATTAAACTGATCTTTTTACATCCTATTTTGTATATTTTGGACTATAAGATTAAAAGTTGAGGCTTTTTAATCTTCTTCGATTGGGCCCACATTATTAGAATCCATGCCTTTGTAACACATGTCATTCTTACATTAATTAGATATGTGGATGATTACAAGCTTTTTGTGTTATTAAAAGTCTAAGTCTTCCAATCTCCAAGGATTCACGAGCTCATCACCTGGCATATTCTCATTAAAAAGGAAATGTAGAGACTCATTTGCTTACCTAAAAAAATAATAGTTCTTCATTCCCATGTGTTAATGGTTAAAATATCCCAAACCTTTGGGTTCTTGAGCAATTGATACTTTGCACATTCATGGTAATCCATGACCACAAAAAGGTTAACCAGTTCTTTGGTCTACAATCCAATGGTCCCAAGCTCATGAGCCTCCAAGGTTTTGATATCATTCCACATGTCTCAATAAAGCTAACCCATAGCCATAATAATTTATTTGTCTAAAGGTATATAAATCCAATGATTATAGCTTCTATGCTTTTTGATTGAACCAAATTAGGACACATGGCTTGATTGCATTAACTCACCACCACGGGACCTACCCAACATAATGAAAATATTTAAAGGGTCAAGATAATGAGAACTTGACAAGTGGAATTATCCATAGAAGGCATGTAAAACACATAAATTTAAAATATCAACAACATGGTAGATAATTAAGTCAATGAATGACTAATAGTTGTTTCAAAGGTCATGACTAGACACACAAAATTAATGAATGAATACCATTTGGCAAGTAAGGACACCCATCGAAGTTGACTGGCACATTCAAATTGAAATGGGCATTAAATTAAAATTTCATTATTTGTATTTAAGTTTCATTAATACATTCAATACTCATGCTTATGAATGATATATACAAAATGTGTGCTAAATAAAAATCACTTTTCTATTGCTCTTTCAATTAAACAAGTGAATTTTCAAGCTTCACAAGTATCAAGTGAGTCCTAATTTTTTGTATCCAGTAAGGGTAGATTAAACCATTCCAAGAAATAAAAGGAATTACAATGACCGAATGAGAACAATGTCCTCTTCATAAAAGAGGGTGATCCCTCAATCCCCTCCCCATACTCATTTATGGGATTGACATAATACAAAGATACAATATTTGAGAAGAGTGCCTTGAATTTTATATTTCCACATTACTTATCACTCTATAAATAAGTGGAATCCATCCAAGCATAGTATATCAAATATGAAATGTGTCTAGTGTCTAAGTAATACATATATGATTTGATACCATCAAAGAGCAAGGACTCCACTTGGCAGTGGCCAAACTTGAGGTAATGTCATGTATTGACCTATTGAAAGTTTTATTTGTTAATAGAACCATTGTTGGAGATATTATGAATGTTATAAAATTCAAGACTACCACTACTTATATTTTGGGTATGGCATTTGAGAGATACTATAGGCTTGACCAGTGTTTAGCTTGAGCATATCACTGCAGATGGAAATTTAAATCAATGTCTTATAAAAGGTCAAATACTAAATCTAGAGGGGGATATATCCTTCAATTGCATCATTAAATTTAGAATTTTAATTTAAATATCCATGTCCCTCTTAAATAGATTATATGGTTTCCCAACTATTGAGTATGTTTAGGTTTAATGGGTTCCATTATTAGATATACTCCTGACAACTACCCAGTTGGTGGCACATGGGGATATTATAAGTGCATGATTAAAATCATAGATACTCTACCTTAATTAGAGGCATATAGATGTAAATTTATACATGATGTCATAATTTTTAGACATAGTGATGGTCACTATTTATAAGCCCTATGGTCAAGAGTGTTAACCCACAGATGAATATCTAGCAAACAGGGTTGGAGAATATTTTTATTTCATGTTCATTCATAGGTACAGGAGTGAAATCATAAGGATATGAAATGAGGTCTATCATCATATATCAATCAATGCAGGTCACCCTGATGGCCAGACTATCAAAAAACATGATAAGGAATGTAATCAAAATGGGATATTACTAGTTATACCTAAATATAATCATCATCTGGGTAGAAGGAACAAGGATTGCTCATCTACTACTACCACATCATGTTCTAGACCATATGGTTGAATAATAAATAACATATCAAGTATTCAAAAACATCAATGAGGAATTATGTCAAACACATTTGTCCTACTACTTTAAGATTCCTTTCAGCATTGGACATCATCAATAAGTGATTAGGTCACATTTCATTCAAACTGGTGAAGCTAGAACATAGTATAAATTACATCTTGAACCTTTTATATAATGGGACCCTAGGAAGAAAATAAGGGGATATCTCAAAGCTATCATGGAAAAGAAGAAAGTGCATGTCTCATATGATCACCAAGCATATTATCACGATCAAAACTTCTTAATTGCCTTGGATGATTTAGAAGTATAGATAAATATGAAATATAAATTAATGTCTATGAAACCTTCCAAGCCTTAAAATATAACCTTGAGGTAATAGAAAAATATGCAAAAAATGCATAGAGTCAACAATGGCCTCCATCTCAAACACAAGACTCTAAGCCATAGGATTGACCTTCTTCCCCTTTCATAGAGTCCACTGAGGAACAAATAGATGAATTTAGTAGTGAAAATGAATTAAATCCCTAAATTAGGAGGGATATTTGAGAGTAATTCCTAATCCCCAAGTCCTTTCTACTTCAACATATTGACATGTACATATTTTGGGCATAACTAATATAAGGGATAGATCAATCATTTATTTAGTTGAATAAAGGAAGAGAAATTTTATGATGACTTATTTGCCTCCCCTTACTAAGTCACCCAATTAAATATTCCTAAATTCTTGAAAATGGATTTTAATTCAATTCTAATTCCCCAAAATCTTTACAATCTCTTAAGTCCCCTCAAGTAATCCCTATGCCTTCCACTCCTTCCACTCCATCACCTTCAATTCCACTTCCTACCATAGTTGTTCCTAAAACCCCTATACCATCTCATCCACCTTCTAATCCACCCATATTCACCTATAAAAAGAAGCACAAGGACTCCCCTACTCCCTCCCAAGATTAAAAAATTGGAAGAGAGACCATAACTTAGTCTCCATATTATAGAAGAAGTTACTGAGGGGGAGTTAAGGGATACATAGGATACAATGGATACAATGGATATTGTAGAAGAATAAGAACATGAACAATTAATATATTTGGTTTATTATCCTTTTAAGGAAGAAGACTAGGAAATAGGCATGGCACAACTAGATAATGAAGAATATGAGCTAGAAAAAGTGAAATCTTTGAGTCTGGGTGATCATGAAAGGAGAGACACCTTAGTTGGCCTCACACAAGAAAAAAGTTATGAAAATTGATGAGGTAGTCTCTTCCATTATTTATTTAGTTTTTAATGTATACATTTCAATTTTAATCTTACTCGTATCTATTCCAAGGGTTATATCATCTAGTCCTATTAGTACTAGTGTTGATTCAGATATTCTTTCTTGTCCAAAATTAATAAGGACTCCTAAGGCAGTCCATTTTGATAATTTGGTCATAGATTATATTTTCAATAAACCCATGGATCCTAATAAAAAATTAACCAAAATATAACTCCCCATACCCCAACCATTAACCATGCCAAAATAAACAAAGACTATGGAAATAACCCTAGGTCTAACTAGATTATTGGTAGAAGTAACACCCATAAAAAAAACATCCCTATGGGAAGTGGTTGGCCAGAATATTCCTCAAGTCCATATTCAATAAGTGCCTCCCTTCCAAATAATTTTTTTACATCTCCTCCAATTACCACTCTATATACAAAGGAAAATGTAGCTGGCCTATTAATCAATCCTAGCTTAGAGATGACAAATCTTACTTATACTTTCATTTGTTGATACATTAGATATTTGGGGTCATGACAAAGATGGATTCACTAGACATAACCAATGTATCTCTTACCACAATAATATCACTAGATAGGTTTCTAAAACCTATAGTCAAACAACACT